>OU426856.1:2779047-2914047 GCA_911387685.1 Dolichovespula media | reverse complement strand
TATTTTCTCGGTGAGAATAAATTGAGGGAGGATAGATAGAGAGAGAGAGAGAGAGAGAGAGAGAGAAATACAAATAACGATGAACACAAAAAAATTGAAAAAAAAAAGAAAAATAATAAGGATAAGAAGAAGAAAAGAAGCCAAAAAGAAAAAGAAAAAGAAAAAAGAAAATATATAAATGGAAGTAGAAAGGAAACAAAATGGTTGAAATGAGGCGACGTGATTTTGATCGCGAACGTTAAACTAACATAAGTTGGTTATTTCGAAGAGGAGAATGAACGTTTTACGGGAACACGAACATATTGTGTGTTTTACGGTGAAAGAGAACGGGGGTTAGGGGAGGGGAGGGGAGGGACCCTCAATGTGGTTTTTTTAGTGAGGTTAATAGAGGGATGAAGAAAGAGAGACACGTCAGAGAGGAGAAAGAGGAGCGGGAGGAGGAGGAGGAAGAGGAGATGGAGTGGGATAAAAAGAAGGATCCTAATCGTCCTTCTGGAAGAAAGAACAAAGGACGAAGTATAAATAAATAGTGCGATTAGTATCGCAGATGAGGCGGATCAGTTTTACGGCTGTCTACAGATTTCTCGATAAAAATTACGGATAATTAACAAAGCTAATAACTTCCATCTGACAACACGCACACACGAGAAAACATATGTATACACAAGCATACACACACACACACACACACACACACATGACGCACACGTACACATAAAGTACATACAGTTAAGGAATATGCGAACGTGTAAACGTAATAGACATGTGATTTATGAAGTATAATACAGACATATATACGAACACGTTCATACACATGCATACATATAAAGATTTACAGAATTATAGAAAACGAGGAGATTGGTGGATAACAAAGAAACAAATAAAGAAATAAAACACGTATACGTTTAAGAGTCGGGCGCGCTGGAGTCACCTTAATATTATTAACTTTAATTAAGTAAACTAAACGATATAAATGGCAAACGAACAAGCAAACAAATAAAAATAAAAAAAAAAAAACAAAAAAATAAGAAGATGAGTAAGAAGAGGAAGATGATGAAGAAGAAGAGGAAGAAGAAGAAGATGATAATGATTGATGATGATTATGATGATGGTGATGGTGATGGTGATGGTGATGGTGATGGTGATGGTGTGATGGTGATGATGGATGGGTTGATGATAATTCATAATAGTATCGAATAAGTAAAACGTTGCGTCGTCTCATTAATTAATATACATTCAAAGAGTACAAATTCTATAAGTCCCTCGTTCGAGAGTGTGTTCGCGCATATATGGCATCATCTGTGTTATGCGATGCGTTTCCTTGGTTGACGATTTTGATCGGCGTGGAATAGTGTGCTTTTTTTTTCAAAAGAGAGGAAAAAGAAAAACGAAAATGAAAAATTAAGGAAAAGAGGGAGAAAGTTATTAATAATAAAGTCGAGCATTATCGACGAACGAAACGAAACGAAACGAAACGAAAATAAACAAAAGTAATATGGATGAAGATACAGATTTGACAAAATGGGTCCAAGAAATTTTGAAAGAGGGAGAGAGAGAGAGAGAGAGAGAGAGAGAGAGAGAGAGAGAAGGAAAGAAAAAGATCTCGTTGCACAATGAAAAGAAGGGAGGAGACTAGGAATTATTCTGTGTGCGCGAAAATTCCTAATTAAAAATATTCTCTCGGCAAAATTAAATCCGACGTATTGTATATGTGTATTAAAAGGGCACTGCTAAATCATATATTTATAATCGATCGAGGTAAGAGAGCGTTTATTTGTCATTTTCCAAATTGATCTCGATCGTTTACGAAGCGTTAAATTTCCATCGGAGTTCTCGTGATATGAGTCGGATATATATACAAGCTACACAATATATATATAAGACGAGACGATAATATTATGAAGGATCGAGATGAACGGACGAGTAATGTTTAAAACGAAACAAATTTCGTGAAAAGTAAAATTAGACGAGAAACCAAATAGACTGATTACCAAAATTTCGAAGTTGGAAAGAATTAGGAGAAGAGAAGATGGGGAGGAGGGGGAGGGGAGGAGGAGGGGGGGGGGTAGAGATGTACCGAGAAAGGTAGAGAAAAAGAGAAAATCTTTTTCCTTCCTCGTTTCTTTCTTCCTTTCTATTTTTTCTTTCTCTTTCGTTTCCTTTTATTTTTTTTCTCTCCACCCACCACCCCTTTTTTTTTTATAACCAATATTCGACTTCCGTCAAGATCGAATATATTGTATTGTGCGTTGAGACTGACTGAGGTATGCAGATATCTCTTCTTCGATCCTGAAAAAGATAAAGAAGTTTCTTCTTCTACTGTAATATCCGCAAGAGAGTTCAACCATTCCGACACTGATCTCGATTCTTGCGCATTGTCGTCGGACCCAAGGAAGTCTTGCGTTTGGATGAAAAGAAAGAAGAGAGAAAGAGAGAGAGAGAGAGAGAGAGAGAGAGAGAGAGAGAATGTTAGAGAGAGAGAGAGAGAGAGAGAGAGAGAATGTTAGAGAGAGAGAGATAGAGAGAGAGAGAGAGAGAGAGAGAGAGAGAGAGAGCTTTAGAAATGTTCGCGTGTCTGACAAGGACGTTTTGCTTCCACGACAGTAGAAACGGCACGCTTGAAAGCCGTAAAGTAAACGACAGCCAACGAGAGGAAAAGGTAGAGGAGTTAGTCGTGGACTTTTGTACTGAGGAGGGGCTGATACGAGGGAAGGGGGATGAGCGAGTGGTAGGGCAGGGCCAAGCAGAAAATCCTCGTGATTTTTTTGAGAGACAGAAAGAAAAAGATTGCGAGAGAGAGAGAGAGAGAGAGAGAAAGAGAGAGGGAGGGAGAGAGAGGGAGAGAGAGAGAGAGACGAAAATATTCGAATTCCACCGTCGACCGAGCGCGACCAAGCCGAATGAAATATTTTCAGCAAGGCACGCCGCGAATTTTTAATATTAAACTTATCGATACTACTCTCCTCCCGTCGTCGTTGTTGTATCAACAATCGACACGTTAATTATAGATTAATGCAATCATATTGGTTGTTCCTCAAGTTTTTATCGCGGCGAACACCCCTCGACGTCAAAACAAATATGGTGGAATTTGATGTTAATCGTCTCTCCCCTCACCCCCTTCACCGCCCCTGCCCCACGCTCCCCGCATGTGCTTGTTTCTCTGTTTTCTGAATTTTTCCTTTCTTTTCTTTTTTTTTCTTATTTTTTTTTTTTTTTTGTTTCTTCTTCCTTTATTTTCTCCTTGAGAGGGTTAAACAGAAAGAATAGGAGAGATCGAAGTGAAAGCAACCATTTTCGATTTTGAAATCGTGTTGTCGCTTTGGCTTCTTACCCGCTTATACCACCCCACCCCACTCACCCACCTAGCCAACCACCTCATTTCCTTTTCCCCTCCACTCCCAACTCCATTCTCACTATACTTCAACCTCTTGACGAGGAGAGTGAGAGGAAGGAGATGAGCGGAAAGAAAAAGTGAAAGAACAAAAAACAAAAAAACAAAAAAAAGGAAAACGAGAGACAAAAACGTGTGCACGTTTGATCGTTATAGAATTTTCTACGTCTTTCTCGTGAACGACAAATTTATCGTTTCAAAAAGGAACGCGCTTTTTTACGAGACTACGCGCTTAAGAGTCAAGAAAGAGATTTTATTTTTCGAGCCTTTGCTTTTCTCTCTCTCTCTCTCACTCTCTCACTGTCTTTCTCTCTTCCCCTTTATTCGCATTTGATCGAGACAATTTTTTTTTTTTTTATTTTTTTTCTGTTTTCTTTTCTTTCTTTCTCTTTTCTCCTTCTCAATCTTACGCGTAACTTTTGACGGCGCTACGAAGGAGGAAGAATTTCGTCCTAAGAATTTCAAAGAAAAATTTTCTTTAGAACGAAGGATAAGGAAAAGGTGGGTAGGGGTGTGGGAAAAAAAAGTTAAAAATAAAAGTCGACAATGATAGGGAAAGGGGTTAGGGGAACGTGGCGCGTGGATAGCAAAAATTATGTGCGAATAAAATTTGTGATAATTCAATCCAAAAGTTCTACGTGAAGGTAAAGAGAAAAAAAACAAAAGAAAAGAAAAGGAAACCGAAAGAAAACTAAAAAGGGGCAAGATAAGAAGTATTATCGCGTTTTGCGTTCTATGTGATAGACTCGCACGTGAGTTATATTATTTTACGATTTATAGATACGATACGTTTTGTATATCCTTCGCGAATTATATCATATATATATATATATATCATACGTGTATATATGCGTATATATATACACATATATGTATGTGTGTGGGTGTATCGTATATCGATTAATGAGGAAAACTTTTTCCAAAGAGAGAGGATAATAAAATAAAGTAAAATAAAATAAAATAAAAGGAGAAAATAAAAGCGACAGAGAGATAGAGAGAGATAAGAAAGAAGATAAATAGAAAGGAAAGAGAGAGAGAGAGAGAGTCACGCGATATGTCGTTGGCTGTCGTTTGCCGAAGTAACACAAAGAAGTAAGTAAGGAGAAGCTTCGAGAGGAGTGAAACGTACGAATCGCGTCAAGAGATTTCAGAAGATCTTTTCTTTTTTCGGCGTGCATGCGTGCGTGCGTGTGTGTTTGTTGTATGTGAACAACACGACGAGCGAATTGAGAAAAGGTATGAGAAGATAAGGGGTGAACAAGGGCGTGTGGGTAGAGAGAGGGTGAGCAACTAAAGGAAAAGGAGCTATAAACGAGGGAGACATCTAGAGAACCGCTAGAAAGCAAACCAAACGAGAGAGAGAGAGAGAGAGAGAGAGAGAGAGAGAGAGAGAGAGAGAGAAATTAAGAAAAAGAAAAACGCAAAAAAAGAAATTAAATTATAATAAGAAAAAAAAGGATTAAAGGTAAAATGCAAACAGTAAAGACGAGAAATAATCAGACAAAAGTCTATTACAAAGTTAAGAGAAAAAGGAATAGGGAGAGAATTAAGCAAAATGAGGAAAAAAGAAACAAAAATAAAAAAAATATGTGATCTCACTAAGAGATAGAACGCGCTGTGGATGGATGAATAAATAAACGAGCAAAACATAATTAAAGTTATAAAAAGGTTAAGAGGTTTCATTAAGTGATTAACGATAAATGTTTCTTGACAAAAAAAAAATAGAAAAAAGAAAAAGAAAATAATAATAATAATAATAATAATAATAATAATAATAATAATAATAATAATAATAATAATAATTAAGAAAAAAACGTTTAGATCGTCGATCGACGAAGCACCTTCATGATGTCTTTCTTTCATCATTAAGATAATATATAACACAAAGGTACATATGTTATGTTTACATGTATGTGTATATAAATATATATATATTTATATATATATATATATATATATATATATATATATATATATATGTATGTATACATAACGAAAAAAAACAAAAAGGTAAAAAAATTTCGTTTCGTCGTCACTGTCCAAGTCATCGTACCTACCGTATATCATTTTAAGTGCAAAGGAAAAAAATTAAAAAAAAAAAAAAAGCAAAACAAAAAAAAATAATGAGAAGGATGAATGGATGGATTGTTTCCTTTCTTTATTTTATTTTTCATTTCGTAGTACCTTATCGTAGCAAGATAAATATATATGTATTCTGTACATATATATGTATATGTATCTACATACGTACACACACACACATATATATATATATATATATATATATATATGAACACACACACACACACACACACACACATATTGAATTAAATGGGGGACGCTTGCTCGATGTATCGGTGTTCGTATTTTATTAATCCGAGATAAAAAAAGAGAAAAAAGAAAAAAAGGAATGACAAGGTGTAGTAATATAATGCATAGATGAGAATTCGCAATGTTGAAAATATCACTGAAGTTGTTGATTGGTCGCCTGAGGAGAACAAAATGATAAAAAATTATATATATTCATACGTATTGAAATAAGTTGGATATATATATATATATATATATATATATATATATATATATATATATATATATAGAGAGAGAGAGAGAGAGAGAGAGAAAGGAAGACGGAGAAACTGATTTATTTTTTTTTTTTGTCAAATTGTGCGTATAGCGTTTCCTCGACGATCGTGTTCTCGATACGTGCGATTTTAATGCGACAAGAAGAAGAATAAAGGGAAAGGAAATCGAAATTTCGATACAAAATAAATTGTTCGCATGTACATGTTAAAGCTCTCACGGTTTTTCTTTTTTTCCTTTTTTCCTTCTTCAACCGTATACATCGGGCCAGTTCGTTCCCAGAAAAATGTGATATTAAAATTAACAGAAAATGAAAAAAATGAAGTGTGAAAAGGAGGGAGAGACGTCGGGGCGAGGAGGGGGGGGGCCGTCAAAGAAACAGG
Source organism: Dolichovespula media (assembly GCA_911387685.1). Lineage (NCBI taxonomy): Eukaryota > Metazoa > Arthropoda > Insecta > Hymenoptera > Vespidae > Dolichovespula > Dolichovespula media. The sequence continues at coordinate 2,907,690 of OU426856.1, read as the reverse complement.
ATAAAAGGAGGAGATTTAGCAGGTAGAGATTGACGAGCAAATCTGACAGGACAAATGAATTTTCTGAGCTAAGGAAGGAAGTATTAGGAGTAAGTCCAATGTGACGAGATTGATAAACCGATATGACCGAGAGCGAGAGTGAGAGAACGAGAAAGAGAGAGAGAGAGAGAGAGAGAGAGAGAGAGAGAGAGAGAGAGAGAGAGAGAGAAATTGATAGTATGAATGATAAGAAGAGAATGAAAGAGAAAAAGATTGACAGGATGAAAGGGTATAAGTTGTGACGAGTAACAATATATATTCGGCACAGATCACATAATAGCAACAATATATATATATTGATGCGGTATCTAAAGTATCGTAAATAAATAGAGAGAGAGAGAGAGAGAGAGAGAGAGAGAGAGAGAGAGAGAAAACAAAAACCGACGAAGATAAAAACGCGTTACTCCAGCCGTTATAAGTAGAAATAAATGATAAGAATGTAAATCGAAGGAACGCACGAGCCTAGCATTGATTTTGCGCTCAAGAATCTTCACAGAAGTATATATACATAAATGCGTACCTATGTACATACGCGTGAACGCGCGTGTATCACATAAAATACACGCATGCACGCACGTAAAAACAAAAACATGCGCGCGTACATACGCGATATATATGTATAATATAATCAATTTTTTACGCTCCAAAAATACCAAGACCAAGAGAACGAACTGATGAAATGGTGGAAAATTTGATAATTCAGGGGATTACGAGAATTCGATAACAACCCCCTCCCTGACCCATACCATCCTTTCTTTTTTATTTCTTCTTTGAGCGAACTCGCGACTAAGATTTTTCTAGTATCACAGGTCGAATGCCGTTTCTCTCTTAAATTTGTGAGAATCAATGTTGTGATGATGAATGGATGGAGATTAGGATCGGGCGAGGGAGGGTGGGGGTGGGGGTTAGAAGTTTAGGAGAGGATGTTGAGGAAAGATAAAGAAGATGGGGAAAGAGGATATTCTATATATCGTATATCCCGTTCCGCTTCTTCCACTTCTGACGAGGTCCTTGAGCTCATAGAAGTACATATAGCCGCGCGACCCTCGATCTAATGTTTAAGGGAATTTTTAAGTAATACAAACGATCGATAAGACAGGAGTGAAGGGAGTGGGGGGTAAGAGAGAGAGAGAGAGAGAGAGAGAGAGAGGAAAGAAGACGTTGATGAAGAAAATACAAATATGAAATAATAATGAAAAAAATGGGTGTTATTTTTAGATGTCTATTAGATTATCAGAACCAGAAACTAAAAGATATAAAAAATAAAAAAATGCTTAAACATAAAAAGAAATAAAAAAATGAGAACCTACTATTAGTACTACTACTATACTACTACTTACTACTACTTACTACTACTATTATTACTACTATTACTACTACTACCACTACTACTACTACTACTACTACTACTACTACTACTACTACTACTACTACTGCTGCTGCTATAACTGCTACTACTACAACTACTACTATCATAACTTGTAAGAAGGATTTAAAGGATATAGAAACTTAGTTGATGCAATTTCACAAAATGATTAAAAAAAAAAAAAAAGAAAAAAACACAAAAAAACTATAAAATAATAATAAGCGGAATAAGGATATATAAGAAGGAAGATGATGCAACTTTTGAGAGAAGAAACGTCCCTCTTTTTACGAGAGCCCTGCGCAGGAGCTACCAGAGAGCTACTCCGCTGCCGTCCAGCGTACTCTCTCGTCCGCCGCCATCGCTACCCTCCCACCCCTATTGTGATACCCCTGTTTCTCTTGCGAGGAGAACCCTTTCTTTTCCGTGGACGATATCTTCCAGGGGGTGTTGATATTTTTCAAGAGCAGAGTAGAGCAGAGCAGAGAAGAGAAGAGAAGGGAAAAAGAAATGTTATATATGCTATAAGAAGGAACAAGCCTTTTAACGAAAGAAAGAAAACATAAAGAGAGGAAAAGGAAAAAAGGAAGGTTCTTGTTTTAAATCGCACCTGGGCTAGCAAGCGCACTTAACCCGCGTCGGGTATATCCTGCGCGGGTTGATATGAGAGAGTCTTTTTAAACGAAGAAAAAAAAAAGAAGAAAGAGAAAAAAAAGAAAAGACAAGACAAAAAAAAGAAAGGGGAAAAGGAAGAATGAAAACAGCAACAAATAAAAAACAAAAACAACAAGAGGGCGAGTGTAGGGGAACGTGGAAGACGACGTAGGGCGACGATACTTCTCCTGCTGAGAATGAAATAGATATAGGGATGGATGGTACATAGATAGACAAGATAGAGATATAGAATTAAAAAGAAAAAGAAAAAAAAGAAAAAAGAAATAGAAGAATGGGAGGAAGGTAAGAAGGGAGGAACTATTCGGGAGTTTCCAACTCACCGTATGTACATTCACGTCGCCCTCCGTCGCACTCAGGGACATCTTTTTCCTCGAGAACATTTTACTGCTTTCATTGTTTAGATGATTACTATTTAACGAAAAAAAAAAAAGAATGTATGTGCGTGCGTGCGTGCGTGCGTGCGTGCGTGCGTGTATGTGTGCTTGTGTGTTTGTGTGAACGAGTGAGAAATGCGAAGGAGTTGCGAAGAAGAAAAAAAAAAAATAAGAACGAAATGAAGGACAAAAAGAAGAGAACGGTAAAGGGGCTCTTTGTGGTTCGGCCGCCATTTTGGATCGAGGACCGTCTTGGTTGGACTTGAAAATACGTGATATGAATAAACGAAGATGATGATGATGATGATGATGACGGTTAATACTCGATAAATTTAATTTTATTAGATTGTGTTAAGTTAAATTTTTCTATCTCTTTTTTTTAGGCAAAATTTATGACAAGAAAAATGATAGAAAATGAAAAGAGGAAGAAGTAGAGATAGAAGAGGAGAAAGAAGAAGAAGAAGAAAAAGAAAATAGAGGAAGGATTATCAAAGAAGTAGCTAGAAAAAGAAGGGGTTAGGTTAGGTGGGGGTTGGATTATTTTCAGCTAAGAGACGGCTGGCATGGCGATACTCCTTCAGAGCAAAAGTGCGGTCCTTTTCTCGGTCGTTGTTGAGCCACGCAAAGCTGTTGCGAGGTTACATACTCGATAATATCCTAACCTCATATTGTCCCTCCCACCCAACCATTTCTTCCTTCGAATTTTTTTTCTCTCGAACACTCGAGAATAGGATTACATGTATATATTCTTTTTCTTCTTCTTCTTCTTCTTCTTCTTCTTCTTACAATCGTAACAACGAGAATGAAAGAGAAGTTAAAGTATGTAAGAAGAAAGAGGGACGATCCTCGATCACTTGGGCGAACAAGTAGGAGATTATGTACTCGTGATAATAGCTGATAATAGAAGAAATGAACGAATGAGAGAAAAATAGAAAGAGAGAGAGAGAGAGAGTGTATCAATGTGTAGACAACAAAGAAACAAAAAAATAATAATAATAATGGGAGGCGTATAAGATATTCTTTTTTTTTTTTTCTTAACGATACGAACGAACGAACGAACGAAATGCACGATTAGAGATGATACGCGCTCGCCGAGACTATCGCCGTTACCAAACCACCATCACCACCATTGTCATCGGCAACCAACTCTAACATCGGGCTCTCCTGGCACTAAGAGCATTTAATCAACGGTAAAAGTGTGATTAGTGGATTTAAAAAAAAAAAAAAACTCGAAACGAAGTGAGAGTAAGGAGTGACGAATAAGCGAATGAGAAATTAGAGAAAGAGAGAGAGAGAGAGAGAGAGAGAGAGAGAGAGAAAGAAGTTTTATATGTAAGCCAGTTTTCATGCTCGTATTAACGTCCGGATTTGCCGCAATTACGAGAGAGATTCGTTGAATCTAATATGTGTGAAAGAGAGAGAAAGAGAGAGAGGGGGGAGAGGAAGATAGAGAATGAGAAAGAGAAAGAGAAGTTTAACGTATGAAATTGTGTGTCGAAGCGAGAGAGAAAGAGAGAGAGAGAGAGAGAGAGAGAAGTATAATCGAATACGAGGTGAAGATAGGAGTATAATATTATTATGTAATATTTAAGGGATATTGTGTAGAAAGTGTGAATGAAAAAGTGAGTGGGGAAATACTAGAGAGAGAAAGAGAGAGAGAGAGAGAGAAATAGGGGGGGAGGGAGGTTGAAAACAAGTGCGAAGAAGTTTTAGATATGTTGATACGGAATGAACTTAATATTTCTGCACGATTAACAGAGCGAAAATGCAAGAGAGTAAAGGGGCGAAGAGTGATGGATGGAAAGGATAAGTGGGGGTAAGGGTGAAAGAGAAAAATATAAATATGCGAAGACAGGATATAAAAAAGACAGTTCTTGTCGGATAAAAAAATCGTTGACAAAGTCGATACGAAAGCCAAGAAAGTGAGATAATGAGAGAGAGAGAGAGAGAGAGAGAGAGAGAGAGAGAGAACGTGTGTGCGAATAAGAAAGCGAATGAGTGTGTGTGAGAGGTAGAGAGAGAAAGAGAGGAGAGAGAGAGAGAGAGAGACAGAGAAAAGACGAGTGAAAGATATAAGGTTAAAGGGCACGCATTGTCAATTCGTAAATATTGTCATGACTCGATCGATTGATACGCCTATAATCGTACTTCCATTATTAAATGGCTGTATGAAATTGAAAGAGAGAGAGAGAGAGAGAGAGAGAGAGAGAGAGAGAGAGAGAGAGAGAGAGAGAGAGAGAGAAGGAACAGAACACGTTATTGATACAATTGAGTACGATCCTTATGCTTATGATTATGGTTATTGTATTAATTAATTGATTATTATTATAAATTACCATTAACAGAACGAAAGTAGGAATAAACCTGACAACAACATCAAGGAAGAAAGGAAATGAGGAAGAATAAATAAAACACAAAAAACATAAGTGAAAATTACAAATAAAAAAAGAAAAAAGAAAAAAAAAAGAAAAGCAACCACTTATATTATTATTGTACATACTTGTAATTGCTATTCGTATTGCAGAGGTTTTTGTTCTCTCAACGAATGATTTTCTCGATTCTCTGCGGAAAGGAAAGGAGAAACAAACAAACAAACAAAAAAAGAAAAAAGAAAAAAAACAAAAAGAAAACGTGAATAAAATAAAATTTGTGTATCATTAAGCGACAGCGTAACCCTTGTCACTACTTTTTTTCACGCGTAGGAAGAAGAGGGGATGGGGATGTTGGAGAGGGAGAGGGAGGCGAGAGAGAGAGAGAGAGAGCCACCAAAAAAGGAAGAGCAAAAAAGATGGCCGACAACGGTAGTAATAATCCCAATGTATTTCCTAACCTCGCGCTATAAAGCTGTTACTCTAAATCCTTCGGCGATATATCAAAGTTCAGCTTACTTTATTAGAAACCGGCACCGTCGGAGAGGCACTTTACATTTACGTAATATTGACGTAAGAAAAGGTATTTTAAAAGGTTGCATAAATCGGGGTCATAACTCGTGTCCTTGGGTGCACTCTTTCTCCAATAAGACGACGTGGCGCCATCTTGCGGCAAAGGATTCAAAGTTGAGTATTGATCTATAAAAGTTATATCCCATGTAAGTATTTTGCGAGTTATACTCGGGGTAGTAGGTAGTGAGCTGTATCTGCCTGTAAATCATGCACTTTTAAATTGAAAGCTTTTACGCTAGAGAAAGAGAGGAATGGAGGGGAAAAAGTTTTGATATTTGCATTTACAGTTAAATGATATACCGACGGACGAGGTTGGATGCATTATAATCCAACGTATGGTATTTCCGTTGTTTCGAGATCTATTTTTTTCTCTTTGTTTTTTTTTTTTTTTTTTATTTCTTAATCATCTGAAAAGAAAAAAATTAGACCATTCGCTCTCCGCCTTTAATTGTGTTTGCTTTTAAAACGAAGAATGCGATGTTTATCAATGGAAAGAAATGGAAAAGGAAAAGATAAATAAAATGTATACAACTTGATGCACGTTCAAAGAGAGGAAGCGCCGTATGTTCGATTAAACAAGAGACTGATAGTCATCTGATATCGAAATGCAATGACAAGGTAAAATAGTATATATGGTTAATACGATAAGATGATAATTTATTTGAGGAGTTATATTTTGAGGTTGTTATGAATGTCGTCTGATTTGACTTTGAAAAAAATTTATCGTTTGACTTCGGTGGTAACGCGATATCAAGTATGGCCGAAACGTCAGTCGGTGCGGAGTTTGCTCCGATTTTACGATGCTTGTTATTACGCTTTTATAACGCGAATTGCTGGGTACACAGTGTTACAAAGTCAAAAAGTTTCAAGACGGAGGGTCAAGAATTACGATAACACGGTTGTCAGCACATGCTTTTGGACAGAGAAAGAAAAAATGTCACCTAAACGTATTATTCTTATGTCTTGCGGAAGCTATAACCCTCCAACCAATATGCACTTACGAATGTTTGGTACGTAGTTATATCGTTTAAAATCGATATCAGTTCTTCTTATTCTCCCGATACTTGATTACCTTATTGCGTAATATTTTATAACAAGAATTGAGAACAAGTAAGTTAGGATTTAGAAAATTTTGAAAATATTTTGAATAAAGTCATAATCATTCTGCTACATGACTTAATTATAATCGTGATTTTTCGTCGCGTCATGCTTCATAAATACTTATTTCATGATTTAGCAATATTTTATTTTTATCAATATACCTAGTCATATATGCATTATTATCTTAAGAATATTAAGGATTCTATTTTACTTTTTGTCCACAGAAATAGCAAGAGATCATTTACATCGAATGGGTCATCATATAGTGGTCGGTGGAGTTATATCTCCAGTTCATGATGCATATGCAAAGAAAGAACTTGCACCAGCGACCCATAGGTGCTCTATGCTACGCCTAGCATTGCAGGACAGCGATTGGATTCGACTTTGTACTTGGGAAACAAGACAAAACGCCTGGACAAGGACTAGAGCATCTCTTCAGTACCATCAAAATTTATTGAATCTATTTTTGTTTGATACAAACGACGTTAGAAATAATGTACCGGAAGAGGACTTGGAATGGATACCAGAGAATATAAGAAATAGTGAGGATCAAACGCCAATTCAAATAAAATTGTTGTGCGGAGCAGATCTTCTCGAAAGCTTTGGAAAGTCTGATTTGTGGATGGAGGAAGATGTTAGTCCAATTCTTTTTCTAAAATATTTATTTCATGTGAGAATATTTTTATTGATACAATTTCACTTTTGTTACACAGATAGATACAATAGTTGGTCAACATGGACTAGTTGTTGTTACAAGAGAGGGCTCTAATCCTAACAAATTTATATATGATTCGGATATTCTCTCAAGACATATGGTAAGATAAAGTAAATATGTAATAATTAAGAATTGACACTAGTGCTGATTACAACTTTCTATTTGTAGCATAATATTCATATCGTGACGGAATGGATTCCAAATGAAGTTAGTTCAAGTAGAATAAGAAGAGCATTCAAAAGAGGTGAAAGCGTAAGGTATCTTCTTCAGGATTCTGTCATTGATTATGTCCACAAAAATGGAATCTATAACACAAATTCTACTACAACGACAATGTGAGTTTAACGTAGTTTAGTCATAAATGTTACTTAATGCAGACGCACTTAAATCAATTTAATCATTTCACAATAGATTCTCTCAATACGATATTTTAGATAGAAATTGTACAGAAATAATCATTTCAGCCGTAAATCGTTAGATAGCTTGGCTGAATTTCAAAGATTATTCCAATTCTATTATATGCTAAATAGGATCTCCTGAGCCTGTATTGAGAAAAATTGTTACAGATATATACATATATACATATATATATATATATATATATATATATATATATATATATATATATATATATATATATATATATATATATATGTATGTATGTATATCAGATAGATGAATTATTTGCGAAGAGTTCTATTTTAAACATAAATTTATTTTTACATTTTTTGTATAGAGTCTGTATTTTTATAGCAAATTTTAATCATCGGTATAATCGGTGAGTTAGAAAGATATACGGATATTAATATTAAGCAATTTGTAATAACGTACAAATTAGTACGATTATGTGAAATACGGCCAATGCATTGTTATAGATTAAACATAATTCCATTAATTTAGTTTCACAATCATTTATCAATATGTAAATAAGTTTAAAATCTTTAAACTGCCACGATATGCAACGATCCTTAAATAAATTTTCTTACGTTATAATTTTCATAGTTTTCAAATATTATCAGCACGTAGATAAGACATATCCGTTTGACTGACTCTATTCTCGAAACTTTCTGTTGAAAGTTTTCTTCGGGGAAAAAAAAGAAAACAAAGAAACAAAAAAAAAACAAAGAAGACTGAAAATAAATCCGATAAAAGAAGTTTCATTACAGTTTGCACAATATGATCAGTGAAGCGGATATTTGTAGAAAGAAGATTGAAGGATTAATCAGTAACGTTGTAACGAAAACAATACGATATCTTGTTTTTCACGCTGCCAATCCTCTTGGACACTGAAGTAAGTTGGACCTGACCTCGCCCAATGCGAACGATTACTTGACCATTGATCCCAAGTACCAAAGCACCTTCCTCACGCCGTCGCCTAGCGACGTTACCATGGAATCCCCGAGCCCGATTGAAATTATAAGCATCGATGTTCCCGATACCGTTCTGCGTAAAAATCTGCAGAACGCAACGAGCGCGGCCTTCGTCGCTTCCAGACATTCGGTGGGTCTCGAGGAGGCTCGTGAGAAATTCATTAACGCGATCACCGGTGAAAATGGTAATGCCAAGCACGTAACTTCTAGCACGAAGGCCGCGTATCCAGGTCAAGCGAAACAAATCATTGCCACCGAAAGCGGTGAATCGCAGATCCTTGACGAGGTAGGTTCTGTTAACGAAGCCAGTAGGGTCATGAGGGTTCCTAGCAAAGTAATAAAGGAGACATCCTCGAGTCCATCAACTTTCGAGGATGTCTCGATTAAGGTCGATCGAGTTGAATGTGTAGGGCCTAGCGATAATATAGATAGGACAAAGAAAACGGAGAGTGATAAAAAAGTCGATGCAAATTTAGAACTCAATGATGATGATAAAAATGTTAGTTCATTGTCCGTGGAAGAGAATGTAATAAAATCTGAAATAGATCCACGATTAAAGTGTGCACCTTCTGATTTAACAATTTCTAAAGATGATCACACGTATAGTAAGTTAATGAACAGTGATAAAGAGAACGAGGTGGTTGCAATTTATCCTCCAGTAAAGGAAGATGTTGAAGATGTGCAATCGAAGATCGTAGAGGATACGTCAAACGATATAGGAAATGATAGAAGAGATAATCATATGGTAGAGTCCAAAGCTGATGAATGTGTTGATGAAACATTTTTGGACACTGCCATGGATATAAAGAAAGATAACGAGGAAGACAATAATGTTCTTCAAAGCGTCGAATTGAGTCCAGCTGCTAGCACGATCGAAGCTGTCTCTGTGATAGAAAATCTAGTGATCAAAGATATTTCCGAAGAAAAGGATAAAAATAAGACGAAATTTGACGGAGAGATTAAACTCGAAGAAAAGATTCAGCCTTCGAAACGTTTGTCGAAACGTGATTCAAATCTCGAAATAGATGGTAAGTACTTGAAATCAGTGGTGAACTCTCGTAAAAGTCCGAGAAAAGTAAAGGATAATCAATTATGTCAATTCGAATGCGTCTCACCCGTCGAACAAGATCGTATCGGTGTTCTTCCGATCGGACAGAGGCCAGAAAGAGCGAGATCATTGAAATCAACTAATTCAAGAAGAGGAACTAGCGACACGAGGAGCCAAGAGGTAACAATAAACACCCAACGATACGATACAGCTTTAAAGGGTAGCTTGGATTCGATGATCAAAGCTAATGAATCCAAAACGACTTTTAAAAAAAAAACTGGCAAGAGCTCGAAGGAGACGTTCTCAAAGAAATCAAAGAGTTACGAATCTATAAAAAGGATTCAAGAGGTTTATTTAGGGGAACCTTCGAAGACAGATAGCAGTACGTCTCAAACATTGATCACAGCTGAGGAATTCGATCCTGAGACCGACGAATTTTGTTCAATATGTTGTTACATGAACGAACTTACTATGAGAACCGAAGAGGAGATCAGTAGTCCGAATCAAGAGACATTTTATACGTTACGTTCAAACTGTAGCTCGTTGGAGGATTCAACCGAGTGCGATATATGTAGTTCATGGAATCTACAGAGTTCGAACGAGGTATTAGATCGTACGATTTTATCAACGACGAACAACGAGGAATCCCTATGCGAAATTTGTGAGATTTGTGGCGAGGTAGGGGATAATATCGAGTTTCAGAAAGAATCTATAACGTTACCTCGACAAGCCAAAGTTTATCAAGGTAAGCGAGTACTACAGGACGATTATAAAATCTTGGATAATACCACGATTACCGACGTTTCCTTGGATGAGGATAGCTTTGAGATCGAGAACTGTGGTTTGATGAGTGGTACAGAATCGATGGACGATCGAGGATTTCTACAGAGCGAGGACGAGCCAAAGGGCAATGAAAAATTAACGTCGAAGTCAATGTATTCGCGTGGTACATCCTTGAAAACCCGAGAGAAATATTTTGTGCCTAAGGACGAGCTCGCGATACTTACTAGTGGCTCGAGGAAGATCACTCGCAAGGGATCACTCCTCAAGAAGAAACCGGAGGATCATCAGATCGTTGGTTCCCAGGATAAACGACGTTATTCATCGGCGGACAATCTTCAATTAGCCAAGGTCTTTGCAACGAGGAACGACAAATGTCTAAGGTCGTCGAAATCTGGTAAATCGACTGGTTCTGCTGACAACATAAAATCGTCGAGAAACGGTTCGAGAAGATGTAAGTCTCTTCAAAGATCTGTCGACAACGTACGATATTTAGACTCTTCCACGGACAATTTAGACTCGTTAGCTGAGAGTCTTGGTCAAGAGGATAACGATGATAGGTCGTTCGATGGGAACAAAAAGCTGAAGGTCAGGGATAACGAGACGGTTAAAATGATACTTACCAAGCACGGTATCAAGATCATTAGCGAGAAGGAAACGGCTTTGTAATCTATCGGCTCGTTGCAATTAATGTTACTCTTAACGAACTGAATTTTCGATTTCTCGTTGGCTCCTTTTCGCTTGGTTCTCGTATCATCGGCTTTTGTGATAATCTACGATCTATACGTAACACGTATATACACATACGCGCGCGCGCGCGCGCAAAACGAAAAACACACACACACACACACACACACACAACACCTTCGTCTTTCTTCCATACAACTGAAACTTGTTCGAACGTAACGATTTTATTCATTGACTGTATGTATGTATATATGTATGTATATATGTATGTATGTATGTACATGCGAGTGACACGTATTTTGCGAATTTGAAGGAGCAACGTTCGCTTCTTGTTAACGCTTCAAAAAATATCACACGATACTTACGAACTTATTCGAAAGTAAATAAGAAAGCGAAACATATACTCTCAAACCGATTGAGGTATTAATTAAAAAAAAAAAAAAAGTGAAATCGATATAGGGATTATAGACGATTATTATTATTATTATTATTATTATTATTATTATTATTATTATTATTATTATTATTATTATTATTATTGATAATGATTATTATTATTATTATTATTACTATAATATAACATACGACGGCTCTCTTATTCACGTGACGTCAACGTGAATATTGTTACTTACACATTGATAGATTTAAGCGCCACTTTCTTCGAATCTCGATCGATCGTGACGATCGTGTGCCAAAATCACGATAATTTGATCTCGATGTTCAAATATATAAGGATAAGGGAAATTGTTGTCGGCAGTTCCATTGAGAAACATGCTGGATGTGATTTAAAGAGATACGGCAAGTTGCCAAGACAATCCTAGTAACGCGTGTCAATATGACAAGAAATATATAGTTTCAATTATATTAATATATATATAATATACAAATAATATATATTATTAAAATATATATATATATATATATATCTATATTTATATATGTATGTATATATTACACACACACACACACAAAACACAAACAAATATGCAATATATATTTAAGCGAAAGAAATATATATATACATATACACATTAGTCTTGAAGGAATACATCGACCGATGAAAATATGTCTGTTGAATTGAAAATTATAAAATATTATATATAAATATATATATATATATATATATATATATATATATATATACATATATATATTTACGAGAGAAAAGAAAAAAACACTTCATAACGGCTAAAGACTATTTTAACAATTGTGACTTTTCGAACACAAAGTTCTTCCGACTTTCAACGTGTTACACAAATAATACGTGTGCCAATTTCGAGCTTTAATATTTTGTTTTCTTTACTTCGATTGTTGGAAACGACCCATATGAGAAAAAGAAGATAAACAAAAAAGATAACATACATATTAACACATAATATATATATATATATATGCACACACACACACGACGAGATATATATGTAGGTAAACGGAATACTCTAACTTAGCCCTTCTCTTAGTCCTTCGTTCTCATCAAGATAATCATATGGATTTTGAATTATCCTTCGTTATCCTACATTATATATATCCATCATTTAATATGCACGATTTTATGCGTTTGCTTGTGTTATATCGATCTTGCTTATCGAAGACTTTTCTCTTCGGCGAATCTATTTCCGTTGTTGTATCTAAAAACATTTTATCCGATTTAATCGATAGATCGATTCGTGCGATGAATCAACCGATCGATCGATAGTTCGATGATCCGTTTGTTCCTTCCACTTCGTTTTTAGTCCTTAATCAATATTTCTTTCTTCGTCTCGCCGTCGTTTTTAAATGCAATCGGAATTTAAACGATACAAGCAACATATTCAATTGACAAACTCAGCTCGGCTTCGGTATCGATTCGAAGTTGATGTTGTTTCTTTCTTATCTTTTTTTTTCTTTCCTTTCTTTTTCTTCTTTCTTTTTTCTTAATTTTTTTTTTTTTTTTCTGTAGTCACATCGTATCGAAAAAGATAAAGGAAAGTAAAAATTAAAAAGCGAGTGAATTTAGGATCAATCTCGAGTCGAATCGAATTTTCGGAGTTCAAAGAAATGTACTTACGTAGTATTTTTCGATTTTTGAAAGTTCCTCTCTTGTATGATCTCTACCCTACCTCTCCCCATCGTCTCGTTTTCTCATCTTTCTCAAAAACGCCAAGCAAAGATCTACGGAAAAAGAACCACGATCGTTCTGTTTCTTCTTTAGGCCCTCCATCCGCCCTTCCCCTTTTCGCACATTTTTCTTTCCACGTACGTATGCATTTAGCAAACGTAGATAGTGATACTTTTGTGATAACAAGCGAAATACGTGCGTATTTATTAATTAATATATACGTACATATGTATATATGAGTTATTCGTTCGTACGCTTTTAATAGGAGCGAATGACTTGAACGTAGGCTAATTATTATTATTATTATTATTATTATTATTATTATTGTCATTATCATTATCATTATCATTATCATTGTTATTATTATTATTATTATTATTATTATTATTTATTTATTATTTATTACTTATCATTGTTATTATTTTTGTTATTATTTACTTTTTATGTAATTCTTTTTCGTTTTTGAATGAACGCTTTCTTCTCTCTTTCTCTCTCTCTCTCTCTCTCTCTCTCTATCTTTCTATTCTCACACTATTCCAAGTATTTTAAATATTTGTATATTCCGAGTTTCTTCCGACCGATCACATGTTCTATATACGTGTTCGACGAACGACGGCTCTTATCACGCAATCGCTGAAACAAAATGGACGAAATGAATGGAAAGAAAAAATTAAAAGAAGAGAAAAAATTAACGCGGTAACGTTTGTTCTTCACAGATCGTCATCGTATATATATATATATATATATATATATATATATACACACACGATATGTATGTATGTATGTATGTATGTTTGTATGTATGTATATCGACCGATGATCTTCATAATAGTTTTATCAATCTTTGAAAGGAAAGAAAAGAAAAGAAAATGAAAAAAAAAAGAAGAAACTAAAAATAAAGATAAAGATAAAAATAAATAAAGGAAGGAAGAAATAATGAACGATCGCGTGATAATAGCCGGTGTACGGTTCGGTTCTGATGCAGCATGTGATATGTGTTTTCCAGGGTACAGCAAAACCTGCATGCCTACTGTAAGACAGATGATAGTTGACTGTCTTGCTGCTCGTCCCTTGCCAATCCGATGTGGCCCCTGCCTTACTGCTAAAAGTACTAATAATGCTACTAACAATCGCAGTAGTAATGGCGCCCATTGCGTTAGTAGCACGGCTAACAGCAACATCAGCAACAGCTACAACATCATCAACAACAACATCAACAAGAACAAGAACAACAACAACAAGAACGTACACCTATGAGAGAGAGAGCTTAGAATTCGCGAGATTATTATAATATCGTGGTATACAGAGGATTGCAACGAGATCACAAAAAATAGGTTAGTGCAGGAATATCCATATGTTTCTTTTCCTTCTCTTTTCTTCCCTCTTTTCGTTTTTCCTTCAATTATTAATATCCCGTAAAGTGTTTGCGATTGGGCAGATATTTGATTATTGACAAAAAAATATTTTTTTGTGTTTCCTTAAATATCTATTTTTTCCCTTCTTTTGTAAAAAAAAAAAAAAAAGAAAGAAATTAGTATCTCTTCTCTCTCACTAGACTATATTGCATTTGTATAATTTTCTTTTAAAGAAATTCCTCTATATATATATATATACACGTAAATTATATTCGATTAAGAACCGAGATAGATGATAGACAAGACGGAAAAGAATGGGCAATTTGATAATATCTCTCGCGGAAAAGAACGGGATAATTGATAATATTTGGTTTAGAAATATCTATGTGTATACAGAAAAGTATATATATATATGTGTGTATATATTTTACAAAAATATATGTATAAGCGAGAATCGTTTAGCACGAAAATATCATGAACGTATTTATTATTACGTTCGGAGGGATATTATAAAAATTTTGTATGGAATGTTATTTTCTTAACGAAAGTCGATTATTCGTTCGACTTTTTCGATTTATTCGTACATACGTACATATGTATGTACGAATTTTTGATTGATACATATGTATATTGTTAGAGACTGATTTATAATCGTTCATGTGCTGGAATCGACCTTTTTATTTTATTAGTTATGCGTTCGGTTTTGATATATACGTATACAGGGTGTTCCATTAAAACCCAAACATCTACATATTTTGATTGGATTGAGCGTAATAAACAAATCTTATAAAACGAAGTTCCACCATTCGCAGAATGAAATACAATGATATACGAGTTTTTTTTATCTCGAGATGAATTCGAAAAAAAAAAATTGTGTTTGACAAAAACAGATGTATAAATCATAAAAGTAAAGTGTTTAAATCCGATTGACGTAACTTATTTACCTTTTATTATTATTTATCCTTTTTTAAGACGTTACTTTTAAACGGACTATGTTCTGTAATATACATATCTTCTTGGCGCTCAATCAAAAATAAATATTTAGGTATTCGGATTTAATTAGAGAGAAAGCATTTTAATTTCAAGAGGCAACCACATACATAGCATAGGATAGTGTAGAAGCAGGAAATATTTTTTGTTTCTTTTGGTTTTGATAAAATTCTCCATCAATTTTACCATAAAGCGAAACCATTTTTTATAGATTTTCATTCTTGTTTTTTTTTTTTTTTTTTTTTTTTTTTTTAAGACAAGTAATATCGATAGTCCTAATGAAACGCTTAATCTTTATAATAATTTGTATCGTCGTGTCTATCCTTACTTCTTCGCCTCCCTTTAATTCCTACGAAATAGCCTTACAAATTAATTAATTAAACAAATAATTAATTAATTAATTAATTAAGTAATTATAACCATCACCAGAGGATAAAATAATAATTATAATAGAGAGTCGAGCACGAAATTATATGTACATATAAGTTTATATTTAAAAGATACAGAAGAATAACAAATACCAATCATCTTGGTGAAATAGCCTTACGAATTAGTTAATTAATTAATCAATTCATTAATTAACTGTACTTCCCACCAGAGGAAAGAATAATAATTATAATGAAGAATTGATGATCGAATCTACGAGCACGAAACTATAAGTGCACAGAAGTTAATATTAAAAGAGAAAAAAAGTAAAGAAGAAAATTAAAATATCAACTAACATCAACAGCAACAATAACTGTAACAACAACAACAGCAACAGCAACAACAACAATTACTCCTACTACTACTACTACTACAACAACAACTACTACTACTACTACTATTACTACTACAACAAGAGCAACAACTACAACAACGTAATCTATTACTCGCACGTTGTATATGTTTGTAATATCGCATTTAAAATGTTATGCTAAAAATCGTGAATTATATTATTGAAACATGTATGCCAGGATGAAGGAAATAAATTATGAAGGAAGGATGATGTTTTGATCAATTAAAAAAAGTAAGAGGAATATACCCATACATATAGAGTAATTCAAGGATAACATGGCCTTGCGAGTGAGAAAACTCGTTCTCATATCCTGATACAATTCAATTTTTAGATATTTTAATAGTGATTTTATTTCACTGGTAATTATTAACAAAACTAATAAACAACACTCTTTGTTTGTTTTCAATTAGGAAATTATTATTTTTATTTTTTTTTTTTTTTATTTTGTATACCTTTTTATATAGACAAAATTTATAACAGACGATTATCTTCGGATCTACTTGAAGTATTTACAAATCTTACTGAATTCTTATGTTTCATATCATAATTAGTATACGTGTGTACGTGCAGTATGTTCATTAGATCATCCAAACGACATGATATTTATATCAAAAGTGGAATTACTTGCAACGAAGTAATTATATCCACAAGTAATTTTAGTTCGATTTGACTTTTGGTTTCAAGATAGATGGTAATATTTAAAAAGATGAAAAAATTTATAAAAATTCCCGTAAACAAAGGGAGTAAATTAAAATGAATTGAAATCGTGTAGGAATATTTAAAAGCGTTAATGTGATCGATTATGCCTGACAAACAAATAACATTTTATTTTTTGTATAAAAGTATTAATTTTTATTACTTTACATGGACATAAACAAACATACACATACACACATAAACACGCGCGCAATATTTACGATTACATCGTAAATATACAATTGTAATTTTCTGAAAATTAAATGAAATTTGACGTAACTCGAATTATCCTTCGTTATAATTGAAATAATATCTATTTAGTAAAATAGAGTCGGTAAACATCTTTCACTCAATTGAGTTAAAAAAGTTGTATTGAAGAAATTAATTTATTGTTATTTCTTTATTATTATCTTTTTTTTTTTCTTTCTCTAAAAGTTAAAACGAGACACATTACATTGATACTATTCAATACTATTATAGATAAAATTACATTTCCTTTCATTATACTATGCGCGAAATAAATTTATCGAACTATATTATATATATATATATATATAATTCATCCTACAGCTCCTAGCACAAATTAGTTCATCATAATTTTTCTATATTAAAATATTAAATAATAATCAAAACATTTTCAATTCCATTCGCTTTAGAAAGATTTCTTTTTTGTAATTTAAAAAATGTTTTAATTTATTGATTATAATAATAATAGGGAGCAACATTATCTTATGATCGCACTTTTGACTAAACGGATGATTCGAGAGAAAATTTCTTCTTATAAATCTTTATAATATTAATTTTTTGAAAGAACAAGTGTTACTATCAAGTGAACCATAGTTGTTCACCACGAAAAAAAAAAAAGAAAAACCTGATCAGACACAAAATAGATTTTTTCGTGTATCAATGATTTATTCATAGAACATAATAATAATTTTTTTTGATATAATAATTTTTAATATCAAAGAAATTCTCCAGAAGGTTTAAGAATTGAAACCCGGAACATTAGATATTGTTCGTGCATAAATTTATGGCACTTACGACATTGAGTCCCGTTTAGCAGTGACCTTCTGATAGTTCTATAACGGAAGGATTAATGATCTATCGTTGTAAGTCCAATCACGAATCTATAATAGAGTAGATTTATATGAAAATTTCTATTCGCCAATAAAATTTACTTTCGAATATATTCCGTACTCTTGCTCTCATCATTTTATATCTAAATATAATAATGCATTCATAAAAAAGGAGAAAAAAAATGAATTTATTACATTAATCATATTTCACGGATACGTTCTTTTCTTTTGCTCACTAAAAATATAAATATACGCATTCAGACGCACACACATTTAAATTTCTAATTAAGTATACGTTATAAAATCTAATAAATTCCAGTGACAAAAAAATACATTAAGATATAGGGAATATTATTAGCTAAAAAAAAAAAAAAAAAAAAAAAAAATAAATAAAATAGAAGCTTATACGAGATAAAAGACCTTTGAAATATTACAAATCTAAATAATTAAAACCCTGTTTTAAGACACATTAATAAAAGATTTGAAACTTGTGTTCTTATTTATCTTTTTTTTTTTTTCTTTTCTATGATTTCATTTTGAGACCGTAGAGGCAAAGGAGGATCATGGTGGCCGTCCATCCACCTAACACAAGGAAACCGTTGTAAACCTCCGGATTATTGACGGAATGACCTTTGATTAAGATCGCTCTTAGTGAAATACCTGGTATCGTGGTTGGCAAACAGTAACTTAACCATTTAATTACAGATGGTATTGCTTCGATCGGCCAGAGTAATCCTAAAAAGAAAAAAAAGAATAATACATTATGAATTAGGATATTTTTGACAGCAGTTCGTAATTTGTTTTTTTTTTGTTAGATTGTATTTCTTAATCCTACACACCACCAAGAAGTATTACAGGGTAGAAACTTCCAGTGACTATGTAATCCGCAAACAAATGCGAGGTGCAGAATACGGAAATCAAAAAACCTGTCGATCGGAAATATTTTTGTTGTTACTGTATCTATTTATTTGTTATTTTTCATTTAGATAGACGACAGTACGTAGAACTTACCGTAAAACAAACCACATACACCCATCAAAACTACCATCGCGACGACGGTCACTAGGGAGCCTTTACAATCTAATTGAAAATAAGCGAAGCTTATACAACAGATTAATATGACTTGTATGATGACAATCGAGAATTCCACCACGAAGTGGGAGAACAGTATTTCTGGTGTCGTCACCCCTGAAACAGAGATTTTTAATCATATCTTATCTTTATATAGAAACGTTTGATATTAGAAAAACATTGTATATTGCTCGTACGTCGTCTTTCCCCCTTTTTTTTTTATCCTTTGTCTAAACTAATCGTAGAGTTGATATTAAAAAATTTCTAATTACAATTATACATTTGTTATGACTTATTATAAAAACTAAATATATAAGCAAGAAAGGAATATAATTAAAATAAATTATTCGTACGTTTGGAAAACAATTATTTATACTCAGATGAAACAGTTTTGAAGCGTAAATGGATTCAATAAAAAAAAAAAAAAGCAAAAAACATCGGATTGTTGCATAAGGAATTAGCAGATTTGCGAATATATGTACGTAAATGGAGTTTTTGAGGATACAATTATAGAAAATGGAAAATAATTTGTAGAATGGATATACGTGTAACAATTTCTGATGATTTTCAATTATCTATTATAAAACATTTAAATTGGGAAAGAAAGGAATGAGTGTGTGTGTGTGTGTGTGTGAGAGAGAGAGAGAGAGAGAGAGAGAGAGAAATAGTTATCAAGATTTACGCTCGAAGTTAGTTTTTCATTCATATAGCGTCTTGAATTACATCACGTTGCTTCTTCGAAAGAAATAGAAAGAAAGAAAAACAGATATAAAAGCAAAGGTATAGATACACAAGTCACAATTAAAGATTTTGTTCACGGAAGTCGACACGTTAATAATATCGCGTTTCGCATATCAATTATTATCATTTAGATTACCGAACGTGTATCCATCGCGTACCTCATTGAAAGCAATTATTTAATAATATTTTAATAAAAGAACAAAAATTCTTTCGAGATAACATTAAATAAGATATTACTTTGATCTGCGTAAAATTTTCTTATAAAAATTTATGATTGTATCTCGAAAAGATTCGAATGAGAAAGGTCATGTACTTTTAAATTGTCTTCTCGAGTCTTTTTTTCTATTCCTCTTAAATTCTTTAATCATCATTTACTTTTCTTCATTCATCAATCGCATGCAGATTAATCATGTGTCAATAGACAATTCAAATGGACAAATTTAAATACGAGATATGAATATGAAGTGCCCATTTATTATGAAGTTTTTTATAATATGTGCATGCAAAAAAATGTCGAATACGTTATAAATGAGAATGAATGAATCTGCAATAAAGCAAATATTTTGTGCATTAACAAAAAAATAAATGAGCAATAAATTAAATTTCTTTTTTAAATTTCCATAAGATTTTAGGAGGTCAGGATTGCGTAAAGCTCACGTAACGGTTTGAGAAATATTAAAAACATTAAAATAAATGTTTCCTCAATTACTTATTCGAATGTTACACTGTAGTTGTATCTTTCATTTGTAATGAAAATATTTCTGTAATGTACACTTTTTATAAGAGTACACTAGTATATAGTTTTTATCGTACATTACAAATAAGATATTGCTCGATTTAACTTTTTTTTTTTTTGAAATGGGTATATTTACTTATTACTAAATATTTATTGTTTTTAATGCGGAAATCATTTATTTTTAAAACACATAATATTCGCTTTAATGCACATGTCTTTTTAAATAGTACTCTATGAAATCATATTCATCAAGAAGTACGTTTTTGTTTACCTTGCACAAGACTTCTTTCCCAAACGCCTTCGTGCATGTCAGAAATTATTATCGTGGTTGTCATTACTGTTGTTACGAAGAAAGTTAATCTAAAAAAAGGAAAAAGAAAAATATATTGAAGAAATCGTAAGCGTGATATCTTCCACATCGATTTAAATATTCTCTAAGACGATTAATCGAATTTATTGTATGCAAAACGTGATCCATGAGAATATTAAAATATCTTCTTAAAATTGTTTCCTTACAACTGAAATATTTTTTATGAAGGTGTAAACAAGGGTAAAAAAAAAAAAAAGAAGAAAAAAATAATAATTTAACTCACGATAAGATAAAAGTAGGTGCACTGAAATTGAAATAGTCGTCGTTCTTTTTACCAAAAATAGGATCCTCGAACTGAAAGTAGAAATTTCGTATGATACAATCAAAATAATATATCATTGTATATGAGAATAATGTAATTTACATACATTTAACGGTACATTCGTAATTTTCGAAGGCAAGTGACATTCCGTCATGATATTTCGCATGCTCTCGAAATATCCATCATAGAGTTTGTTTTTCAAAAAAAGGCCTATTTGTCTGTCTATGGGAAAAAAAAGAACGATAAGTCAAGCCATTTTGTTTCTTTTTGATCGAATGAACAAGAATTATGTACTTTCAAAAATACTTACTGGACATGTCCAACCAAATTTTAATCTCCCCCGTTTCGATGTCTCCATCTTCGGTATATCTCAAATTCTCCAATCTCCTTTGCAAGGCTTGTGTAAAGTTTTTATCAAAATATATCATTCCAGAAAGTTTTCCTTTTCTTAAATCCTCCTTCATTTTCGGCAAGTAATCATAAAATACCTAAGATAAAAACAGATTATTATATAAAATTATCTTGTTTTTTTTGTGTCTAAAAACGAAATTATATTAATTTATCGTATAGTTATATATTAAATATAAATTATATTTATCGATTTAACCGTCGAATATATGTATTGGCTAGGATTTTATTGTCTGACAAAAGAACAAAAAAGAAATAAGCTTTCAAAAATACATATATGCATAAATGTGTGTGCGTGTGTGTAACAACTTTTTTTATTCGCTCACTAGTAATCAAGTTTCATATCGCCTTTCTTTCTTACTTGATTCTGTCGAGGTCATCAATTTTAGCTATGAATTTCATAAATATTTATACACTCTTTTACTAAAGTATCAGCTTCATTTACAAGGAAACGTTTAATGTTTATAAAAAGTGATGCTATGTTAGTAATATTTAAATCAAAATATCGTCTAAACTAATATTTTTTCGACCTGTATCGGTCAATATATTTTCTCTTTTTTTTTTTTTATAGAGAATGTCGTGTTACATTGACCAATGTATTAAAGAATATATAAACCCCAATATAAAATAAAAAAAAGAACAAAGTTGACCTTTACATTATCTATACGCGTACACCTACAAAAAGTCAATTTCATTAAAATATGTTCCCATCGAGACTATCCGTTTTTTATTTGAAACATTTTTTGTTAGGAATATTAATAGTGACGTAAATCAAATATCAATATCAGCTGACGATGAGATATCCTGTTTGAGTATGATCGTGCATTTTTTGTTGCTCACCTTTTTCGCAGTGGTATCATTTATATCGTGCAAAAATCGACAGCTAAGATCAACGAAGTCGCATGTATTACCAAAATCGTTTTGCATGAAAGTAACACTTCCTCGATTTTTACCGAGGTCACAGTTATCGGATTCATGATTAATCACACCGATTAACAAATCTTTCGGATCGTGACCGAAAGAATAATGGAATGCAAGAAGTTGGATTATCGGAAATCCTATAGAGAATAAGATTCCTCTGTAAGTAAAAATTACGTTAGCACTTATTACCATTATTATTATCATCATCATCATCATTATTATCATTATCATTATCACTTATCATTATAAAAAAAAAGAATTATCATACCCAGGATGTCGTAGAAATTGCGTAATATTCTTGACTATGAGTGCCTTCAATCTTCGAGAAGTCGTAGCTGTAAAATGGTTGTTCCTTAATATAAATCTCCTTGAAGAAATATATCAGGTATTTGCAAAAAGATAACTAAGAAAAATGTAACAATGATACGAAAGAGAAAAAAATATCCTTTTATGTTCCTTTATAACTATTTTTGTAATCTAACGTTCGTCTTCTTGAATTTTTCCTTTCGAATGACGTATGTTAAACTTTATGCAAACATTAACAAATATTGAATCGTTCGATCAATTTTCAAAATCAGTAGATGTATAGATCAATTTTGCTAGATCGTATATGAGTTTATTTAATTATGTCATTGAATGATCTCCGTTGTACTTTTGGATAAAATTCAAATTTCGATATGTTCGAATATTCAAATTTTTTAATTCGAATATACGATATACGTAAAGAGTAAATTTATTATATGGATTTATAATATAATAAATTAATAACAACATATCAATAATTGTTATTTGTAATTTGTTGTTGTTTAGATTTATCGATTCAAGATGCAATAAAATTTTTACTTTACGAGTCATAGATTTCTAATGTAAGTTCTAGAAATAAAAAAAAAAAACTTACGCAAAAAATTAATATGTATATCTTTATATGTACTTATCGCATATACATATTGCATGTGCTGTATCGTATAGAATAAAAAAAAGCCAACAAGTAGCGAGAGTAAAACTCTTAGATTAACAAGAAAAAAGAGAGACGAGGAGAGAAAGACGATTCCAGAACGTCAAAACAAAATATTACGAAACACGCTAACATGAGTTAAATGGATAGGTGTATTAAAAAAAAAAATTGATAAACGCGATAAATTATATATAAATAATATATCTATATATATGTATCTATGTATATGTATATATACGTACATAAATTTTTAGTCGATTCTGTAGCGGCATTTGTTGGATTTGTAGAAAGATTGATTGAAGCTTCCACGAATTCCGTTTCATGTAATGTCTCAGAATTATCATTCACATTTCCGTTAACATTTTCTAATTGCTGTCTGCTCAATTCCAGAAAGGCATCCTCTAAACTATCACATTGAAAACGAGCCAGCAATTGATTCGGCGAGGATTCCGCCAATAATTTGCCAGATCTCATTAGGCCGATCTAAAACATTTATGCTTACAATTAATATTAATTTTTTTATTTTTCATTTATTCATTTTCTCATCTTCATCTTACTTCATTCCCATCTTTAATTTAACGCAAGTGTTTGTTTTCTTGTCTGTGGTTTTATTTTTCTTTTTCTTCATTTTTTTTATAAGTAGAATATAAGGATATAACATACGCGTGCACGCACACCCACACACACACACATATATATACGTATAAATATGTATATTTTATCGTACGATATAACTGACGAACCGTAAAACCAGATTTCTTTTATTCACAGTCGACTTATTTTTGTTTCCTTTTTTCCTCTTTCTTTTTCTTTTCCTCGGCACACAATTACGCGGGACAATATAGAGTATACGTTTTATATTATGAATCTATTATTAATAGTTCGCGAGATCTTAACGTTTATGAACGACTGTTTTCTATAGCCGTTGTCGGATATACCGTTACCAAAACGAAAACTATAGAAGATATTCTTAACCGTCCGCATTAAGTGTTTCTTACGCTTTTTCGCGCGATATCTCGGAGGTGAAATTAACGAAAGTCGAAAGTATATTGTCGGAGAAATAGTGAATCCAAGAGGATTATTAATCATCGAGAATCATTTATTTTCCTTTCCTTTTTATTTCTCTTTCCTTTTTTTTCTTTTTTTTTTTTTATTTTTTCTTTTTTCTACCTACCTTGGTTGCTAGCCTCGCTTCATCGATATAATGCGTAGTTATGACGATGGTAACACCGTTCTCCTGTGTGATCTTAGACAGGAACTTCCAAATACTAAAGAAAAGAATAAGTTAGGAATATGAAGAACAAGGGGAAAAAAAAAGGAAGAGGAAGAGAAAGGACAAAAAAAGAAGAGAAGGAATAGAATTAAATTAAATCGAGTCCGATCAATTCTAACGACAAAGTCTAAAACTATACTTACTTATCTCTTAAAACTGGATCAAGACCCACGGTAGGTTCGTCAAGGATTAGTAACTCAGGTTTGTGAAGAAGCGCAGCGGCAAAGGATATTCTTCTCTGTTGGCCGCCGCTCACATTCTTTACCAGTTGATGTTTCGATGGTAATTGCAGTAGTTCGGCTAGGTATATGTATCTTTCCTCTGAAATATATCGAATGAATTTCGAATTGAAAGAAAAGGTTGAAAAAGGAAAGCGAACGAAAGAGCAAAAAGATCGAAGATAAAACAGAAGAAATAACCTGCCTTTTTCTATTCTTTTTTTTTTATCCTTTTTTTTTTTTAACTTTCTTTTTTTTTTTATTAACCAGAACCCGTTATCCTTCATTTTTATTTTTTTTTCCGTTTCTTTTTATTTATTTATTTTATTTCATTCTGGCAATTAAATTTCCGAGAATCGGGAGACTCACCTATTTCATGGTCCCTCAGTCCATTTATTCTTCCGAAGTAATAAAGCGCACCGATTACAGAGAACTCGCTTACAAGGGAGATGTTCTGCGGCATAAAGCCGATTCTTGATCCTGGAATACCAGAATTTTCACTGCCGGGTTTACCTCCGAGTACCCAAATATCACCGTGGTCTATTTTTCGTATACCAACGATGCACGATAGGAGAGTTGTCTTTCCACATCCACTAGCACCCAATAATCCATATCTGTTGGTAATATTATTTTTTGTTTTCATGCAAAACGAAAAAAAAAAAAAACAAAAGGTAAATATACAATTAGAAATATTCGAGGAAAAAAATTACAATTTTAATATTGTCTTTAACCACGTGGGCTGGAAAGACGACGTGCCACGCTAATTGATATGCTTTTGTCACGAAATTGCCAAGGACGTGCTGTACACAGGCAAATATCACAGAAGTAAAAATGATATAGCAAAAGGTAAGAGATATTCGTTTCCAAAGTTTCGATTAGATTAGATGGCAGAGTAAATTTTACAAAGTGTATGTATTCCTGATTATAAAAAATCGTGAAGGGTGTCTGCTGGTAGCACACCGGATCGTTTACAGGCAAAGCAATGATAAGACATTTCCTGAGCAATATTTTACCCACAAATGCCAAAAAAAAATTACACAGAGAAGGTCTAGAGTGTGTGCCAAATAGAAAAAACGCAGTGAAACTACATGGGAATGTAAGAAATGCATTGTGGCATTACATATTCCAGACTGTTTCGAAATATATCATATTTTGCAAGATTATTAATAGACAAATTTAGTATTCATATTTGTGTAATTTTATCACCAATCAATGCGTCGTTATATTTTCATCAAAAAACTGTTAGAAGTCCTAGGTCGAAAATTAATTAGTTTAAAAGGTATAAATCTTTTCTCGATTTTTATAAGGCATCGAATACTGTAACGCCTCGCAGTGAGTTGCAGTCGACTGTTTTGGCATAAGCATCTATAAATTTCTTGTCAGCGCAAGTGGTTAAAACGTTTTCAATTCATTGCACTTTGGTATTTATATGTTTTTCTTTCTTCTTTGTGAAAGAAAGAAATTAAAATATAACAGGAAATAAAAATATATATATACATATATTTTTACACACGCACGCACGCACGACACACACACGCACGCACGCACGACACACACACGCACGCACACACACAGAGGACTTGTTAAGCATTGTTTTTTCTTTTGTTTCATTATTTCATCATATAAGAATTTTAATGTATGGTTTTCCCATACGGTACGCTCGATGTCACTGTAAACTGATCAGCAGAAAATGTTTTCTTATTATTTCGCTTGACGTAATTTTATAACGAAGGAAACCAAAATGAATGAAAAGAAATTTCTATCACACTAAGTACTTACATGGAACCTTTCGAGACTGATAGGTTCAATCCGTCAAGAACCTTCAACTCTTTTTCATAAATTTTCGTCACGTTCCTCACAATGATCGCCTCCTTTTCGTACATTTTCTTATTTTCCAAGTTGTTTTCTCACTTTTAACGATGTTAATCTGACAATAAATAATAATTTAGAATCGATTAAAAATTATAATAAACATTAATTAAAAACATATTAGAACGAAATAATCGAATCGAATTTAATCGATATTTACAGATAAGAAAAATCAAAACATCGTTAGATGTTGTTGCTAGTTCGTACAAGGTGTATAAAAAATATGTGTAAACACTATCATATCATTCTACACCTTCGGATCGCTGGACATTTATAAAAAATAGCGCGTGTAAATTTGTCCTTGACTTTGAAATTGAAGGTCAAATTTTTTTTTCTTCGCGTCGTATTCTACTCGTCGCGAGGACAAAAAGTGTCAAAGGAAGCATGGGTCAAAAGTCAACCGTTCATTTGAAAAATGACTTTAAATTTCCAATACGTCTAAAACTATCTTTATTTATGATGTGTTTACATTTTATTTTTCACATTTCATAGGACACGAAGACTCTCGTGCAAAATTTGTCTTAACGTCGAAATTGAAGGCACAACAAATAAATATTCAGTAAATTTAGTAAGATGTCAATCCATAAAATATATTCAAATACAAATATTCACGTGATTTTCAGCGGCTAGATCAACAATATGACATTACGGCATTTTAATTCACACTGGGCCCGGGCCGCTCCCATGTGCACTGGCATAAAGAGGAACGAGTTATCGCTCTTGCTCGTGCATATCCACTAATGGGCCTACGTTGGGTAGAAATAAGTCACATGACAGTACGAAGAATAATTCGAGAAGATTATAAAATTTGACATGTGCAGGCACTTCATCCAAATGACTATGGCTATCGACGAAACTTCTGCCGTTGGATGTTACATAAATTGCAAAGCGAACCACGGTTTTTGCAACGTGTGTTGTTTACCGACGAAATTAGTTTTTCGAGTTCTAGTATCCTCAATCGTCAAAATGCTAGAATATAGGCTTCTAAAAATCCTAATCCAATGATTGAAAGATTCAATCAAGGAAGATTCACAATCAACGTATGAACAGGCATCATTGGAGATTACATTATTGGCCTTATTTATTTGTCTGCACCAAATTTTTGATTTAGCCGCTGAAAATCACGTTGCCTTGGAACATATTCTGTACGTAATAATCTTCCATTATATCTTACTATCTCTCGATATATTTTACGCGTTAAACGGTAGTTCTCTCCCGTTTCGTCAATAGCACGTAACATTTGCCGTATATTTCTGTGGATTTCCATCTCACTACACTCACTGAATATCAAATATAAACTGACTGATCACAAACATAGCGACAAGAAATCGTCAATAATACGAATAGGGTGCGACTGTAAATAGGAGGCGACTGTAAAAGGTAAACTGTGAAATGTAGAAATATTATAAATAAAGTTAGTCCGAGACTAGAGTTTTTCACTTATATCTCATCTTGGTTGTTGCAGTATTTGTCGTGCCTTCAATTTCGACGTTAAGACAAATTTTGCACGAGAGTCTTTGTGTCCTATGAAATGTGAAAAATAAAATGTAAACACATCATAAATAAAGATAGTTTTAGACGTATTGGAAATTTAAAGTCATTTTTCAAGTGAACGGTTGACTTTTGACCCATGCTTCCTTTGACACTTTTTATCCTCGCGACGAGTAGAATACGATGCAAAAAAAAGCAAATTTGACCTTCAATTTCAAAGTCAAGGACAAATTTGTACGCGCTATTTTTTATAAATGTCCACCGATCCTAAGGTGCAGAATGCCCTATGATAGTCTTTACACATATTTTTCATACACCCTGTACATATCTGTCGATTTTATCACTTAAAATGACCGATACTTGGTTAACCACGACTATCTATTATACTGATGCTCTAACATCATTATTTATATAAGAAATAGTGGGAGAAAGAGAGTGAGAGAGAGAGAGAGAGAAAGAGAAAGAGAGAGAGAGAGAGAGAGAGAGAGAGAGAGAGAGAGAGTGAAAGAGCATGCTATTGCGCTTCTGTGTGTTCACAGTGTTTATTATTCATCTTGTTCGCGTCAACCTTTTAATATTTTTTTTTCCTTTCGTAGATTTCTATACGGCTCAATCGAATTTGCCTCTTTGGACTTAAGTGATCGTTAACGTAGAAAAAAATGATTGATAACAATCGTTTGTTTCTTATTTTTTTCCTTTATTTTTCTGCAGGAGAAAAATAATCTAACAGAATTGTTATTTAAATTACGCTTATTGACGTTTACAAGTCGAATCGGAACTCTATGAGATTCTTTAAAATCACTTTGATAATTAATGATCAGCTGTCTTCTGTGTCAAGGATATTTCTATAAAAGCGATGTTATTGTTATTGAAATTTCGATTATTAATTCCACCAAATAACTCTTCTCTAACGTGCGCTTGCGCGCGCGTGTGTGAATATGTGCGTTGAGATACGTACACATAAAATTTTATTTCCATCAAAACAAAATAAAGAAGTTTACAAAAATTATCGCATTACGAATGTATAATTCGATCATTTAATTAAACTCGTTAAAACATTAGAATTTTTTAAATTTACAATTTTATGGTAGGATCGAGTTAATTACTGATAAGAAATGATTAAATAAACGATAGGAGAATATAAAGGAATCATGTATTTAGCACGTACAACTTCTCTTTGATCATAAATGCGAAAGATTAAATTCTTTTGTGAATTTACTTCTCTTTTCTTTTTCATTTTTCTTGTTAACCAATCAAACTGAATACATATTTAACTAATTCTCTAAACTTTTCGATGTACACAAGACAGTAGGACTTCTTGTTATTTTATCTAACGGTCGGTCTAGGTTCGCTTTATTAAATTAGATCAAGGTCATTTCTAGATCTAGGTCATTTCATAACTTCTAAGGTCATTCATCTTCTCTATTTTCTCAAGGTCAGTTTCTATAACTCTAATATTATCCCACGTTATTCTTTACAGTTGGTTTCAACATATAGTTTTGTTTAAATAAAATTTGTAAAGGATATACTCGATTGGATAAGAAAGATCTAAGGCGAATAATAATAATTTTTAAGTAAATAAAATAAAATAAATACTTAAAAATAGTTAAAATACTTAAAAATAATTTTTAAGTATCATAATTTATCATGAGAAATTATCTATTTTTAAAACAGTTAATTAATACTAACACGTGATTACTTAGTGGTCTTATAAAGATCGTGAATATGATTCGATCGTAAACTGTGTATTCAGTATGACATTAATTCGCTTTCGGTTTTCCTTATGAGAACTAGTTTCGTATTTGATTCTACTTGTGTCGTGAAGAATAACAAGTAACAAAAGTTATTTGTTATACATAACAACTTTTTTTTGTATAGTTTGTCGATTCATACGAGATGTGTAATAATTTATAACATAATTTATATTCATTCAAATAGAAGATAAAAGTGATTAATTTATTCGATTATACTTTCTGTATCGATTCCTTTATATTTACGAACGAAATTTCAACTGTCCCATTACAGCACAATTTAAAAATGCTGTAAATAATAGTATATGTTAATTGGATATGTTTATAATTTAGGAAAATATTAAAAATTCAAAAAAATTACTAGCATATCCGACACAATAAACAATATTTATACAGTAATGGCTTACACAATTTTCTATTTTAATAATAATATGAGTTGGATGCCCTTGCAAACACGATTAATTAATTAATTTTGTAATTATACACTCAATACAATCTGAAATATTTCTCTTTGGATTTACATAGAGATTAAATTCTATATTTCTCGCGTTAGAATTAATAAATCTTTATAGATATATAATAATGTTTAAATGAAGGATGAATTTTGTTTTTGTATTTTTCTTTTTGTTTTTAATATTATAACATTTAAAAATTATGATTATTCAAAAGTAAAAATAATTATGAAAAATATATAACTGTCATTTATGATCGAACATCTTTGATTCGTATAATATTTCTTCAATGATATTCGACTGAAATATGAGTTATAAGATTATGAAAGATTTTCCAAGATTTATGTCGTGACTTCTAACTAACGCATAGTGCATAAACATTAGACATGATTGTCAATTAACACGCAAAAACATCAGATGTTTATAAGTTATTAAAAAGTGACGATAATAACACGTACTACATAAATGTATTCACAAGTAAATAAGCGTAAATTTAAATGCGCTAGCTAATTGCGTCATTTACAGAGATATATATGTACGATCATTACAAAAAAAGAAATAAATCGATCATCTGTTATTTTTATTTCTATCTCCTTTTTGATACAGAAATATGGAAATGAAGAATCGTTATAAATATGAAAATACTGGATCGTTATCTAATAATAATTATTATGATTATAATATTTATGAAAAGTGGTTCTTGAAAAGAAGTATAATACTTCTTGTTTTTCTTTCTCTTCTTTTTTATTTTATTACTCGATTTTTTATATCTCTTTTTTATTACTCGATTTCCTTCTTCATATAATTGTAACAAGATAGTGTTATTAATACCCGATAATCGTTGTTCCAGTATGTAAAATATTAAAATACGCATTCACTGGAAGGAAGAGTTTATTGTAAAGATAAGCATTTTCTGAACATATCAACCGTTAAGAATGTACTTTGAAAATTTGACATCGATATCTGTTAAACTAACAAAGTTATAGAATTCAAATCACCAACGATATCATCGTGAATAGTTTAATAAGTACTTCGGACTCTGTAAAATACTATTATCTCGAAGTATTTAAAAAGAGCAAATAAAAGCCGACGGAAGCGAATAATTGAAAAAAGAATAGAGAATGCTGAGCAATTAGTGCTGAGTGTGTATTCTACATGATAACGATTAGAAGTAGAGTTAAAAATTCTTCACTTAACAATAATAAAACTATACTTGAAACCTTAAACGCTTTTTTTTCAAAACATTGTTTTCGAAGCCAACTGACTTCGTATCTACAAAACAGCTCAATTGATCATCTAAAAAATTTGCACAAAATATTTTGACAATTAAATTTAATTTTTTTTTTTTATCTTCATTTAAATCTTACCTTTTATTTTAATCGATCTTCGTTTTTTAATAATCACGTAAAGACTATGTCTATGAAATTCTCCGTGCTTAAGTTTCAATTCGTTGCCATTTTGTAAAAAGGATATTGATTATGAGATTTGCAATCGTCAACAACTCGTTATCCGTTTTACTCGAATAACCAGTATAATTTTTGTTTGAACCTATGGTTTTAACTCGAGAATGTATATCAATGAAACTCACGAAAAACAATGTATTATGGGTTTCTCAATATCTTTTTTGATGATTCTTCCTTAAGGTTTTCAATATTTTTAATCTTTGATAAAAAAAAAAAAAAAAATCGTATCATATCCGACGATCGTTTTTGAGCAAACAAGTCCGATCTTTTTGAATTTTGATTATTTCTTTTTCTCGAGCCTCTAGACGGATATGGCAATGATTAAAAAAGAAAATAAAAAGTAAGGCCTTGACCAGTACGAAAACGTAGTTGTGTGAATAATATTAAAATAGAGGAACCTTTGTTCCGTTACTTTCGCCATGGTTTTTATTTAATACGTGCTTGATAAATAAAAATGTTAACGAATTAAATGATTACGTTAATAAATTAATGCTGTCAAAATTTACTTTGTTAAACACATTTCCTTCAATTTTACATACATCAACCAACCAACCAATTTCCGATAAACCAGTCTATTCGGCAAAATAAAATACAAAAATATCGTACAATACACAATAAATAATATCTATTTTAAGAGAAATTAATACGAGTAGGTAAGAAATAAATTTTTCTATTAAACTTATTCTCTCTCTAGCTTATTATTGTTAATTTCTTTCTTTTCTCTTTTCATTTACGTACGCTTGCTTATGACATCGTTCCATTGATACACGAAAATTGAGATTGGAGAGAAACAAAAAGGAAATAAAAACTGTCGAAAAAATATATTTTGTATTAAAGTTTATAATATTATCTTTAATTACACTTACGCAGTAAGCGATTACTAATAAACGATGAGTTATTCTATCTTGATACTCTAGAACCTAGATTCCACGTAAAGAAAATGTCAGTGTCTAATAAACAAGTTTGCATATACAATGATTATAATAATTTTTTTAACAATCAATCGTGAAATGAAATTTAGCAGAGAAATGGATTTCTTATTCAGGAAATCAATTCTATAATGAACTATAGATTAAAGAAGAAAATTTTTGCGAATAAAATAAGACATTAGGTACTGCCAAATATCGATTATTATTGGACATCACGTTAATTAGATCACAAGAACTTTTTCTAAACAAAAATAGCATAATATATTCTTTTACTTACTTTTCAATTGTTTACATACCTTTTAAAAAACAGATCAAACACTTCTGTTCGTATTCTTCTTGATAATGAAGAGAACTTTTTAAATAATAATTCTCTTTCTTTTAAATTCTCATGATAACTGCCACGGTCGTCGTACCTTTCTTTTTTCTTTATAATTTTGATGAAGTTTTATTAAAATCGTTCTTTCTCGAAGAAAAGTCTTGACGGTCGAGGGATTCACTGTTTTCTTCTTCTATATCTTTCATCTATGAGAAACCTTTTTCCAACAGTAATATTCACTTCAAGTTTTTTAAATAGAAATTTCTGTTTCTTACGAATTTGAAAAGACCGAATAAAAATCAAAACTAATTCGAGAAACAACGAGATAGTTGCGCACAATATAACAACATTGAGAGAACTGTTCGACTTGTCTAAATTTTTAATCGAAGCAGTTCCTTTAAGCGTTCACGTAAAACCTTCAACTGGCCAGTATATCTCGTTCTATGCATTGGTATCCCTATCAACCAGTTCCGAGAGTGGATCTGCCTGTATGGGAATGTTAAATGGAGGGGGATGGGTCATCATATAATGGTAGTCTCTTCTAACGGTAATATTCATTGCGCCGGATTACTATTAACCGATCATCTACAAGTGTATGTTTGGTTGCATATCAACTCATTTCGAAGAAACCCAAACTGCATTACCGACAATTGAAAAAGAAATGAAAAATTCAGTTTTCTATCTTACCGATCGTACAATATTACACATAGGTAACGTAGAAATATAAAGTAGTTTTCGTTATAACGTTCAATCGATAAAATAGTTACCTTTACACTTTCAATCGATAAAATAGTTTCCTTTACACTTTCAATCGATAAAATAGTTTCCTACATTGGTATAGAAAATATCTATAATGAAAAATTGTTCTATAAGCATGAAAGTCGATTATCGTCATGTCTCGTTCTAATATAATAATAAAAAGAAAAAAAATTAGCCCAAGGCGTTCTTATGATTATAGTACCTCTTTTTATGAGTATAGTACGTATAGATTATAATGTTTCCTAACATTTGTAATTGTATTATCAGTAATCTTCGACACGTGTAATAATATAATATCTCCTTCTTTTTCTATTACGATTTGGCAAGAAGAACTTGTTTACTACAATATTATCATTTAAAACGATAACATGAGTAAAGTATTCTCATTAAAAAAGCGGAAAGAAAAAATTGTGGAAAAAGTAATGAAGCAAAGACGTTCCTTCATGTGGACAATCAATCATGGATTTTCAACAGTCAATTCGTTTTTGTCGAATCATACTTCAATTTCCGTGTCATTTCGAACACTATAAATTTATATGGATTTTTTTTTCTGGCTAGTTGATAAAACTTGATCAGTTTAAATCCACTTATCTCGATGATGTAACGAAATATTTTATAATGTAACGACCATTTGGATGAATTTCATTTTCTCTCTCTCTCTCTCTCTCTCTCTCTCTCTCACTCTCTCTCTCTCTCTCTCTCTTTTTCGTAGCTCGTAAAGCGAAAGTATTATGAAGATATTAGGAGAAAGCTTTTCATGCGTGGAGAATACTACACACATATATACACATCGGTTCGTATTATGGCACAAATTTCTATTTCTCTTTCATCGTATAAACCATGACGTTCTAACAACTATAAGTCCAAAATGATGATATAATCCTTCGCCAGCGATAATGATTCGAACGTTAGAGCTTAAAAACAGGGATTCAATCGTAATATTAATTACGGTAGACCAACGTCATAATATCTCATCTACATCGTCACCTGTCTTTATTCTTACGTGTAATCGAAAACACAATAAAAAACAGAAAAAAAATAAAGAAAAAATAACTAACATACGTAGATATTAACATGCAAATGATTCACAAAGGTGACCTTTAATCTCGATGCAGGGTACAAATGCAAATGTATCGTTGATATTGTCACTTAACCATCATGTTCGATTCTATGATTTTTTGGTACGATCGATATTAATTCCAACGCATCGCAATTAAGACATCTAATGCATTAATATGTTAAGAATGAATGCTTTTTAGAATTGAAGATTCCTTCTCTCTCTCTCTCTTTCTTTCTCTTCCTTCGTTTCTCTCTCTTCCTCTCTCTTTCTCTCTCTCTCTCTCTCTCTCTCTCTCTCTCTCTCTCTCTCTCTCTCTCTCTATCCCTCTTTCTTTCGCTCTCTCTGTGGATCATGGAATTGGATAGAAGAAGATCTAACATGAAAACTGGTTTGCTCTCAAACTGGTTGACCTTGTAACTGATTGAAAATGTGTCAGTATCGTAGTTTATGAGATTTGCACTTAACGACATTACTGGTATTGCGTTTATACGGACATTTCTTGCAAGCTGGTATGTAATGTAGATTCTCTTTAAAAAGAGAAAGACAGAAATTGCATACTTGAATTGTTAATCCTTAACTGCTTACAGTTGGGAAGTTACAACGTAATAATAAATTCAATATAATTTAATGCGTAATATAAAATATATACGACAATGTACTATTTTGTTAAAGTTTGAAAAAAGATACATTATGATAATGATCATGTAATTATTCATGCTTTTTTTTTCATATATGTAGGTAATAACTAAGAATCCTTTTCTTTTTTAATTTTATTATAAAAACCATCCATTAAGGAATTAAGCATTCATGTAATTTAGAATTCACATATTTATTGTAGTTAGTAGTTTATATCCGTATCATACATATTTATTTTCTAATTAATAATACAAATTTTTTAAAATAAATGGTGAGTATATATAAATAATTATGTATTAAGGTTGGGTCAGGGTTGCGTCACAATTCACGTTTGGGTTACCTTAGAGTTGCATCACTTATATTACGTATCAATATTTTATTACAAATACTGACCGTTTTGGAAACTACTGATTAAATATTTAAAAGTTAACTGAACGAATAAATAACAGACTATTTTGTGTTTTAAAAATTTCATTTCATTTTTTAGTCACGAAATCAATTCTCACTAGGTATCTGAATTTTCAATAGTGCTTTTTTTTTAATTAGTATAAATATAAACTTAAATTATTCAAGCTTATAGAAACATTTTTATCAGTATATAACCGTCAATCTTTTTTTCGAAATAGAATATTTTTTTTTACGTTTATCGATTCAAATATCGATGGATCAACAAGCTCGGCTTTCGAAAACGCCAAATTTTTTCTAAATAACGAACTTGTTTCAAAATATCCTGATATTCAGCAGCTCAAGAATGTCCGTTATCAAGTAAATCATTTCTACATACATGTAAAGATATTACACACACGCGCGCACACGCATTTACGTTTCCTCCCCCACCTTTTCTTTCAGCTTTTTTTCCATTCCATTTATGGATGAGTGAATCACGAGAAACATAATCTTTCGAATATTCTTTATATGTACAATACATTCTCTTATTATCTCTTTTCTTTTTTCTCAATTCCATTTTCCATAGGAAAATTCTTCTTGTATTTTACATAGATAGTATATTTGAAGTTTACGTTGTATTATATTTAAGGTATAGCGAACAAAGCTGATGGCAATGGCTAATAAAATTCTACTATAGTTCAAGATCATCTTACCAAAGTCACTATTATCAATCGTTTAGAACATTTCCATTTGTAGTTTCCATCTTTCTCTCTCTCTCTCTCTCTCTCTCTCTCTCTCTCGTCTCTTCTCTTTTTGTTGTTCTTGTAAATTATTCACGCTCGGTTCGACGCGTAATACATAATGTGCGACTTAGGTGAGCGTTTCCGCTAACGTTCTCGTTTTCTTGTGCTCGGTGCAAAGGTCACCTAGGAAGAGGAATAGGTATTATAAAAATATACGTAATAAAGGATGACAAAACAAGTATCTTGTTATATACCGTATTTATTCTTTTTTACAATACAATTGTATAATAATTATTTTCGAATAGAGAGAGAGAGAGAGAGAGAGAGGGAGAGAGAGAGAGAGAGGGAGAGAGAGAGAGAGAGAGAGAGAGAGAGAGAGAGGGAGAGAGAGAGAGAGAGAGAGAGATACTTTTGATTTTTTTCTTTTTCTTTTCTCTCAATAGTATAATACTTATTTTCTTTCTCCGTTTGGCCGATATTCATTTATGTTGATGCAGAAGTTTGACTGCCGTTTTTATCCTAAATTATTATTATGCGATACCCTTAAATTATTATTAAATTATTATTATCCCTAAATTATTGTAATGTGATATGGAAAAAAGTGACGTATTGGATTATTATTGAAAACGGGAACGTATTTATATATTCAAATATGCAATGTATCATCAATGGCATAAAAAATTTTGTGCAAAAGACTTTTACAAGACTTATCTCCGAACAGCAAGTTGTTGGTTGATATTTCATGATCGAGAAACGTGTAAAAAGTATATAAATGACGTTGTTGTTTTTATACGGAAAACGTCTGCGGAGACAGTGATGAGTATCGTTAAAAATGAAAAGAAACTAAGTATTGAAAGAAAAGAAAGGGTATATGAAATAAGAATAAAAAAGAAATAGAGTCTATTATCATATTCGAAATAAAATTTGAAAAGAAAAAGACGTTAATTCTAAAAATAATTGGTGTTATTTCAAAACGGAGAATTTCAAGCAAGAGAATTTGACTTTTTTGCTTAGAATGCCAGCGACGATTTCATTAATTATTGACGAGTTAGACGTTTTCATTGTTCTTATTTTCTATGAAAAATAATTTAATCGTACGTCAATGATTTTATTCCTATTGCAAGAATATGAACGTGTAATAGTAAATATATAATATGAACTAATATAATAATAAATTTAAATAATATAAAAATAATATATAAAATATAATATATTATAATAGATTATAATAGTAAATACTAATATATAATATTTTTAATATAATATAAAAATAAAAAGATTTTTTTTTAATATATATATATATATATAATATATATTTTATATATATATATATATAAATTGTATTTTATTTTTTTAGGAACATATAAGAGAGAGAGAGAGTCAGAGAGAGAGAGAGGGAGAGAATTAGGTAAGATCTGACATAAGTTGAATATTTTCTCTATGTTATTATATAAAATATTTCACAACACAGATTATACTTATAACTTTTCCTAATTATATTATCTATTATAAATTTCGTTCAAAAATATCTGATTGTTTAAATGGTATCTTTTACAATATGTTGCAAGAAGATTTATTTTTACGAATTTTTATAAATTTATTCATTCATGGTAAAATACAGAAAATATATAATGGCAGGTGCTTTCAAACAAACTTGTCTCTTTAATATTTATTCGAGTAAATGTTCATATCAAATGAAGAATATAAAATAAAATATCCTAGAAGATCAATATCGTAAAACTTTCCTCTAAATTTCTAACAAGTAACAAATATAAATCTCCCTTTTTATTTGTTTATCCTATTAATCATTATTATTTTGTCTTACACCTTTCTTAGTATTATTAATTTTTAACTTTATTTTATTTGTTTATTTTTCTCATTTAAAAATCTAACTTCGAGATCGATTGAAATGAGAAACAAAAGAGGTGGAAATATAAATTAACGTTTATTTACATAAGTATAATGTTTATTTAAATGAGAATACTCGTTTTAAAAAGATAAAATTGATTAATATTATCTCATATAAATATTATTGGATTGGACAATAAATAATGTTAAAATATATAGTATTTCAAATATATTTGAATGAAAAACGATTTAATTGGTATATTTTACTAGATAATAATTAGAAAATTCTGACATTATTTATTGATTGATCTAATACTTTACATAGGTAGTATTATGTTATATGTATTATTATATAATACGTATAGATATTATCATATTATAAAGGTGATATTACATTATATAAATATTACTATTAGATATTGTAATCATTATTATATTCACATAGGTATGCACATATATATATATCATATATATATCTCATATATATATATATATATATATATATATATATATATATATATATATATATATATAGAGAGAGAGAGAGAGAGAGAGAGAGAGACAGAGAGAGAAAGAGAGTATATATAAAATATATTGTAGTTTTCACTTCATTACTATTATATTATATAGAAATATTTATGGATAATTGATAAACATTCTAAACACGTAAGAGAATCTTCAAATTTCAGTTAATCAAACTTATTTACTTGTGTTATGTATCATAAGTAAGAATTAACGCGTAGTTTCACAGTCAAGAATTGTTTTCCATATGCATTTGTAGAAACTTGTTGAGTCATTAATTATTGCATCTATTGATATCGCTTCGATTTTATTGTAACTTTTTATTCTCCTTTTTTTATTTTGTTCTTCTTCCGTCTCGTACGATAGTCGTTCAGAAATCGACTAATGTTACGAGTACGGTGGTTTCGACGAGGAAATTATAAAATTTCCTTCGTTTAGAAATTTCGCTTTTGCGTGAAACTCGACGAAAAACATTTTGCAATGTTTCGTTTCTTCGATTGTTTCGTTCGAACCTCATATTGGGGAAATCATTCATTATGTTCCTGATCTCGTCAGTGAATTCTACGAAAAATTTGTTCGAAGAACCTTGACCCCGAACCGACAATTATTTCTCAAAACTTTTTTCAAACTCGAAGACGAAGACAAAATAACTTTCCAGCGGAATGACGAAGGTTTCTTTCTCACAGTGACCTTCAAAACTCGTCCTTACTCTATCCTGCATTTTTATGTCTATGCAAATTCTGAATGACGACTTTTCTACTTTTTCCTACTGAAGAGAGACAAAAACGTTCGGTGAATTTCAAACGACGAATTGCGTTCAACCGAGTAAACCAAAAAAAAAAAAAAAAAGAAAAGGGAGAAAGAAAGAGAGAGAGAGAGAGAAAGAGGTTTATATTCCGATTGTGAATTCGATCCGATGAAATTTTGCGAAGGAAATTTCTCGTGATAATATAGATTAAATGAAAGAAAAGTGAAAAAAATAACGGATAAGGACGAACGCGAAAAGGTAAAAACATTTGCTAGGAACTAATCATTACCGGTTGTTTATGCCGCACTGTATTAATAACCGAAGGATAAAATATATCCTTGACTGAAGTCCAAAGTGACATCCGTCTTTTCAGTTAGCGACTCAATGCGTTTGTCGAATGATTGCTTATGAATTTAATCTCTGAGTATTGTTTAATACGGCACGTGATGTCTGAGACCAGTACATGCAATATTTTATTACACGTTTCCTTGTAAGTTCTATGTTAATATCAATTATCACTTATTAATTGCCTTTAATTCATCGACACCACGTATCAAACGTATCTTTCTATTTTTTTCCCCCTTTTTTTCTCGATAAAGATCAAGAAACTGTACTTGTCTCAAGTGTAACCAACAGTTTGTTAATTATTACGATTATTATTATTATTATTATTATTATTATTATTATTATTTATATTATCATTATTAAAAAGAATAAAACTTCGAAGAAAAGAAAGGAAGATGAACGAACGTTAAAATATATCATTTTGGAATTATTAATTATGGATCTTTTTTAGAAGGAGTATTAATAGTATTACAATTAAACGTCGACGATTAATTCGTTACCACTTAATCAAATCGAAGTGAAAAATATTTCATCGAATAAAAGTCGCCATTCGAAGTTTCTTAAGTGCGCGGACCTTTTCATATTTAAATCCTCTCTGCCAATGACAAGTAACTTTCGATAACGATCTCAGTGAGAGGAATACATTTTTGTATGCCACTTACTTTATCGAGACATCCATTAACTATACAGCGTATTATCTAGTACTTTCGTTGCTCTATTGTAAGATAAATATAGAAACATAAATATATATATATATATATATATATATATATATATATATCTATTTCAAACGCTAATTTTTAATTGTAAAGGTGGTGCAAACTGAAAACATTCTCTTAACGCATATATATATATATATATATATATAAATATCCTCAATCCATGCTGTTAACTTCGAACACATATACTTCGCATTCTATAGTACTCAAAATGTTAAAAGTTGATCTTATAATTTTACCTTACTCCTGTCCATGTTTTATAGAAATTCTTTTTGGTCTACCCGAAAAAAAATAGAAATTTTTTGTGGTCTATCCAAAAACGAATTTCTTTTATTTTGCTACAAAATTCTTCGAAATATAAAATTGACGATATCTTTTCATATACAAAAATATAAAAAACAGAACTTATAAATATCCCCGATTGAACAGGTTTAATTGATTTGATAGATAAGATCCAACGAAATGATCAGGGAATCCCATTCTCGAGTTTTCACTCTCCCACCCAAACGATTGAATCAACACATCGGCTAACTCCAGCCTCGGTGTCTTTTACCAGACGTCTTTGGTGTCTTGCACAAGTCTTTGATTCTCCAGTCGTGCGAGCGATCGAGCCAGTTCTCGCTGGTATTGCGAACGGACCGTATCGTTCTCTCTCCTTTCTCTCCCTCTCTCTCTCTCTCTCTCTCTCTCTCTTTTTCTCTTTCTCTTCCTTTCCCTGTTCCTCATTCTTCTCACTCTCACTTGCTCTTTCACGTTCAGCAATTTTCGTCGTTGTTATACCGATCGTCGTCGTTGTGAGTAACAAGAAGAGGAATTTAAGGATTCGACTACCGAAATGAATTTGAAATTCAAGTTGGATCAACTGATTCGATTACAGAAAAATAAGAAGAATTGAAGGATCCAGTTTGGAGAGAGAAAAAAGAAAGAAAGAAAAAGACGAACATTTATTTCTAATATATAATATATATATATATATATATATATATATATATGTATTTATATATATTATATTTTTCTCGATTAAAGGAGTAATCACGGCAAGAGAACATCGAGCTCAGTTTAGAATTTGTGAACGTGCGGTGAGAATCCTTTGTCTTACCTGCTCCTTCCAATCTTGTTGTTACCATCATCATTATCATCATCATCATCATTACTAGTATTATTATTATCGTTATCGTGTCGTATTAGTGTTATCATTCGTTGCTATTACTAGCCTGTGCTTGAAGTTCTCGTAATTGGTGATTTTTCTACGATATCATCTATCTTAGTTATCCATATTGATTTCTAATATAAATCACGATGGAATTCTTATATGATGGAACATTTAATATAGTGCTTCGATAAAGAATCGACGAATCAAAGAAACAAAAGGATCATCTTATCTCTTTGTGTCTTCAGTTTAAAATTTCAAAGAAATTTGCGACTAAGCTCAGGTCAGTGACACCTTTTACTTTTTTTAATTTTGTTTTCTCATAAACCTTGTTAAAAGGCATCGAGTTAGAATCCTCGTTCTCTATCTTTCTCATTCAATCTGTATTTAAATTACAAACAAATGTATAGATATGAGTAAGTATTT
Source organism: Dolichovespula media (assembly GCA_911387685.1). Lineage (NCBI taxonomy): Eukaryota > Metazoa > Arthropoda > Insecta > Hymenoptera > Vespidae > Dolichovespula > Dolichovespula media. Next base: position 2,865,034 of record OU426856.1, on the reverse strand, counting down.
ACTTACAAAATACCGGCGTTTTCTACGCGTCATCTTTATTTCCATGAAATTGACTCAAAATAAAGTTCACCTATATTGTTTAAAGAAAATAAGTGGTCACTCGAAATGATGTTAACAGGATGACACACAGGAAATCGACGAAATCGTTTACATATCGTTTCTATATTATAATTGTTGTAGCTATTACCCGTTTTTCCGTATCTTTGGAAAATTTTGCTTTATCCTTTCTCTTTTATTCGCACTCGTTATAGTCATCATTAGTCTCCTTCGTCCTTATCTGTATCATTGAACGTAAAGTAACTTTTTTTTTTACTTGTACATTAAATATACTCGTATACGTACATATACATGAAAGAATAAGGAAAAAGAAAAAGAAAACGATGCCTCGTAATCTGTGATTTTCTCTCTCTCTCTCTCTCTCTCTCTCTCTCTCTCTCTCTCTCTCTCATGATCATTCTAAGAAACGAGCAAATTGTTTCACCCGTTAAAAATAAAAAAAAAAATTTCTCCCGTAATTATTCTCATCGTTATTATCATAATCATCACGTGAACACAGGTTGAAAGATCGAGGAATAAAATTGTAGAAGAATATAGCTGTTTTTTCAGCGTCATAACGATCGTCATAATTAATATTTTTTTATTTCTCTTGGTTAAGTCCTATCTTGCACTGTCCGAGATATTCCTATTGATATGTCAGGTATACGTTAGTGTGTGTACAGTATACATAGTGTAACATGTGTATTATATATCATAGATACGCGATCGCTTTCCATTTCATTCCAGTTGCATTCACGAGTTAGCTCGTATTGAACCTGTACACGATAATTTCGTTCACGAGGTATACGAGGGTCGTCGAACTATCTCCGCTTATTTTTTTCTCGTCCTCTTGAAACGTCCTCGAAACAAGGGGCTCTCATAAAAGAAGATCTCTCGTATTCTTTAACGACCTTTTTATTCTTCGCAAAAAGCGAATATCAAGAAGTTAATAAATAAAGATATTTCATCATTCGAATTATCGTTTTGGTTTTATCTTTTCTTCTTTTTCTTTTTTTTTTTTTTTTCTTAATATTTTATCTAAGCAGGATCATCCGCAAAAATATTGTCAACATAAAAAGCATTTGTAAATTATTAACCGTGTCATTCTTGGAAGAAAAGAAAATCGAATGTTTTTTTTGTTTTTAATGCATGAATATTTACTGTTTATTGACGAGGATGAATAAACACCGAGATAATGCATAAACTAATTCGGACATTGTGAAATGTCTTCTCTTTTTAAAAACATTAATCGAGTACGTCAATGAGTGAGAAAATAAAGTCCAGTTACGTATTCACCGTATTTGATACCTTCTTAGATCAGAATATTGCGGTACACTCACAGATAATTTCACTGTTTGTACGTATATGGACGTAAGATCATGAGGACATGAATATTGACATGGCAGATATAACCGAAGAAAGAGAAAACGATATTTCCGGCTTTTCGAGAATTTCACGAAAAATTTTCGTCGTAAAAAGTGTTTCTTGGTACTTGGCCCGTCAAGTCTAACAAGAAGTCTGTTGAAATTTTGTCGTATTCATCGATATCCTTTTCTCGTTTTCGAATGTTAACGTGATAAAAAAAAAAAAAAAAAAAAAAAAGAAAAAAGAAATCGAAAATTGCTGAGAAACATAAATTATATCTCGCTGTTTCGCAGAGAATTTGTGTATAAAATTATTATATATCTATTAATAAAAAAAAAAAAAAAAAAAAAAAAAGAGGAGAGAAAAATAAAAACAATTCTCGTTATTCAGTTATCTATGAGTTCAATAACGTCTTCTCTCGAGACGTTTCATTTTTTTTTTTTTCTACACATTACGAATTATACAACTGCAACAAAATCAAGAGATCGTTTCGAAATCGAACAAATCGGCTTGAAACTCTTAAGGAGAAAGGTTTACTGCTGGACCGTCAAGAGAGATTACTAATAAGAGTGAGAGTTCGACTTACAACGTGTGAGTTACATCACTGACGAATTACGCGATATACGTTTGATGGCTATTAAACTTAGAACGGAACAAGACACGTCGTCGAGAACGAGAATTCTTCATTTCCATCACGTATATACCGTGGCAATCTGACGTGTCTCTCTATTATGGATGCTGCGACGCAAATCCACGTGGCACCAAACGCATGTTTTCATACCTCCTACGGAAAGACTTTTACTTGATAATCGGCGTTACAACTCGTTGCCTATTTCTTTTTAAACCCGGAAGAGTTTATGTCAAAGTTTTTTTCTTTTTTTTTCGTCGATCGAACGATCAATTTACTCTCGAATATTAAATTTCAATAGAAAATATTAATAAAGCAAAAGAAAAAGAAAAAACAAAACAAAAATGGAAACAAAAATTGTCTCAAGAGATGAAAGCAAATTCATTTATATTTTTAATCATTTTAACATGAAAAAATAGATTTTGTAAATGGAAAGAGCGTAACGATACGTTAGAGAATGAAAGAAACGAAAAATTAAATTAAAAAAGATGAATGTGATCGAAAAGAAAGATCCATAAAATATGAGAAGCAATTTATTTGTTTTTCATACTCTATTTTTAATGTGAATCATTTTACTTTCATTTTTAACGGTGAAAATTGGATCGTCGGTTTTTCCCGCCTCTCTGGCATCGTCTTACTCTCTTTCTCTGTCTCGCTCACACCTACATACTGATATAATGTATCGTTGAGTGTAACTTAACGCGTGACTTCGTAACATCTTACGACACGAAATATAACATAACATATTACAGTTTTGATGATCGATCGGTATTTTGCGTGTTACTTTACTCTTGCATGATATCTGAGTTTATATATAATCCCGATATAAAAAATTAATAACAAATTGCCAAGGCAAAAAAAAAAAAAAAAGAAAAAAGCGGAACAACTCTTGTTCGAGAATTTTGTCGATCATTCTTACTTTAGATAGATTTTTTTTATCCAACGAACATCCGTTGATTTCACTGACGTTGACGATTTATATCGAAATATATAACATGAATTATTCATATACAACTTATCTTAATATTTAAATAAGTAAGGAATAGAAATATTTGAAATATCACGGATCCGAATCTTTTCCTCGAATAATAATATATATATAATAATATATATATATATATTAATATAATTATATTAATATAATATATGTATTTATTATTATTATTATTATTATTATTATTATCATTATTTAGACTATGTTCTCTCTCTCTCTCTCTCTCTCTCTCTCTCTCTCTCTCTCTCTCTCTACCTTATTTGCTCTCTTCTAATTTTTCTTTTTTTGTATCCACTCTTCAGATCATGGATGTACCAAATGCGACACCTATAATACCAACAGCCTCGTTGGAGTTGAAGACAAGGAGAGCTCAGTTCCAAACGCAAACGTCGACCTTGGATACAAGAAGAAGGCAAGCGGTTTGTGTTAGAAGAGCATGTAAAAAGTATGGACCGAAAAAAAATTCAAACATTGTTCTTGACGGGCTCAACATGACAGTGCCTAAAGGCACAATGTGAGTGAAATATTAATATTCTGTAAGTTTAAAGGAAAAAGAAAGAAAACCAAAAAAAAAAAAATAAAAAGGGAAAAGAAAGAAACGAATAAAATAGAGAGGATTAGTCAAAGTAATACTTATGTAAAGGTGGACTTCGAAACTTCGAAGTCATTAAATATGTTATATTATGTCTCTCTCTCTCTCTCTCTCTCTCTCTCTCTCTCTCTCTTTCTCTCTCTCTCTCTCTCTCTCTCTCTCTCTCTCTCTCTCTCTCTCTCTCTCTCTCTCTCTCTCTTTATTGATTACGTAAAACCTGTAACATCCGTTATTTTCAAAAAATTTCTATAAGCTGTAATGTTCGATCGATTTTTGAATAAATTGTAAAAACTCAAACAACTAGAAAATTATGAAAAAAACATATATGAAATAATTTAATTATTAAATAATTAATCGTTGATAGTAATTGTATGTATTATTACCATCAATATATTCTTTTTTATTTATTAATTTACCGTGCGACGTTTATCATGCTAATTCGCTGTTAATCGGCCAAATTGGCATTCGCGTAACGACAAAAAAAAACATGAGATGAGGTAGAATGTGTGAAATCATTTAGAATTTGACTTAATTCTTTCCTTCTCCTTTCACACAAAATAGGATGAATAATTAAGCGAAATTGTCCAATGGTAAATTTGTTACGGTCATTTTTTCTTGTTTTTTTTTTCCCCTTTTGTTTCCTTTCTTTATGAAAGAATTTTTTTAGAAATATAAATAGTGTATTATAAATAAGAAATAAATAATGTGAAGTATGTATATCCAACGTTCCTTTCATGAATAATATCGCTTCAGTTATGGTTTGCTTGGTGCCAGTGGTTGTGGAAAAACCACATTATTATCTTGCATCGTGGGCCGAAGACGTCTTAATTCTGGAGAAATTTGGGTACTAGGTGGTAGACCAGGATCGAAGGAATCAGGTGTACCAGGTCCACGATTAGGATACATGCCACAAGAAATTGCACTTTACAGTGAATTTTCGATAAGAGAAACGTTCATATATTTTGGCTGGATCGCTGGTATGTCGACCGAACAGGTTGACGAGAAACTGGAATTTTTGTTGAAGGTAACATCCTGTTAATTTTTATAATAAACAACATTCTAATTTCTAGGTTTAAGAAAGAAAAATTGAAATTTCCGTTGAGACCATTTAAATAAGTATTATTTCAGTTCTTGGAATTACCATCGGAGAATCGTTTTATAAAGAATCTTTCTGGTGGACAACAGAGAAGGGTTTCATTCGCTGCAGCGTTATTGGCTGATCCAGAACTCTTAATTCTGGATGAGCCAACCGTAGGAGTTGATCCTGTTTTACGTCAAAGTATTTGGGATCACTTGGTTCATCTAACGAAAGATGGTAAAAAGACGATCATCATAACGACACATTATATCGAGGAGACCAGGCAAGCTAGTATAATTGGACTGATGAGAGGAGGTAAATTTCTTGCTGAAGAATCACCGACCAAGCTGATGGAGATGCATAGACTGGACACTCTGGAGGAAGTCTTTTTAAAGCTTAGCAAACGTCAGAACATGGGTCTCAGAAGGAGAAGTAGTATTCTCAGTAGTGTTACAGGTGTCCCACCGGAAGCTGTAATAACCAATTTCATCTTTCTTCTATCAATTATATAAAATCATTATCTACAGCGATTTATCTTTTTCTTTCGATCGTAGAACGTTGATGACGAGATGAGTGGCGAGTTTGGCGACAACGTTAGTATTTCTAGTCGAAGAAGGAGCATAGTCGTTATGGATGACGGAAATGTAAGATTTAAAAGTCATGAGTTAAAGCAATGAGTTCTGAGATTCAATTATTTTTGCTTTCTTTTTTTTTTTTTTTTGAAGTTGAAATTATTTTCATATTTAGTTACCGGAATTACCACAAGAGGAAAAAGGTTCATTTAAATTCAGCATGTTAAATCCACAACATATGAAGGCGTTAATCTGGAAGAACTTTCTATGGATGTGGAGAAATGTTGGGTAAATGTTTGAACATCCTTTTCTTTTTTTTTTTTTATTTTGTTAATAACTATATATTACAGCAACGATATCACTTTAATCAACAATATTAATAACTTTCATTTTATTTAGCATGATGGCGTTCATTATTGGTTTACCAGTAATACAGATCATTTTATTTTGTATCTCTATCGGAAAGGATCCCATTGGTTTGAAAGTAGCAATCGTAAACAATGAACTCAAGAACAGTACGGACATGTGTATACCAACGATTGGCTGTGATACCTCACAACTTAGTTGTCGATTCTTGGATCATTTAAAGAATAGATCTTTGATCTTTTTACCTTATGAAACTGAACAAGAAGCCGAGTATGCCGTACAAAGGGGCTGGGCTTGGGGTGTTGTATCATTCCCAGCGAATTATTCGGAAGCTCTAATTACAAGGATAAAATATGGCAAAGATGTGGAAGATTGGAATCTTGTATACTCGACGATGAACATCGTTATGGATATGTCGAGTAATTTTCATAGATAAATAGCTTTTTGTTTTCCTTCAAAATTCTAACTTCTTTTTAATTTATTTTTTTCTCATTTTGATTTTAGATCAACAAATTGGCCAGCTCTTGCAAAGAAATATCTTATATTCCTATTTAGATTTTGCTCGTGAGGTTACCGTTGCATGTAACTACAGTGAAAAATTGACCAACATACCTTTAGATGTAAGTCGATAGACACGTATAATTATCGATTAATCAAAATTATATCACTTATCTTTGATCTTGCAATTTCATGCAGTTTAAAACACCGATCTATGGACCTCTGAATCCAAATTTCACTGACTTTGCAGCACCAGGAATTATTTTGACGTAAGTCATCGAATTGTGTGTGTGTGTGTGTGTGTGTGTGTGTGTGAACGTATGCGTGTGTGAAAGATTTCAAAACCGTTAAAAAAAAGATTGTTATAATTTTTACAAATCTTTTCTTCTTAGTATCATCTTTTTCCTATCAGTTGCTCTCACGTCCGGAGCAATGTTACTAGAAAGGAACGAAGGTTTATTGGAGAGAAGTTTGGTGTCTGGTAAACTTCATTATTTAAACGACAATCAATGTCGATTGATAAATCAAAATATTAACTAATAATTTTTCCCTAGGTGTGACTGGTCCTGAAATACTATTCGGTCAAGTGACAACACAATTCGTTGTAATGACTGGACAAACTATAATGGTATTGATTTTCACCTTCGCTATATTCCAACTTACTTGCGAGGGTAATATCGGCTGGGTTTCATTGTTAACTATACTCACAGGATTATGTGGAATGTGCTTTGGTATATATATTTACAATTAAAACATATATATATATATATATATTTTTTCTTTTTAATTCATTTCTTCACACTCGATCTTATTTGATTTGTTTGTAGGATTTGTTATAGCTTGTTTCTGTGAGAATGAAAGAAGTGCAACTTACGTTGCAATGGGGTCCTTCTTACCAATAGTTATGTTATGTGGAATAATTTGGCCAGTTGAAGGAATGCATCCTGTCCTTAGGTATATCAGCTTCGTTCTTCCATTAACGAAGAGTACTGAATCAATGAGGACTATGTTAGCTAGAGGCTGGAATATATCACAATCTTCAGTCTACAATGGTTTCATTGCCACTTTTATCTGGATCACTATCTTCCTTACTCTCGCGATATTGTTAATTAAATTTAAGAAGGGATAGAAGTGTGTATATATATATATATATACACGTATCTATTATATTAATTATTACTGAATATTAGATAATAATAAATATATGTATATATACATTTATACATATATTAATTAATTAGTAAATAATTAGAGAAAGAGTAATATTTCGTAATAATTAATATATATATACATATGAATCTTCAGTCGAAATATATAAGATAGAGAAGAAAATAGAAGAAGGAATTATATTTTATATTGATAATGAATAATGTTGACAATTTTATCATAAAAGACTTCTGATTGTATCGTATATGTTCTATTTTTCAAAGGATTCAAATCGTTCGATATGAAAACACAATACCTCTACAACAAAGGATAATAATCGCGCATATAAATATATATATATATATATATATATATATATATATATATATATATATATATATATATATCAGGTCTCTTAGGTTTATGCACGTTATTTACTTAGCTATAATTAGTTTCTACTTGGTTGTATTTATTTAATTTTATTATTTTATGCGTTTCTTTTTTTTTTACTCCTCCGAGATCGTAATAGCAATGTTTGTACAAAATAGCAATTTGGAATGATAAACATAAGGTGTTCGTTTTCTTTGTTTTTTTTTGTTTATTTATTTGTCCTTATATTATTAATTCTTTAGTTAAATATATGTCATAATTTTGATAAACAGTAAGAACTTTCAGGATAACAGAATTTTAGTAACAAACAATGTATGACCGATATAACCTAATCTTTTTCACGAACTTCATTTAACATCCAGGGTTTAAAAACGTGTCCGTCAGCTTCCTTTGAAGCCATGTAGGTGAAGTATGCTCTTTTGTATGACAAAGATGGATGTTTTCTGAACTCCATAGTACTCCACATATACTGGCTGTATAATACACGCAATTTTCGTAAACGACTGTAGAATATGGCATTTTTCATAGCGATCTGTCGAAGATCAAACAAATGGATTATAACAACATTTTTTTTTAATTGTTATTTATTACGTACTTTTTTCTTCATTTCTTCAACTCGATCGAATGTTAATTTTTGAATTTCTTTCTTGGACATATCCAAAGACGGAACCATAATCTCTGGTTGTTCGATTACGTCAGCCATCGCCCAAACCATAAGCGTCAGGGTCATTAATTCCTCTACAAGATAATATATTGTTATATTCGATATAATATTTATAAATTATTTAGGAAGAACTGTCTAAGAATAATATAAAACTTAAATGACCTTTCTCTTTGTCGGTGAAAACGAATCCTTTTCTATACATAATCCAGTTCTGAATTTGTGGCATCCGATGACATTTTGGTAATTTGGCGAAAAGAAATCCCTCTATTGCCATTAACTTCAATTCTTTCTGAAAAAAAAAGGAAAGAAATAGAACAAATCGTTGTCATCATTTTGATCTAATCTGAATAATCAAACGATGTCACTGCTTATTCGTACTTTTATTACATCTTCCAAATCAACATCGTCTTGATAAAGATTCTTATCTTCTTGATCTTTGTCGATTTTCGATTCTGTTATATTTTTTGTTACCGATAGCTTTTTACTTTTATCCATCTCTTTTTGCACCTTTTTCTCTGTCATCGTCGTTCTCTCTTGATCTTGATTTTCAATCTTAACTGGTTGTTCTTTTATTTTTTTTACAATCTTCGTATTACGATTAAAATTTTTTTGTTCGTCTATAGATTTGCGTACGTTATGTTTTACTGAACTAATCAACTCATTTCCATTTTTTTCTTCTATATTTTCATCCTTATCATCTTTCTTTCGTTTGCCAATGCACTTTACTTTACAATCGCGATACCATTCCTCAAACTTATTATCTTCATCGTTAGGACCATAAATTATTCGTGCTACTTCTTCCAAGTACTTTTTTCTACGTTTCCTTTCTTCTATTAAAGCTTCATCTATTTTAGGTAATGGTCCAGGTGGTATATTCGTCGGTGACCAATGACTATGCAAGCAAACACATGGTATATCTTTCTTGCTTGGTTCTGGTGTATGTATAGGTGTGGCCATGTTTAAACCTTCCACAACTGTTGTTGCTGTTGGGTCCATAGCATAATTTTCTACTATACCCGATATACAATATTGTACGTCGTCTATGTACTCATCTTCACGAGGAATTCTCTTAACATCAGATATAATCATTTTTGTGTCAGCTTTCATAGGTCTCGAAATATTTTTCACATTCGTGTAGGCTTTCTTCTTGAAGTTTTTTAATTTATTTTGACGTTCCTTCCACTTGATCTTTTCTTCTTTATTCTCTACTATCTTCCTCTCGTACTTACACTCGCATACAGGCTTCTTCACTGTTAATCTTCGTGGCTTCGGAGGACAGGCATATTTATTAAACCTGGCACAAGTTGACCAACAAGGTACTTTGTGTTTACAATCGGCGTAATAATCCATTAAACCCTTATCCTTTAGAGCTAGAGCCCAACGTTCCTTCGGTGATTTCGACTCCATCAATTTTTCTCTTTCCTCAAGTAATCTTTTGGACTCTTCTATCTCAGCATGTTCACCGGCTACACCATAAATGTCTAAATAACCGCTACAATCGCAAGGTTTAATGTTATTTCGTATCTTCGATATAATTCCAGGAGGTGTACTGTATCTTTCTAACATATTCATAAAACTGTTCTTGGGTCGGTAAGTACATACTTCATATGGTGATTCATAAACATCGTATTCGGGAATATACTCGTCGCTTCTTCTTCGACTTGGCGGTGGTGTATAATAAAAAACACCGTCTATTACTCGAGTCTCAGCATGTTCCTCCTCTTCTTCCTTCTTTTTCATACTAACCCTTCCGACGCTAGTCCTACCGACTTTCTTTGATCCAATTTTTTTTTCCCCTACTGATCCACCAATTTGATACATCAGAATCTTTTTCTTGTTCCTATTTTCACGACATATACAAGCCTTCCCATCTGGTCTCACAGGAACCATCTCCAATGGAGGATCAGGATCGGTCAAATAGGCCAGAGTCTTTTTAACAGGCAATTCCTGTTCCGATTTCGTCCTCCAACCACAAGGACCTTTTTTCGAGATTTTCACTTCGCCAATGATTTCATCAGAAGCTGGATCTTTTCGCAAAGTGTCGCGATATTCATGTTGACAATACGATGGTGGTTCTTGAGGAAGAATAACTGGTTCCACGTCATTGAGACGGATGTCAGGTGATATCATCATGCTCTTTAATCTTTTCATTTCTTGATCGAGATATTCCGATGTAAGGGCAACGCCAACGTCTTTTGTCAACGATTTTTTCTTCTTTGATTTCTTCTCACTAAATTTCGAGAATTCCTGAGAATTCGATGAACTAATTTTCATACTTTTCTTTTTCCAATTTATTGCAGAGTGGTCTCTTGGAATTTTTCTAAGGATACTTTCGTTCGGATTTCTCTTATTTCGTTTTTTTGCTCCTTTCTTTAGCTTTTGTTCGTGAGAACCTTTCCGATTGTTTTTAAAAGATTTTTCACATTCAATCGTGGAATTATTTTGATTCGATTCTAATTTATTTTTAAGTTTTCTTTTCTCACGTTCCCTTTCATTGTTATTACCTTTCTCCTTACGCCATTTTGAATTACCATCATTTTTAATAAATTTTTTTGCCATTTGCGGCAACCGTTTATTCTTCTCTTTCAGTTTCACAATTGATTTCGTATCTTGTTTGCCTTTATGAAGATCATTTGTCCTTTTAGTTTTCTGGCTTTGTGAAGATCCTCTCTTCGACAAGGAATTCGTTCTTTTCCTTTTGAACGGCAAAGAGGAAATTCTCTTTCGCAAATGCTTCTTCGATGTTTCAGTGACGTCTAGTCCTTTTTTGATACTTTCTTCGGGTTTCTTTTTACTATTACTTTCTTCCTTGATATTATCCGAATGTATTTGTGTAGACAAAGCTTTATGTTTGTCGCTCAAGGTTTTCAATGACCTATGTTTCGATGATGTAAAATCTTCAAGCTTTTTTATCTTTTTCTTCTTCAAAACTTCAATAATAGGTTCAGATGGATCTGATCTTGGCTTAGGAGTTGAAAGTTTCAAACTTTGTTCATATTCCGTAATAGTTTCCTTGACCGATGGTGCAGTACGAAGAACATTCCATGGATCATCGTAACCATGATAATCTGGATCAGGTATAAATTTGGTAACTTTTTTCTTAACAACCTTTTTCTCGGCTGCTATGGTTTCTGGACTGGCGTGACAGAGTTTGTCACGCCGTAGGATCTTCTCCTTTTTCACTGGGACAGGCTTTTTTATTACTTCTTCTACTTCTTCCTCTTCTTCCTCTTCCTCTTCCTCTTCCTCGTCGCCTGTTGTCCTGGGTTTTTTTGGATGTGGTATCCTCTCACCAAAAGGTCCTTCGCAAACAGCACGTCCTGGCTTTATTCCACATGGTGGGCCCTAAAAAAAAAAAAAGAAAAAAAAACAAGATAATTCATTCAACATGATCAAAATTTATTATATATGTCTGATTAGAAATCGAATTTTTTTGTCCGATAAGAAAAAAATATCATGTACTCTCAAGATCTCTTTTCGTTCTTTTTCCTGTTCCTTTAGTTCTTCGGGAGTTAAAATGTTAAGAGTACGCCATGGTCCACCACAGACATTCATGCCATGTTCATCACCGCAAGGTTGAAAATCAGCGATACTATACATTCTTTTTTTCTTCTTGGAATAATAATCATCCTCAGACTTTTTTTTTTCATTCTTCTTTCTTTCTAATCGAGCAACTTCTTTGAGGAAGGGATTCAATCTACAGGATTTATCACCTGGGTAGACTTTACAAGAATAAGCTGGAACTGTTTCAGGTCTATATTTTTTTCCTAAACATAAACCTTCCTTTTTGGTCCATGGGATATTGTCAGTACTCAATCTTGGAGTCACGCTCTGATTGAACATTTGTTGAATGGCACATGTACACGGTGGAATATTTTTAAGTACCAATGGTAGAGATGATTCGACTTTTCTTGAAGGAATATGAATAGTTTCTTTCGCCATACCAGTTATGTAATATTTTTTCTCGCCTTTCGCAGTCGTTACACCATTTATAACAACGTTCGTAGTGATCTTGTCCTCGGAAGCAATGATATCAATCAAATTCACCGTAGATTGATCAGGTGTAGGCGCTGGTGAATGAAGTGCCATTGAACCAACGATGTATCTGTCATTAAATATAGTTTATAAATTTCATCCTCTTTATATTTTGTTCTTAAATTTATTTTAATATTAAATTATTGAATAAATAATTATAAAAGTAATTTAAAATTATTCGGAGATGCAGAGTCAGGTTAAAATATCAATAATTTAAAGTATATATATATATATATATATATATATATATATATATATATAATATAAAATTATAAAAATGAAGGATAAAATAATTTTAATTTAAAAATAGCATTTTTCATATTATTCCTCCGTATCTTTATAATTTAAAACGATATTATTATATATTGTTTTAAATTGAATCAAAAGAAATGTTTCAATCACTTTTGTTTTCGATCGTCTTCGGTTAAAGTATCAATGACCATGTAAGGTGCCTTCGTTTCTTTACTTATGATATTAGTCTTTCTGGTTTGCCTGCAAGAACAACAACTATCACAAATCGGTCCTGGAAAAACGAGTCTCATCGTAGCCTCAACGTTTTTCAATATCTTGTTCGCTTCCTTTTCTACTTTCATAAACTCTTCATCTGCATTGTTTAACCATTCTTGCCAGTTCTTTGAAAGATTTTTACGACCACTTGGATAAATCTTATTAGGCCCATCGCCAAGCTTCAACACTGTGAAGAATCTCTCGTCGCTGTTTATTGGTGTAACATTAGCCACTCCTGTCATCTCAAAAGAAACAGGACACTGAGGTGGATCATCCGAGACACCACTGATAACGAAATGAGCATCCTTTTCTCCCAGCCAAGATTTTTTATTTTCCCGGGGTGGATTAAGTGTTCCTGGATAGAAAAATATAATGAAGAAAAGAAACCAAAGGAGAAAGAAAAGAAAAGATAATACTACAAATCTTTCGAAAATAATAATTTAATCGAACGTGCTCTAACGTTGTACCACAAATCTTATATTGCACTGGATCAGTTTGGTTTTCGCTCAATCCGGAAAACGTGAAATCGAAAATTTGATTTTCCTCGGGCGATTTAGAGATATCAGGCTTATCAACATTAAGCCGTCCTTTAATAGATTCTATAATTTTCGTATTTTTGTTAGATTTTGTTACTCTATCTTCGCGTTTCGATAAACCTAGGAACACAATGTTAATATACTTTAACTAATTACGATTGCACTGATATTTACTACCTTCTTTCTTCGAATAATTTTTGAACAGATCGTTTTTAACGATTTTATGATTTATTTCGACATTTCGTAACTTTTCTTTGTAAGTAAATATTGGACAATTTATATCAGGTAGGATCACTTTCGGCATTGGTATCGATTTACAATATTTTCGCCAACTTTCCAAACGATTCATGTAAGTTACCCAATCTGGACGTGTAAAGAGTTCTTCCTTATATGGTGAACTCACTTTTTGTCTTGGTAGAACCTTCATTGGAAGAGCTATAAATTCGACAAACTTGATAAAAAGAAATGCTTAAAGGGAAAAAAAAAAATAAAAAATAAACAATGTCGTTACGTTTCGGTGGAATTTTTGGCATAATAACAGAAGGCAATCTTTTATTTAATTCGATAATTGTTTCTGGTAATGTCAAGAAAGCAATCGCAGATAAAATGATTCTCTCGTTGCAATCATAATCTTTCTCTGGAAATAAAAATTAAATTTTGAACTAAAGTATAAAGGATACACAATCTAAATTAAACCTTCGACAAATCTCTAGGACTTTCAAAGGGCAGATAACTAAACAACATTAAATAGAAAACCAATAGTTAGAAACCAATTGTTCACGATATATAGGATATTAATTATTTTTAGTTGAAAACTTTTATTTATTCTCTATCATACCATACATCAGATGCATAGTGGCCATTTCTGATCATGTAAAAAAATATTTCACTCCTGTTGCATCACAAGATACACTATAGTATTCCAAGCCATTGCACTGTTTGAATAGGAGATTTCTAAAGAAAGTTCCTTAAATCGTAAAATTAATTTGAGATATAGTACGAGCGTATATATATATTACGGGAAGAAATTTTATTATCAGAATTTGCATTCCGGGGCATTTTTGCATCCTTGTTGGTAAATAGAAAACAAATGGTTTCCGACATGTGGTTTACTATTTGAAAACTTTGTATATCAATTTTATATTAATGAGAGAAATTGATGAACGAACTATAGCCTTCCTCCTCGAAATAATTGCCAGTGAGTAATCTATAAGTTTCTCGTAGAAAATCAATCGCCTTGAAGTCACATAATCGTTGCATTTTTCTGATATTTTTTGCATCTATTTGAAAAAAGGTCGATAATACTCCCATGGCCATAAGCGTTTTCTTAGTACGACCAGTTTCCATTTGTTTGTAATCAGCTATTATCACATCCTCCAGTATCATTAGATTTTTCATCTGGCAATTTACGAATCACCTTTCTAATTAGAGATTCATTTTATGTTATATCTTCTATTTGTAATGGATTTTGACGTTACCTGATCAATAGAGAAATCTTGATACCATCGTGGTCCAACAACATTTTTTATTTGTTTCAATTTATTTTCCACTAATAAATAGAACAAAATATATATGTATCTCTTTCTAGAATATGAAATCAAAATTAAATTCTATCATAAGTTTCCATACTTATTTTTTTTCCAATACGAACATTCCTTCGCGTTTCTTCATTGTTCTTACGTAATCTATTTTCCCATAAGATATCTTTGGCTAACGCAATCTCGTCTTCTATGTACCACTGGTTTGGTCCAATGATAGAAGAAATAGCAAGATTTTCAGATTTCATTCGAGCGAACTGTATATCTTTACCTCTCATCGTTAACCTTCTTGACAATGTGTCCAAGCGATTAACATATTGTGTGCGTAATTTTATTGCTGGAGATTCTTGTAACGAATTTATAGCGGTCAAAGATGACGTGTAAGGTGGTTTACGTTGATCATATTTAAACATAGAATCAATGTCTTCCATTGTACAGCAAAAGTTGATAGGTTTCAAGATATTCATGTTTTCCGTTACTTTTCTTTAAAATTGAAAGATATTATTAATCAGACGAAATAATATTTTTGGAATTTGATCTGCATTTTAAATTTACTTTTTCCGCCGCAATAATCGAGCATTTGATTCCTTCAACTTTATAGAAGTTCGAGACGTTTTGACGGTTGAGTGAGGATCCATTTTTGCATTTGCCGAGAATTTTGAAAAGTTTTACTTGTTAATTTGGAAAATCCATTTTTTATTAAAGGAATTTCTCTTTTTTTTTTTGCTTGGTTATATTTGTCTTATACTGTAAAATTTAGACGTGTGTGACAGTTGTTGAAAATTGTGAAGTGTTTATTCTGTCAAAGTTCAGATTTATCATTCGATTATTTCACTCTAATCAAACATATTTATTTTTACTTACTAATGTGTGTGTGTGTGTGTGTGTGTGCGTGCGTGCGTGCGTGCGTGCGCGCGCGCGCGTATGAATTTCTATTACAATTATTAACATAATATAATATCATCATAGTGTCCTGTTTATTGATTATCGTAAATCATCGTTATTGATATCATCTTTCTTATCATTATTGTAGGATTAGGAAAATGTCCATGTGTATATGAGTGTCTAAAGAATGCGAGGAATAATATTTATAAGATAGGAACGTAATCTTGAAAGTATAAGCAATATGAGCGATAAATTAGCGTGAGAAAGAAGTTTGTATATCTCGAAAAACAATAAAGAAATTATTTATATTTTTATTTTAATAAAAGCATTTGTTGTTTTTCAAATACTCTGGTCTAAACCCACCACTAGAACAATAATATTAAGGGGACCGGAAAGTAATGTGGTTTGTCATTTATCAGCTCATTGTGTACTTCCAATAGCGTTACAAGACATTTTAAGGTTAGAGTGACTTGTTTACTCGTAAATAATTAAATCTTAATTTCTTTTTTGGCATTTATGGTGAAATGGCCA
Organism: Dolichovespula media; assembly: GCA_911387685.1. Lineage (NCBI taxonomy): Eukaryota > Metazoa > Arthropoda > Insecta > Hymenoptera > Vespidae > Dolichovespula > Dolichovespula media. The sequence goes on along the minus strand of OU426856.1, from coordinate 2,848,673 downwards.
ACCTAATACCAAAAGAGGTACATATTGTATCCGGCGTTGTATGCTTTTTGAGTTTCACAAGGATAGTAACGCAACAGTTGTTACCGAAAGCATTTGCGATGTTTATCCAAGTGCATTAGACGTTCGTAAATGCCAAAAGTAATTTTCTAAGGTCAAATCCGGTAATTTCTAAGGTCAAATCTTTTCGACTCGTATCGATCAAGAAGACCAAAAACTTTAGACGATGACATGTTAAGGGCGTAAGTGGAAACAAATTCGTGTCAGACGATCTAGGAACTGTCAAATACTCTTAATCATCTTGATCGACCAACCAAGAACATTTGCAGCAGATTGGTAAAGTAAGCAGAGCAAGTGTTTGGATACCTTATAGGCTGCCCGAAGAAAACAAACCTAACCGGTGCACCACATGCAACTTATTGCTTCAGCGGCACAATACAGAAGCGTTTGTTAATCGCTTGATCACTGGAGATGAAAATTGGGTCCTCTATGATAATCCAAAACGCAAAAGGCAGTGACTCTATCCGAATGAATCACCACGAAATACAGCCTAAACCAGGTTTACACTTTATCAATTGATTTTTATCGACCCGGCATAGAAAATTGGCACACTAGATGGCAAAAGGTTGTTGAAAACGAGGGTGATTACATCATTGATTAAAAATAAAAACTTGTTAAAAATTTATTTGTTTGAATTTAATGTAAAAAAACGACATTACTTTCCGGTCTCCATGATGCATCACAACAACGATAGTAACTATTAATATAAATATCACGATTTATTACTTTCTTTTTGATAGTTTTACAGTAAATTATTTATATCGATGTTATTTATAATACAATGAAATTAAGGAGTAACCTTATTACGTGGTTCACCGAAAAAACTTTCTAAATATTTTGGTCTAGCGAGCGATTTAGTTCGGGGCGAACAAGTGGCTTTCAAAGCTGACGGGCTTACTTTAAAAGGATCTCGTACATCCTTTGATAAATTGTTAATTGTTAAATTTTTTGGTAGCGCCAATTCCATCACTCTTTTCGATACTATAAAAAATCGATTCGCTTATATCAAGCAATTGAATTAACCGATCGAATGAAAAAAATATATGAAAGAAAACCTGTCGGAGGTGAAGTCCACGTTTTCGTTTTTCCAAGCGCAATCGAATTCCATTCTTGCTTTGATAATTTCGCAATAATTTTAGGTTGAGCTAATCGTTGAACTTTATTCATATGTTTCATTACTTCTTTTACATTCTTATTGCGTTTTTTCTATCGTTCAGAAAACTATGAAACCGTCTTGTTTCACTTTAATCAGGAAATCACGTTTTAATGCTATCATGGATGAAATTTTACAGCAGTATACTTTTTTTTTTTTAGAAGATTAATAAGGTCGAATAAATGCAATAAAATATGTTAATATTATTTAACGATATCGGATGAAAATTAAAAAAATTATTCTTTGCCGTGATCGCAAATAACATTTGATAATATTCAAACAAAATTTTTCACCCATGACAGTACTTGATCGATAATATAATTGATATTTCAAATTACTGTACAAAACGAAGACTTGACTCTCCCTTTTTTTTTACTTTTTACTATTTTTTCAACAGATGATGCGTTTTCCGAACAAATGTTTATCACTTTTCTAGGTAAGCACCAACATGATTTAAGAGATTTTCTTTGTTCCCACATTTCATAATCTTAACCTATCAAAATCAATGTACAAAATCGTATTAGAGTAAATGATTGAATGACTTAATTGATTTTGAAAACGATACCACATAAGTGGTATGTAAATTCACAAATAATAATACATACTCCATAATCATGAAGTATGTACTGCACTATGTAAATAAAGAGTGAACACCGTTAAAGAAGACGATATTAATTTGTTTCAGTAAAATCTGTCTCACCACCTTCACTATCAACATCCAAATTTAACCCTAACACAAACTCTAAAATTTACAAGTCTCGCAATCAACACTCCTAAACAGAAAAAAAGCTTTTTTGAAATTAACACGAGCCCATTAAAAAAATAAATAGAATTAGACATGAGTACGGATCATTCCTCCCAAAAGACACAGAGATACGAGAAGTTAGCAAAACCGAAATTAAAAATCGATAGGATTAGCAACGTTAATCCTTACAAAGTATGTATACGTATTTAATATATATATATATATATATATATATATATATATATATATATATATATATACGTATGATTAACAAAAGTTAAATAGAAAAAAAGAAAAGAGCAGAAAGAGAAAAAATAAAAAGGAACATAAACGAGGTACACGATATTTCAGATAAAACCTTCGGCTTTGTCTTATCAGATAACGGACAAGTTGAACAAACTTGCTCAACCTAAACGAAGACACGATTTAAATGTTTACGATTATCCAAGTTCTTCAACGCGAACGAGTAATGTCTCATCTCAAAGCACAGGTTTTCTTCAGTTTTGAACTTTCATTTTGTCATTTCGAATGATATTTCGAATAATTCGTGAAAGATGCGAAATATATAATTCAAGCAGACAAAATCGATTTTGATTATTTTTTCTTCTCTTAGAAAAATCCATGAAAAGGAAGCTGATAAACAGTAGCGAAGAGTCGAGAAATATCGAGGATCTTGGAAAGAAAAAAAATCTTTTAGACTCTTACGCTCGTATAACTGCTACGAGAAACAGACGGTGTCCAAAACGTTTACTGGATTTAGCTAAACCCATGAGGAATTACATCTGTAACGAGGATTCTTATGGAAATTTTGATAAAAATTATTACAACCCAGTAAAAACCTTCGCACCAAAAATCAATTCAACTTTTGGGGGTCAACAAAAGAGATAAAAAAATTCTTCGAATTTTCTTCTTATTCTTCGAAAATGTTAACACATATTTCCAAAACTTTCGAAAGATCTGTCAAATGTATGAAACAAAACAAAAATAGACATCAAATAAATTTTTCACTGATTTAACACATTTACTCGCATTATATAAAACGCATACGTTATTGAACAATTTTATAGATTTGTATTTCGATATATTAAATTATATATGTACGTATTATAAAGTACATATTTAAACGAAAATATAGAATATAAAGAAATATTTATTTTATTATATTCTTCATATATTATATTCATATATTATACATATGATGCGTTCTATAAACCGCGTAAATTTGATTATGTGACAAGCACACATATGTATTGATTGATTATACATTTAACTACGTAATTCTAACAAGTTCTTCATTCAAAAAATTAATATTTTGTTAATTTTAATTAATAAATTTAATATTTTATTAATCTCGAGTTAACTCGTAGATTGAACAATCGACTACTATAAAATTATGGCGTAGTAGAAAAAATTCACGTTTCGATCCTTGTCTTTCGGAAAACAACCATCAAAATTTTTAACAACAAAATTCTTCATTAGACAATAAAGAAAAGAAACCATGTCATATATAAATTATAACTTTATAATTCAAACACCGAAGAACATCATCAGGATAAAACTAATAACCTAACTTTTACCGTCGATATTACTCGGTGATTAGTGTTTAAAAGAACTAAATTTAATCATCGTAATGTCTTCGAGAGTACCAACTAGACCAACAGTATCACCTACACGTGATGCTAATCCCCCTAAAAGTGGAATTCGTCCTATAAAGGACACAATTACCTCTAAAAGGGACCCATTTACCTCTAGAAGGGACGCCCGCGATTTTAAACATGCTGGTATCTCTTCTAAGAGTAATAAAATAATGAAGCCAAAAACAGTTAGTCCGAAGTGAGTCGACGAATAAATTTTACTTGCAAATAAAAATATGCTAATATATAAATATTTTCTTACATATATATATGAATATATATATATATATTTATTTAATTTTATTTACTACCTTCAATATTAATGCATCATAGAGAATTTGAACGGTATTACTTTTAAATAAATCTTAAATAAATATGTTATACTCGCGATGCATCGTAATAAAACGTAAAAAACAGAGATAATGTGGGTCAATAAACTTTTTTAAAATTGTTATAACTTCTTTAATAGATATCATTTTTTGTAATTGTTTTATCGAAAATTTTCAATATTTTTTTTTTGTTATCTCAGAAAATTGTTTGATTGTGCTCACATTTCCTGATATTTTATTATTTTTTATATTGCGGCGTGGTTTTCCTTATAAATTCCTATTCGAAGAAATTTCTTTATCTTGGAATTGGGTTAAGAATACATAACTAATTTTATCAGGAAATCATTAAAATAATATAATAACGTTAACGTAATAATATAATAACGTTAAAGATTTTAACGTTATTATGTATATCGATCGTATGCGTATAAAACGTATTCCTACACTTTATTGATATTCACATCCAATAAAATAAATTTATAAAATATAATAACAAAATCCGGCTTAATCTTTAACATTAGGCCAATTAACACTAAACCATTTAACATTAATATCTACAAATAATATTTCATCATAATATTCATCGTAAGCAAGTAATGTCAAGATTATCTTCAACGTGTAGCGTGTACAATACAATGTGTTAAATTTAATTACCATGATTATAGACATAAAAAACGACGTAAAAAACGCATAAAAACATGGTTAGAAACACCAGCCGATTGGGCTCAATTCAATGCTTGGGCCCAAATAAGGGCACAACCACGAAAATATCCAGAACCAGAACCGATCGTAAGTTGTATCCTATTTATAATAATCCTATATTGTAATAATATTTCACGAATAATTATGTATATTTTCTCTCTCTTTCTCTTCTTTCTTTCTTTCTCTCCTTCTTACTCGTCAGATACGACCATCAAAACCGTTGCATTTGTTGAAAAGGAGAATCAAACTATTGAGCGAGAACCCAAAACGTGGTGATCCGAGTAAATATTGTAAGCCAGCCGAAACGGAAGTTTCAAGAGCAGCTTTGAATGCAGTAACAACGAAACGACTTTTGAAATTGTCCTTACCAATGCTACGTATATGTGATTATGGCCGTGAATTGCCTGTTGTTATATGCAAAGCCACTCTGCAGTATATGCCAAGTAAGAGGATACGAAGTCTGAGTCAACCAAAAATTTTCGAACCCGAGGAGTGTAAGCCTGTGGATATACCAAGCGATACAAAAGATAAACGTCAAATGAGAAAAAGATTATTGAAACTTAAAAAAAAATTGGTTGAATGTCCGGAAGGTTTGACCGATGAGGAAAAAAGGGAATTGTACACAGATGGTGGGATTAGAAAAAGTGCATTAACGTACAAGGTATTTATTGTTCGTAATTGATCAATTAATTTCTATTAGAAAATTTTTACGATGACCATCTGTAATTTATTTGCAAATTCATTTCCGTTCTTTTCATTTTGGAATTTATAAAGGATTTTATAAAATCTTACTATTTTTTAAGACTAATGTCATTGTACATTCCAATGCTGGATCGAGATTGCAAGTGAATCTTCTTTTCTATAAAAAAAAAAAAAAAAGAAACAAAGTGAAAATTGGAAAAAAAAGAATCTCAAAAAAAAAAAAATATCTAATACGAAATTGAAATATACATGTGTTTTCTAAATTTCTATATTAATCAGATCACATCATGGATGGAAATTCTGGCTTTGCCAGGGTACACAATATTAAAATTTAGAGACGACCAAGATGCCAAGAAATGGAAGGAAATGTTTTTAGAGAATTACGAGGTAAGAGGCAAGAAGGCTATCGAGGAACAAAGTAAAAGAATAGAAGAAAAGGAAGAACAGAAGAAGAAGAAGAAGAAAAAGAGAGATGAAGAAAAAGAAAAAGATGATGGAGACAAAAAAGATGATGGAGACGAGAAAGATAATGGAGACGAGAAAGAAGATGAGAAATCTAAAGATGAGAAAAAAGAAAAAGAAGCTGCGGAAAGAAGAAAACTAATTAAACACGCATGGAGATACGCCCCATTACCCTGTAAAACATACGAGGATACATTTTCTATTAAAAAAGCAGCCTTAAATGCCAAAGGTATCCTAAGGAATAAGAAACTTGCATGAATTTCAATTGTTTTTATTTATTTATTCCATTGACAAATTTACATCGTTTATTTATTCTTTACTCGTAGCTTCGCCACGAATGAATGAGCTGGCCAAGCACACGGAACGCAAGGATTTAACAACGAAAAAGCAACCATACGAGGTGAAAAAGAGTGCATTAAGTGCAACGAGTAGCGGAAGAACCATTGAATTAGCGAAACCGAAGCAACCTCGAGATCCTGTCGAAAAACCTCCCCCTCGTGAAAAGAATATATATGGTCAAATAATTTTTCTAAAACCGGTAAATATATTATTCCTTCGGACAAACTCTAATAATATATTAATTTAAAATATATATTTTCAATAATATATCGATTTTTTCATAGAAATATGGAAAGGTTCTTCCAAAAACGAAACCATACAAAATGGGAGACTGTCCGAAGAAAGAGGATAAGAAAGAGAAGAAGAAAAAGAAGAAAAGATCTATCGATCCGATTGTTTATGAGCCGACTATTGACCCATGTATTTATCCAAGACTGGCGAAGAAACAAATGAGAGAGAGAAAGAGGATTGAGAAAATGAATGGAAAAACTGATAAAGACGGAACTGTTGAAAAACATGAAAAAACTGAACCTGAAGTAACCGAACCTGAAGGAACTGAAAATGAAGAAAATTAAATATTTTGTTCAAATGATCGGTGAACTTCTTCGTTTAGAGAAATAGATATCGCTCACGAAAGCATCGCAAACAAGCAATTACCGTTTAAGATCTTATCGACTCGCATAAATCATAGAATATGCAGAAAAATTATTGGATAATTTAATATATCTATCCTATGAATCATTGCAATGATCCATATTCTCGCATTGCGTAATAAGATCGTGTTATTTTCCTATAAATTTTACAAACGTGAAAAAAATATTGGATTATTTTAACTAACTATCATTTTTTATCGTTAGTAATATTACGTATTCTTTATATAATACTTACATGCATACTTTTACGAAGTACACATTTCTTTAATATGCGAATACACATGAGACACACAATAAGAAGTTCTCGATAATATTATATTATTTTCCTTATCTCCCTAGAACTGTCACAAAAGATTTAATATTGTGATTTCATTTTATCTATCGAAATGCATAAACAAAGGAAAGAAAAGAAACATTAAAATATTCAATACAGTTATAAAAATGTTCAATAAAAATGACCTATATCGTTCCATGATGTCAAATGGATGAATCATCTTAGGATGTGACTTTATGCAATGACATTAAAAGCCCGTTAATGATACATTTAACAGATTCATTGAGTAGACTTTATTATCTTACTTTTTATTAATTGGAATATAGACATTTGTCTATTTACTAGTCTCTGATACGAATGGTCAAACATCTATTGGTAAGTATAACGATAAGAAAAATAATAAATGATTTTATCCTCGTTTATTGCAAATTAATCAATTTTAAAGATAGAAGAAATATATAAAATATTTAATCGTAGACATGAACTAAAATTTCGTAACGGAATTCCCGTTTCTATCCGTCATAAGTATTGCTACATCGGAAATATACATCACATATAAAATAGATATTATCTATTATACGTTTTAAAATGAGGAAAAGAGATAGAGAAAGAGAGAGAGAGAGAGAAAAGTTCTGATACCTCTTTTTAAGAGAATATGTTTAAAGGTCACGTTGAAATAAATTAAACACGTGACTATTAAAATGTTATCTCTTCAAATTCTTCTCACATAATAATCAATCTGATGCAATTTTCAAAAGACACGTATTTACGTATTCGGAAAATAAATTCTTTTTTTACACTACCATCAAACCTTTGCGGCAAGACAGGATCTCTTCGTCTTATCCTTTTCACAATAGAGTTATTTGTCGTAAAATCATGAAGGACTCCTCGAAAGACAAATAAATTTTCATCGCATCAAATGATAAGACGTTTTAATGTAAATGATCGAAAAGACAATGAATTGTTATTATTATTATTATTATATTTAATAAGGCAAAAAAAATTTCTCAAATATGTCCTGTCAAAAGCACCGGCGACCGTGAATTCACTATATTGTCATGAATTCGTGAGACGTGAGTGAATTCATTATATTACCATTGTTCTTGGTAAAGTAATTATCATTCCCCACTAGTCCGTCTTTTTCCTCTTGGATGAAGAGTATAAATTGCTTTACGCTGCCCTTGAGCGTCTCAATATTTCCTCGAGCGCATTCGTCGTGCGTGACAAAGTTCTTTCAATATCTAGATAAAACGTCTCAATATAAAAATTAGTGCGTATGCTATTTATAAACAAAAACTGTTAAAATAAATCCTTCGAGGAAAATGTCGAAAACGATCGGGCTCATTGTTTTGAGCGTTCTTTTCGTTTTTACGGTTGCGGATGATTCAACATCGGAAAACCCGATAGTAGAAGCACCCATTGGAAAGATTCGTGGATCGATCTTAACATCGAGATTGGGTAGGAAAATCTATTCGTTTCGTAGTGTGAGGTATGCCGAACCTCCAGTCGGACAACAACGATTTCAGGTGAGAACTGTATTTTTCTTTTTTCTTTTGCATTGATTTTATCCACATTGTTTATCTATTTAACTGCTTCGTAATCGGTAGTTTACTAATCTCTACATACTCATCATTATATACTAATCTTTCTATATTCTAACGATAATTGTTTTAATTCACATGTAATCATATACATTTCAAACGAAGAGATCGACTCATTAAACATCATTTAATCCCGAGTTATCATTATAATTCAAGAACATATCTAACGACTTCTTCCACTGAAGGAAATTGGAACGTTTATTCAATGTGCAAAACAGTCTGTCTCATCGCCTATTATATTCATGTCTTTTGTGAATCACCATGTGAAATCAATAACATGTGCATACCATCTGAAACGTTTGGTGTCATTCATTGTACGTCGTGATTACATGACGACAATAAACACGCCCTGTATCAATCATATGTAAAAGCTGACAAGATAAAACAAATTCTGAAGTGCTATTACAACCTTGCTTTCTTGTTTTGTCCCCAGGTTGCCATACCAGCAAAAGATTGGAATGAAACCTACGATGCTACTGAGGAAGGACCTGCATGTAGTACTTTAACCGAGACACCTATATCCGAGGATTGTTTACGCTTGAATGTCTACACAACCAAGGTAATTCAGAAATTCAATTTTATTTGTTACGATCCAGAGTTTCTTTAATGAATCGTATATCTACAAATATACATAGATAGATACAATTTTTTTAAGTCATATTATAATATAAATTTCTTTATAGTTACCATCGAAAAATGCAAAAGGTGGAAATTTCAAAGGTCGTCCAGTTTTGGTCTTCTTCCATCCAGGTGGCTTCTACCTCTTTTCTGGTCAATATCGATTTTTCGGACCTGAATATATCATGGATCAGGACATCGTCTTAGTGACATTGAACTATCGGCTTGGAACTTTAGGTAAAAATTTGTTTATAATTTCTAAGTAAACAATGACTATTGATATTATATACGATAATATACGCATTCTGTTCTCCGTTAGGTTTCATAAGTACAGGAGATTCGCTTGCACCAGGAAATTTGGGTATGAAGGATCAAGTCGTAGCTCTTCGTTGGATCCAGAGAAACATCGCAGCATTCGGAGGAGACCCAAAATCGGTTACTATTGGTGGTTACAGTGTCGGAAGCATCGCTGTGTTATTACACATGTTATCACCAATGTCAAAGGGTCTCTTTCACAGAGGAATCGCGATGAGTGGTTCTCATATACCGTTAGAGCCACTACCGACCGAACAAAAACACTTAGCCAAGAAACAGGCAGAACTGTTGGGTTGTCCAACAGACACAACAGGATCCATGTTGATCTGTTTGAAATCAAAACCAATCGAACAATTTACTGAAACTATGCCACAATTTTTCGTGAGGCTTACTTATTTTAAATATGTAAACCCGTTAAAAATTAGGTCACTGATTAAATTATTTGTTTAGGAATGGTATTGGAATCCGATGACCATATGGTCAGTGGTCGTAGAGCCAGATATACAGGGCGTTGAAAGATTTTTAACTGCTCAACCTATCGATTTAATCAGGGAAGGAAAGATCCACGAAGTCCCTCTCATTATTGGTACTACCAAAGACGAATTTGGTGGATTGGTCACCGGTAAGTAACTTCTATACGTTAAATTTCTAGAATAATCCTCAAATGCATATGATTACAGAATTATAACGTATTAATAATTTAATATCAATTGTGCAACAATTGAGTTTCTCGTTAAAATTCATTAAAAAAAAAGAAAAATTGTGTTAATATAATTTTATTTATTACTTTCACTTTACTATGTATTTAATGGCTAATATATATTTTTTTCTTGAAAATAAAAAAAAAATAAATAAATCATGCATCGAATTATTAAAATTAAAGAACACAGAAAAACAAATTTTGGAACTGACAAAATCGCCATCATCTGTTCTAGCTATCGAGAAATTAGTAAAAGCAGGAAATACTTCGATATTCGATGCTCTAAATGCAAGGTGGGATACCTATGCGCCTATCAGTTTTATGTACGAAAGAGATACACCTCATTCGAAACATATCAGTCAAGAATTGCGACGATTCTACTTCGGAAATCAACCGATCAGTCGAGAATCATACGATGGAATAGGTCAGGTGAGTAAATCATCCAAATTATTTTCTTCGTTCGATCAATGTCAATTTGCTAAGAATTAATCAAATTTCTTTTTATTTAGATCTACAGCGATAGCATTATCGTATTCCCAGTGCGTCGTGCCGCTCAACTGATTGCTGATAATAGTAAATTTCCAGTCTATTTCTATAGATTTTCGTACGACGGACGTTTCAGTTTCTCTAAATGGAATGACACTACTCCATACGGTATGAGGATTTCTTAATTAAACATTTCTAATCCAGTAATTTTGTTTTTTATATAATTTCGTAAGTACGTATAACATATATATAAGGAACAATTTTTTTCCACAACAATTTACCTTGAAAGGGATGAAATCGTCTTTTTAAATTTTCCAAATTTTTCATTGTTTCGATATAACTAATAAAATAAACAGAAGAAAAATTTCTTCTGTAGAAATTGCATTATATTTGAAAATTTATTAGATTACAAGAAATAGAAATATTAATAAAGCACTTGCAATTGTAATGGCATAGACAGTCAGGAAAAATTGTACGGAAATCAAGATTTCTGAACTCGGAACTTTTCCTTATAAAACCTATTCGTATATACACCGACATCCAATTTGATCACTTCATTAACATTATTGATATTCATTGTCCTTTTAGGAACACCCGTACATCACGATGATCTGCAATACCTATTTTATATGAATGCTGCTTTCCCTTACTTCAACGCATCCGATCCGGAAATTCAAATGGTCGAACGTTACACTGCAATGTGGGCAAGTTTCGTACAAACCGGTGAACCCATTCCAAACAATAACGAGATGTTCAGCAACGTTAAGTGGGAGAGATTTACAAAGGAAAACGATAAATACTTAAACATCGATTTACATCCTACTATGAAGCAAGGTATCTTTCCCGAAAGAATGGCTCTATGGGAACGACTGTTCCCTTTGCCACCACCGTCTCACTCCATCGATTATCAGAAAACTCAATGAAAACTTTACAATGATGCAATAATGCGATTTACGAAATGCATTTCGCATATATATACATATACATTTTTTTATCAAGTAAAGAGGAATAGAATTCTACTATACATATATTAAAAAGCAATATTTCTGTTATCCTTAAATGTACATCAATATACATATACGCTTATCTATAAAAAAAAAAAGTAATAAAGATAATAAAAAAGCTAGATATGAAAGATCAATACAATTATGTGGAAAAAGCTAAATTTTGTTGCATCATTAATTTATAGATAAGAATTTGCTTAGATTTTAGAATTAGTTCATTGCTATCTAACAATTTTTTCTGAAGTCTTCCACAATTTTGTGCTCAAAGTAAGATTCTGAAATCATTTTCGTCCGAAGTGTTATTTGGTGCATCCGATAAATGATCAAACAACAATAATTCACTTTGACTTTCATTTTCTTTACTTCTATGCGTCATTTTGCAGCTTTTTTGGAATGAGATTAGCCTATTTCATAAAATAATTTTTATTATAAATTATCATTAAAAGATCGAAAACATAAATGATTTCTAAAAAGCTGTTTCTTTACAAATTAAAACACGGCTTCGTTACCTTGAAAACGTAACGAGAAAATCTATTTTGAATTCCTTAAGTCATCGAAAAAACATGAAAACGAGATATTTCGTAACCCGGCCACAACATTCGGCTTGCTATAGATGAGACTGCTATAACTTGCTATATCTTTATCAACGTTATTAATTCGGAAAAAAGACGAGTTCGAAGAGGACTTATAATTTAATTAGAAGCTAATTCGTGATATATTTTTTAATTTATCAGTTCAAAAAGAAAACAATTGAGACCACATAAGACTCATTAATAGTATACGGTGTAAAGTACTCGTAACTTGGCAACGTACAAGTATTAGTTTCTCTTGAAACTCACCTTGATAACATTTTTTCTTGCCGTATACCTTTCTTCCATGAAATTAAATTAAGGTAAATCACTTTTTAAGACATTCTTCACATATACATATTACCGATATATTAGCTATACATTAAGAAAAATAATAATCGGAAAAGTTATATTTCAAAAGATCGTATATTAAAAATATCTTTCAAAATGTATTTATAGCATCACATTGATTTCAACAAAACAAGATAAGTCCAAAGCAGATGAATTATTTGTTAAGGAACTAATTTATGATATGTTTTTAGTTTTATTAGTTTCAAGAGAGACAAAATGGGACCAAATAATACACATTTAAAATTATAAGGTCTGAGATACTCATAAAATGACAACCTACAAGTATTGATTTCTCTTGAAACTCATCTTGAGAGCATTTTTCCTTATATTTTTCCTTATATATTTTCCTTATATATCTTCCTTCCACGAAATTGAATTAGGTAAAATCGTTTGTTAATATATATTACGGATATATTAGCTATACATTAAGGAAGATAATAGTTGAAGAGATTACATTCCAGAATATCGTATATTAAAAATATCTCCCAGTGTTTTTATAATATCATGTTGATTTCATTTTCGTTACGTTTGTGATTATTAGAGAAGTAACGAACACGTGTTTTCGATTGATGCTCATTTCCTTGACATTTACCAAAGTTATCCATTTCCACGGCATTTTGTACTATTTGTGACGTTAGACCAGATATGCGTAAATCTTTCAATTTCATTGCACCTTCCAGATAAGCGATCTTATGATTCAGAGTACATATTAAGTTATCTTTCTCACGTAGTTCTTGCTTCAATTGAATACAAATTTGATGCGGTACGTCCTCATTTTCCTGGTCAACTTCGATTTTTATATCTTCTGTTATATTGTTCGTTTGTCCTTCACATAAGGAATAAAAACATAGTATTGCCAAGGAAGAATAAAAACGTAATATTGCCAAAATATTGTTAAAATATCATTTGAAATAGGAAGGGAAAAGAATTAATTAATTACCATTTGCGTTTAAATACTTACCGTAATTCAAAAAGAAATTCCAAAAGCAGAACCAACTAAACAACCATTTTGCAGCGTAAAATATCGCTCCCCTTATACAATTTATCTTTAACTGACGAGAAACAGAAAATTCTTTAATGTACGCATTCTTAGATGTTAGCATTTCAATAGAATCCTGACTATTCACATTTTCCGATGATTTGACGTTATCATTGTTACCTGTTAAAATATGACAAATTAGTATTTTTGGCTAAGAATATGTCGGTTCATATTTCATACCTAGCTCATCATTTCGCGTTTCGCTTAACGACAAAACATCCAGATGATTGATTCTTTCAACTTTGTTTTTGATCTCGAAAAGGAGCTTCTCTATCGATCCTTGGTGACAGTTAGCGAGTAAACTTATAATATCTTTGTTCAATTTTATGTCGATCTTCGTTAATACTTTACGATTTAAAGTATTCCAATTATCTTTCTTCAAGAAAAAATTATTTGCTGGTATGTAATTATGAAGATCGACGTAACGAGGATAATAATACTTGAGAATTTCAGCTAATAAGACTGATCGACAGGAAAAAAGGCAATTTATTAACAACGATTATTTTATATATAATATATATATATATATATATAAAATGTAGATATTAAACGACATATTAATATATTTAACATATTTAAATGTTCATACCGCCATCCGATAAATCTCTATATAACGACAAAGGAGATATATTCTTCTTAGGTTTCGAAAAAGGAATACTTTCAATCCAAGCACATAATTCTTTCGAAATATCACTTTGATCTTTTCTATATTCGCACTGATCTGCTATGTCATTCATTCTTGTGCCTTTTAATAACTTCTATTCATTAATAACGAAGTTTACTTAACTATGTATGATCTTGAATAATTAATTTTTAATTGTATATCATACGGAATCGATACACATTTTCGTATTCTTCATAATCTTTCCGATCAATTTTGTCTCATTCCGATAACGACAAGCTTAATTAATTATCTCAACAGACAATTTTTATGTCTCAACGCATGTTAACATCATTGACCAATGTGAAATATGTATTAGTTGCTAGGTATCTCGAATATCGCATCTTTCTTTTATTTGAATAAATGAATTTAATAAAAACAGAACTTAACGAAATAATAATTACAATTTCAAAATACTAATTACCGCCAATATATTCTTTATTTATCTAACATAAGGCGCTAAAATCTATATCCTATTAACCGTTGTTGATAATTCAGAATTCTACATTTGAAATCCAACTAAATGTTAAAATATGATAATATTTTATTAATATACATTCTTTTCTATATATATTTAACGTGCAATCTGTTTATTTTTTGACCATTATTACAAAATTCAAATATATGTTGATTGAAAGATTATTATTGTAAAATTAAAATAATGCATAAAGTAATAATATTTCGATTTATACTAATAGCTTTATCTTATTTATATTTAAACTATTTATTTTATCTATTTAACTATAAATTAACTATTTAAACTGTTTGATTAAACATAATAATAGTAGAACGACATAGTGTATTTTAACTTCATGTCTTATATTTTTTGATCGATTGGCTGTAACTTAACCATTCTTTCACTGATCTCCCAAAATTTCTTACCCAATACAGAATCCTGGACCATCTTCGTTAAGCTTACTTCCTACAAAAAGAAACAAAGATAGTCTAAAGCGTATGATATAATACGCGCACCAGAAATGAAACTTCTTTAATGTCGATTAAAATGTGAAATTTTAAGAGCGTGATATTATTTTTCTTTTTTTTTCTTTATTATTGGGTTATCCAAAAAAACTTTCATAGAATATTTTTGGAAAATTTCACTTGAATAACACGATATATGCTGGATCGCATGAACTATGCTGTCTCTGTCTCTATCCTCTTTTCAAAAGCTTACATTTTTTTCTATAGTTACTATTGAAAAATCGCTTCCAACGCGGTTAAAGAAGGATTCACTTCAAAAATACAGAGAAGAGAAGATATCTAATAATAATACTAGAATTAATATATACATAATAGTCCAATATATAATTGGATTCATGAAATCATTTCTTGAAAATAATATTTTTGTTATTCCTCTTTTTCGATAACTTATAAGAGAAAAGATCTAATAATAATATTAGAACGACGTAATGCATATTAACCTATACTTAAAAAAGAACAGATAATTGAATCCATCAAATTATTTCGAAAAAAGAGAGAAAAACACCTTCATTGTTATTCTTGTTTGAAAACAAAAATATTCATAATTCACGATTTGAAGACGTAATGAACCGCAAACTTATATTCTTCTTTTTTTTTCTTTTCTAATCGAAATATTAATGAAACCTAAGCTTCAAGATTTTTAATTTCACCAATTAATTTATAACAGTAACGTACCGCACAATTTTGAAAATATTTTCCAGATACCCCATTGATCTCTTCGGATACAGCAAGATAAATACTCGTTTGAGCTCCTTGCTTGGCCGTTATAAAAAATGGTGTCAGTATGAGTTTCAGAAGCCAATATAATCCAAGTGGCACATCTCTAAGAAGTTTACTTTCAATTACACCAGGATGAAGACAATTTGCAACAATACCAGTACCCTCTAATCGACGTGCCAATTCCAATGTAAACACTACGTTTGCACGCTTTGATACCAAATAAAGATAAAACGGCAAAATCGTATTAGTTGGATTAGGATTATCCAAATTTAGTAAAGCGAACCTATATCCTATCGACGAAACTACAATTATCCGACTTGGCTTTGATTTTTTCAACAAATCTGAAATAGTAATTGACGTTTATTAGTACATCAATGATAAATCATATAATTGTAGGATTATTTAACAATACTCTTGAACTCAATTTGGTTGAAAATAGTGGACGAATAGAATGAATAGAATCCTATACAAAATTGCTTATTAAAAAGGAAAAAAAATATAATAATAATTACAAAGAGAATATAATTTTACACTGTCAACCGTTGATACATTTATCTTAATTAAATATACCTGCAGATGACACAGCACGCTATTGAAATGCTTATCATATTTATGAATAGAATAAAAATTTGTATATCATTCTCGACATGAAGTTAAAACAGTGGTACATGATAGTAAATGAAATCCATAATGACATATTTTTCTTATATTTTTACTGTTTATATCTTCAAATATATATATATTCTTTTACCTATTAAAAGATGAGTCAGAAGGAAAGGACCATAATGATTGGTTACCATAGTTATCTCCAAATTGTCCTCACTGACTTTATTTCGGACAAACTGAGCTATACCAGCGTTGTGTATAAGGACATCTAATCTATTTTCTTCTTCATTTATCTGCCGAGCGAAGTTTCTTATAGAATCCAGAATAGAAAGATCCAGTTTACGTACATTAACATTACAATTGCCCGTTTCTTTCTCTATCTCCTCTGTAATTGACAGAAGTCCCAATAATTCTGTATTTGACTTACGTTCGATAATTAAGGGAGGAAACCACATTAGGCCGTTCAAAAAATCAAATTTTCTTTTTTGCATAAATTTTTAGTCTATTGGAGATTATGTTTCCAAAGTTTCATAACGAAATTCGAATTTGTTTCGATGCTATTAAGCGCTAATGCGAACGTCCCTCAGTTCGACGCTTGAGAGCACAGCAGGTAGAATGGAACGATCGCACAAGTAGTCCCTTATTAATTTATCTAGCTCAATAAAACTGTACCATGGGATATTAGGAGGAGAGGGGATCTCACCAAATATTTTTCTTTACAAATTCTCATTTTAGAGGGTTTGTGTAGACGGCAAGTGTCGACATTATTTCACCTGTATTGCAGTAGAGCGTCGGTTTAGCTTTAGCCTTCTACGCGTGTGTTGAAAATTACAAGAGGAAAATGTCTTCCTATCCAAAAAGTTGATCATGAAACCAGTGATCGATGCAATAGACCACGTAAGAGATCATTCCATGGAAATCGATATACCAACAAAAAAAGTGTCGAAAAAAATTAAAGTGCTAGTGCAAAAAAACTTGATAGTACTTGTTCATGTTGCCGCACAAGTGCGTTTCTCAGTCTCACGGTACATTTTCCTAAGGTTCATATATTACCATTTGATATATCTGCCCTTGAGAACTCGTCGAATAGTCGCTAAGAAAATGCATGGAAAAAAAAATACATTTCCATCTTCGTTCGAACTTAGGCATTTTTTAATCAACCACGCAGCTTCGATAATGTGTCTAGCCGGGAAATAAATAATCGATGAAAATAGATGTCTAGGCGCGACGAACTAAGGGTTGTCTGGCGCCTATACTTGAAATATCCATTGAAACCCACTAGTTTACACGGTCATGGGAACAAAAGGGGCACACATAGGATTGTTTAAACATTTGAACGAACTATCCTGACTCGCCCCCGACCAATAGGCATTTTTCCTTTCCTTTCCATGCTCTGATTGTACTTCGACTCCGCCCTTTTTCATTCCCTTTCTTAATCTCATCATTATCTTCGCAAATGTTTGAAAAAGCGCTAAAAAGTCAGTGATCTAAATTACACGCAAGAATATCAACGATTTTATCTTATTTGAATAAATACTATGATAATTCGAATCAACAAAAAAGTGGACTTCGTGAGTCATTTATTTCACGAAGTCATTATCTGTACATAGAAAAGTACTACCAATGGAATTGAGAATTCCTTGCTTTGCTATCATTTCAACGAAGTTTGAGTGCAAACGAAAATTTTAACTCAAGAGTTTGGCCCTTGGCTTCAAAACATTTGCATTCTGGACTGCAAATAATCGAAGTAGTATCATTTTAGCTGGCTAATGTTGGCTTATTCAACGAAGGAAATTCAGCATTTTTAATGGTCATGAATGAGTTAAAGATTGTAGTGGACTCTTGGAGCTTCAATTACGCTCAACAAATGGATGAGCAGTGCGTGAACTAACAGAATAGACGCAGCACTTTGAAGACCAAGGAAACTCGGAAAGCAAAAAACAGGAAATGCAA
The DNA here is from genome assembly GCA_911387685.1 of Dolichovespula media. Classification (NCBI taxonomy): domain Eukaryota; kingdom Metazoa; phylum Arthropoda; class Insecta; order Hymenoptera; family Vespidae; genus Dolichovespula; species Dolichovespula media. The sequence continues at coordinate 2,830,019 of OU426856.1, read as the reverse complement.
GCTCTAAATGATGCTTATGTAGAAGAAGAAGAAGGATTGTTGTATGGTGCTACAATCGCTGATTAACCGATAAGCACTTTACATAATTGATTACTGTTTCGAATTTTTTATTTTTGGTACTTAAATTTTCAAACGCGTTTTCTAAAAATGACTTTTTTTCGACTTGCGTACACTCTCGCTCAACAAGTTATTGACCAATCGTTATAAAAATTAATGAGATCATTCTTTATTTAATTTCGAAGAATATGAACTAACATTTAAGATAATATCATATGTCTTCAAATGCATATGAAATTTTCAATTTTCAATATTATCAGTCGCACTTCATAAAAAGCATTTTAGTAATTTAGACAGAAAACTGGTTTTGGTTTCAGATCAATATTGTGACCTTTACTTTCTACTCTCACAAGGTAGACGACATCCTTCGATGAACGGCAGCTTATAACTTGAATATTTCCGTCGGAGACAACCAAAAAGAAATTCGAGATGTAGCTCAAAATATAAGTAAAATGATCCCAAAATGTCAACAAATTAAAAATCTGCTCCTAATGTGGTTTACCTCTTAAAAAATATATGTGCAAACATTGATGAGTAATTATCGAGAAACCATTCGACAAAATCAATCATTTACAAATTTATCAAATACCTTAGCTAATTAATGAAATTATGTAAGTAATTAGAAGAAAACCTTTTATTTTGTTGGCTAAATCCACATTTCTGCATGCCATGATCACCTTGGCGCCTCTCTTAGCGAGGTCCTTAGCCGTTTCTTTGCCAATGCCAGACGTGCAGCCAGTAATTAACACAGTTTTACCATCCATTCTCTTATTACTCTTACAAACGCCAATATTGCGATGAAAATAATTCCAATATATTATTAAAAGTACACATGTAGTACCGAAAATTGCTGGATAAGAAAACGAGGGCCAATCCGTAGTGTTCGAGAGCATGATCTTGGCAACACAACAAATTGATTGTTAATATTACTACTATGAGAGTATTCTCACGAATTATAGAAGCCAAATATATAGCTTCTCATTTATGTCTTTAAGAGTAGGGACAGTGGTGACGTGTGAGTGGTGGGGGATGCTGAATGAAAGCAATGGTTGTGCAGAGGTACAAAGTGGTACAGAGAATGGTACAGGAATTATTAACTTGTTTTTGTAAGTGTCGCAATCCTCTCACTGATAAAATAATTTTCAATGTATTATTCATCATATTGTGTAATATTGCATCATCCCATATTACATTATCCGTCATTCTGCGTATGCGATACAACGTTAATAATATTCTAGCGTACATCGTAGACTGGTCATGAATTAACTCGCGTCTTCATGCCCGAACATAGCTGACCGGCCGCGAGTAAACTCGTAACTGATGTACTTTTCTTCGCATCAGTGTCGTCAGGGTCAGTGTGTAATTAGATAACATGAGATAAATTTTGACAAAAATTCCCGGTTAACAATGTGTTAACATAAACATTAAAATAAATAAAAAATGGGAAGAGTGTGTTTTGGGCTCAATTATACGTCAACAGGTACTATACCATTGTACAATTTTCCAAAAGATTTACAGATATGTGAAAATTAGATATAAAAATTAATTTTAAAACCGTATAAAGAAAGCGAAGTTAGTCAATTTCAAGTGCGCTACAAATATTTTAAAGAAAATTATTACAGTGAAAGTTTTAAACTGAGAAGATTCATTCGACCTGCTATTTTATATATTTTTTATACATATCATACATACATATATATATTCTAAATATACGGACCACTGAAAAAGCATCGCAATATCGCCAGGTTTTGTTTACAATAAGGAAAAACTAGTAGTCATAGTGTCATCGTTTTATTGTTTAGAAAAGCTAAATTGTACATCTGTAACTGAGAAATTAAAAATAGCACACTTGCTATCAAGAGTGTATATATATAGCAAGCGCATGAGACAGTCACTCTACCAATACAAATATTAGTTCTTATCCATAGACCTGCTATTCAGCAAGGACGTTGCAACGCTGGCGCCAAAAAAATATAAAAGTTAATAATCCCTGAGATAGTGGTTTGATTAGTAAGGGTGATGAGAGGATCGACCGTTAGATGTCGCTCGTATCTATGGAAAAAGGTTTGAAAATTCGCCATTAAATGTCACCGAGAGTAGACGGCATGCGATTACGTGATCAACCGCTCTCTTGGAGACAGAGGTCGCGGTAGCTGCACGTAAGCAGAATGCAGATAATGGCGAATAATGCAATATGGGATGACGCTGGATGACGCAATATTGAAAATTACACATATTAAAGATTAGTTCTTATTTATGAGCTTGTCCCTCAACGAGGGCGCTGCAAAAACTGGTACCAAAAAAGTTCATAAGATTCATAATCCCCGGCAGTAGCAGTAATGAGGATGCAACGTTAATGAGAAATTATATAATGTATATGTATAAAAAATCTAACAAACAATTTTTTCATATTACCCATGATTTAAGAACCAAGAAACACAGTCAACAAATCGATTTAATCTTGAATATACACACATATATATATATATATAAAATAAAAATATTCATTATTTCAAATTTCAAATTGGCATCAGTATATTCCTCATTTCTCTCATATAAGCCACCAAAATCTAAAAGCAAATTATCACTGTTGATAATTCAGATTCCTACATATGAAATTCTGCTAAAGGTAAATACACATTTATCCGTTGATAACATTCAATCTATATACTTTCCTCTCTATATATGCTCAATGTGTGTTCTGTTTATTTTTTGATCAGTATTACAAGATTCAAATATAATTTGACGTATTGTGATAGAAAGTTAATTATTGTAGAATTAAAATGCCATGTGAAATGATAACACTACAACTTGGCCAATGTGGCAATCAAAGTAAGAAATATGTCATTTCACTTAATAAATCATTATTTTTATACTATTATGATAATATTACCTTTAACATAATCTTCAAAATATTACGCAAAGAAGCTTTCGTTTATAACAATGACTTTACTTTAATATTATATAAACTTCAAAATTTATTAACATTTTTTTCTATCATTGTTAAAGATTCAGCTGTGTTTATTTGTTATTAACTTTATTGTATTTACGATAAATTAATTTTACATTAATTCGTATATATTTTATTTCAGTTGGATTTGAATTTTGGAAAAGATTATGTGCAGAACATGGTATCAGTCCAGAAGGGATTTTAGAAGATTATGCTATAGATGGAACTGACCGAAAAGATGTCTTTTTTTATCAATCAGATGATGAGCATTATATACCAAGAGCCGTTTTATTAGATTTAGAACCTAGAGTAATTCATACCATCATGAATTCTCCATATTCAAAAGTAAGTTATAGAAAGTATAACCAGTTTTTGTAAATAATTTGTACACTTCTATATTTAAGATTATATTTTAATAATATGTTTACTTAGCTCTATAACCCAGAAAATATATATTTATCAAAACATGGTGGAGGAGCTGGCAATAATTGGGCCTCTGGCTATCATCAAGGCGAGAAATTACAAGAAGAAATTTTTGATATTTTAGATCGGGAAGCAGATGGAAGTGATAGTTTAGAAGTATAAAATTTTTAAAATACCAAATAAATGTATTTAGAAATGTTTAATATATGTTTAAATATCATACCTTTATTTCAGGGTTTTGTCTTATGTCATTCTATAGCAGGTGGTACTGGTTCTGGTATGGGATCTTTTATGTTGGAATCTCTTGCAGACAGATTTCCCAAAAAGTTGATTGAAACATATAGTGTTTTTCCGAATCAGGATGAAATAAGGTTATTACATAATTACAGTATCTTAAAATAATATATTTAATATGATTGTGTTAGTTTTATACTATTATCATGTCCTTTCTAGTGATGTTGTGGTACAGCCATACAATTCTTTGCTAACGTTAAAAAGACTAACTCATTGTGCGGATTGCGTTGTTGTCTTAGACAATACAGCTTTGAATAGAATTGCATCAGACAGACTACATATACAGAATCCTACTTTCACACAAATTAATAAACTTGTCTCTACAATAATGTCTGTCAGCACCACAACTCTTAGGTATCTTTTTCTCATTTATTTACTCATACACATTCTGCTTATATAATAATTTTGGTAGAATTTTGTTCTTTACATACATAATATATTAAGAAATATATCATATATATTTTGATTTATACTTATATATTGAATATTTTTAATTTTATTATACAATGCTTTATAGATATCCTTCATATATGAATAATGATTTAGTTAGTTTAATTGCTCCATTGATACCAACGCCACGTCTACACTTTTTAATGACAGGATATACACCTATTACTACAGATCAAGAGGTATATATTAATTTTATGTTAAAAATATACTTAAATTTAATTTTGGATAACATAAATTAGTAGCTTTTATACTATAAATAAAAAAAAATATAAAAATGTATTTTTAAATTATTATTAACTTTTATTAATGTATGTGTATTAATATATATATATATTTATTTTTATATGACAACAGGGTGCATCAGTAAGGAAAACATCTGTTTTGGATGTAATGCGACGTTTACTGCAACCGAAAAATATGATGGTTTCTGCTGCATTGGATAGAAATGCTTCTCATTGTTACATATCTATTTTAAACATTATACAGGTAAATTTATATTGATATAAATATCATCTTACCATAATATATAATGATTATTTATTGAAGATACTATCAGTCCAATCATGTTCTTGTTGTTTTCACTATAAAATTATTATTTATAATATATACACTAACAAAATTAATAAGAATTTTTCTATATAGGGAGAAGTAGATCCCACACAAGTACATAAATCTTTACAAAGAATACGAGAACGGAAGTTAGCGCAATTTATACCCTGGGGACCTGCTAGTATACAAGTTGCTCTTTCTAGAAAATCTCCATATATTCAAAGTACACATCGTGTATCAGGTTTAATGCTGGCCAATCATACTAACATATCATCAGTAAGTATATTTGAATAATACTTCAAATCAAAGGATATAAAACCGAGTGAAAATGAATATGTTGAAAATTATATGAATTATTAAAATTTGTGGAATAATACTACTCTCACTTACATACAATATTTCAGCTCTTTGATCGAGCCCTACAACAATACGACAAATTACGCAAACGAGAGGCATTCTTAGAACAGTTTCGAAAAGAAAAAATGTTTGAAGATAATCTTGATGAACTTGATAGTTCAAGAGCTGTAGTTGAATATTTAGTAAAAGAATATCAAGCAGCAACTAAACTTGATTATTTAACATGGAGTCCAACTAAAGAACAATAAAAATACATGAATTGTTTAACATGTAGTGTTTCGCACTACCATCTTTTTTTTGATAATTATATATTTATATAATGTTCTGCATGTGTTTTTGTGCCATATACTATTTCATTGCAAATTTTAATACAGTTGTTCCAAATCATTAATTACCTAGCAAAGTATTAATATAGTTTTATATTATATATGTGAACTAGCTAGTTTAAGTTCTCTATATTTTCTATACAACTTGTAATAATAGAAAATAATATCATTGTAATAAATATAATTGTATGCAAAGCATACAATTTACAAAGCATGAAGCATTTGGTTTAATATAATAATAAGTGATTTGAATCGTTTTATGAAATAAACAATTTATTTACTAAAATAAAAACGTTACATATGTTTTATAATTAAGATTATATAGTGGAAGAGCAAATAATATTAACAATGATATAATTTACTTTAAAATGTTAAACAATATCTTTATATTTTATATACTCTGCAACTTAAAATAACAAAAGAGAATATATAAATTTATCTATAAACTTAACTTTAATGCCATATTTTGTGGAATAATATTAACACACCATATATATTTATATACGTATACGAGTAATTATTAAGAAAAATAATAATCATAGTTTAATGAAATTTAATGAAACTGAGCGAACATTGACTTTAATTCTTATTTAAAAATCGATTTGTATATGGATTGTCCACGTATAGTATCTTTGTATGTATATATAGTATTACATTTATTAATATACAATAACAGATCCTAAATAGGAGTACAAATTTAGACCCATGCTGCAACACATAACGTTTACATATAAAATACAATTATAGAAAGTTTAATAAATAAATAATTTGCTATTGTATGTAGTTTATTATTTTAAAGAAGTTCAACTTCAGTAGTGTTAGTCTAGTTAGTGCCCGCCATAGTCGAGTTTACAATTAACACTACAATTTATTAAAATGCAAGTAACTTAATAGAGAAAAATATTTCTTATTCGTATTATAATAAACTTAATGAGAACAGCAATATAGTATACAAGTATATCTTATAAACTCTCTATACAGCTAACAATCCGTTTATATAAAAATAAAATATTTTTGTTATGAAGCAACAAGTGCTATATCATATATTAAATAATAGTAAATTATTGATATATTTAATTTCAGACATAATCAAATGTTCCATTATCAAATTAGTACTATAATTTCGAATAATTTATATGAATTAATAATAAATAAAAATAGTCAATTATTATATTAACATCCTAAAAGATTAGATCATTTATTAACTATTAAGTTTTGATTTAGATATTTTCATTAATAATTTAAACAATAGACATTATAATGTCTGCAAATTGTTAAATTAAATATAAAATAAATCTACGAAAGAAATATCAGCTTTTTTTATGATATAGTAATTTAGAGAATAAGCTAAGAAAATATTTGGTAAAGCTTCGAAAATATTATTTTTTATATTTCATAGTCTTTATTCTTTAACCATTAGCTTCAGGATAATATAGGAAACATTCGTGAAAAATAGAGCTCTGCAAAATTACAAGCTTGTTAAAAAAATATTTGCATTTACTAAACATTGGATTTATAGCATAGATAATAGCAATTTCTCCATGGACTCCATTGTACTCCTGACTTCAATATTTTAATGAATACTTTCAAAGTACTTTTTTTTAGGTGTTTATAAGATTACTATTACTTTCGGCAATATTAGATTTTGCAGTATCAAAAAAGAAACTTAGAAAAGAAAGAACCAGCCAATTATGGAGTATACATTATATATCGTACTATAATAAACGAGCTAACAGAAAATTTTGATGATTCCAATTAAGTTTGAAATCTTTTACTATAAATTAATTTAGGAGTTACCCTGCATATAATGTTGTATTATATATATATATATATCTGTTCTCATTTTACAATTTGCACATATATTTCCATCTCTATTACAAGAATAAGAAATATATGCAAATAGCATTTAATTATTTCGTTTCCATAAGTGCTTATTAACCGTAGAAAATTGGAAAGAATTAAAAAAGTAAATGTTACAAATCAGTGACATATGTTAAGTACTTATTACTATTCATAATAGTAATTCTGTGTTATATTGGACTAATACTCATGTAATTTCTTCATTTTATATATTAATACATGATTAAGCATTGTTAGCAATACATTTCCATCCAGAATTACATTATAAACTTTCATAATGTATATTTAAAATAATTTCCTGAATAATACATAATAACTGAATGAAAATAAATGCAAAGTTTTACTTCTGTATGTAATATTTTTATATAAATGCAACATAAAATGTAACATTCTGCGTAAAGCTTCCTGCATAGTCATATCAAATCTCTCATTATGAAAATACTATTCATGCCATAGAGAAAAAGACATGTGTTTAATAAAATGAACTGAGAAACGAAAATATAAAAATCTTTATATAATTAAAAAGCTTTGTTTTGAAAACTGCAACCATAATTATTGTATAGCTTGTTTTCATTAAAATATTTTTTTATGTACTTCTCATATTTTATAATGATGATAATAATAATAATAATAATAAAATTCTATACTTTTAATATAGATAGCTATTTTTGATATGGTACATTAACAATGAGCTAAGCACCACAAAAAATTTTAAAAGTAAATTTGGCTGCAATTTACTGAAACTACATATGGTCCTCTTCTTTATTAGTATGTGCTGGTGTAGCTGGAGTTGGATCATCATGAAATAAGGGATTTTTTACCTCCATTTCACTAGTCTTAAAAAGGATAAAGCAAAATCACCTTAATAATAATAATAATGATGATATTGATGATGATAATAATAATAATGATGACAATGATGATAATAATAATGATAATGATAAGAAGAAGAATACTAATAATAATAATGATAATAATAAAACAATTAGAATAACTTACCGCAGCTAAACCAGGACATTCATAAACAGTATAATCGCCTTCTTCATTTTCTTCATCACTTTCTGCTTCGGATAAAGATCCTGGATCTCTAGTTGTAGAGGTACGACTATAAGCAGTACAGTTGCAAATGCAAAGAGACTTGTATAAAATAAAATTTCATGGAATTATAATATGGATACAAACTTTTCCATAGCAATAATCTGCTGTTTCTGATGTTGAAAATGATACATTTGTGCTGATTGAGCCAGTCTTTGGTCTTCAGAAGGTGATATATCTTTATTTGGACCTGTTACACCATAAGCTGGATATTCTATATCAGCAGCTGCTTTTACTCCACGATGCAATCTGGCATAAACATATATTAAAATATATCAATACTTTGAAATTAATATCTCACAAAATAAATCTATAAATATTACCTGCACCATGTTAAACTGATTAATACACAAATAAACATTACTGCTGCACTGCAACCAGCTATAACAGCTGAAAATAAATGTGGATGTTACATATAAATGGATATAATTAAAATAAGAATTTTGTAGAGATTGAAGAATTTTTACAAATTAAATTCCAATTTTTAATTTATTCAATCATAAATTGTGATCTTACCAATAAAATATATATCATCATTTAAATCTTGAGCAATTGAAACAACGAAAGGACGATTTTTTCCAGATTTTTCTGCTTCCATTAACGTTTCTACAGTAATATTTCTTACATCATTGTGTTTACCAATCTCTATATCTGTTAATTGTTTTACCGTAGTTTGTTCATCTAATATATTTTCTTTGTTAATTGTGGGATCAACTGTTAGCTTTTGATCTCTCTCACTATTTCTAGTATCTGCATAAAAAAAAGATGTTACTTTTTGAATTCTAAAGTTAATCATATTTTAAAAGTACATTCTATACCTTACCCACAGGAAAAATAGTATTTTCATAATATCTAGGATCATTAGGTTGAATAAATGGATATTTTTCTTTCAAATTTGAATCATCAAAAAAATATGTGAATTCAGGTACTTGTGCAAATGATGGTATTAAGTCTTTATTTTTTTCTATTATTTGCCTATTAGCTGACATCAGATTTTTTTTTAAAAGATTAGCTATTATTTTTTTATCAGTATTATCTTCAATCTCTGCATTGTATAGAGATCGTCTTTTTTCTTGCAAATATCCAATATCTATATTCCTGTACTTTTGATTTTCTTTTATTAATTCATTACCTTGATAAGACAGTTCAGAATCAAAGTAATCTTTAAAGCTTTTAAACAATGGATTAAAACCATAATATAAAAGATTATAATCATTTTTAGGCAAAGTCTGTTTTAGATCACTATGTTGAATCTGGGAAATATAATTCCAGGGTGTTAATTTTTGTTCTCTCAATCTATCATCCGAATGAAATTTTCCTTTTAATGACTTAAAAATTTCATGCTCTTCTTGATCGTTAAGATCCAAGTGATGTTTCTTATGAATCTGTGAGGTAAGAAATGGTAGCAGATACGAATGATGCATAGGTTGTTTCTGATTTTGATTTGTAATGTATTCAGCAAACTGTTTTAGAGCAGTAATATCTTGTGGCACATCTGGAACTGCATCTAAATATAAATATAATCAGTAAGAAACAAAACTACCTAACATTATTAGATAGATACAGCTTATGTTTTACAAGAAATATATAAAGCTTATATTTTACAAGAACTATGCCCTTCATACAAACATGTTAGTTAAATTAAATCACAAGTGTTCTTTAATTTAATAATTATCAGAATATAATTATGAACTATTTGACAAGTATAAACAATCAGACATATAAGATATATAAGACAACGATAAACAATCAGAAGAATATTACACATCCTTACACACGCGTGTGTGTGTATGTGTGCGCACAAATGTGAAATATATATGATTAATTCAATTTACGGCATGCTATACCTATAACCATGTCACGTTATAAGTGAGATACAAGATAAACCAATTTGTAAAACTTACCCTGGTAAAATTCAAGTTCGCCATGAGAGAGATTCGTTAGGACACCAAAAATAATTAGCCATGCACAAGTAATCAAACTAAATGACATTTTGATCATCACAGCTGCAGGTATTTTACCCACAGGTTTTTATCGTTGTATCTTTGTTCGCGGTTTCATATGCAAACACGACATTTCATTGAAAGAGACAGAGCTTGCGCGGTCACGTTCATCTGCAATCAATAACCCCGCCATTGCCCTTTAGGTGTCACGGTATCTTTAATAAACTAGCGTAGGTGTATACGAGTGTAATCAGTCAATGCAAAATTTGACGGTCACTTAGATATAATCACATGGCTAATCGGATAATAATCTTAAATTACTTACGTTTTATTTATTACATCGAATCGTTCAATTACAGATTATTATTAAGTATTATTTTTGATCGATAAATATTTTGAACAAAATCTTTCTTCTACTATATCTATGCATATATCACAAACTAATTAAGAATAGATTATTCAAAGATCTAAAAAACAAATCATTTTTGCAATTACATTTTCTATTATTTATTTATTAAATATTTGCTCGACAACATTGGTCGTAATTCTTATGAAATCACTTTAATAAAACGATTTCCAAATTAAAAAAAAATCGCAATTTCAATCGTACGAGATAATATATATGTATATATATATATATATATATATATATATATATATATATATATATATATATATATATATATATATATATGTAAATTATCCCGGAAGTCTGTTACACTACAAAAAGTCTCTTATACGATACAAAAGATAATTGGTGACTTATCAACTCTTTTACAATGTTATTCAAAAATTTATTAATAACATAGGCAATACGTTTCCTATTCTATTAAAACTTTCATATATTGATACATTTAAGAGGATAAAACGATGTCACATAAAAAATTGACAAAGAAATAGACAAAAATTGAAAATATACGAAGTAAATGTGTGTATTTCAGATGGGTCATTATAAAGGGATTTTTTATACATACATGTATGAATGTTGCCTATTAGTGAGGGCATATTTTCAAATTTAGTTCATCGAATTCAATTGTAGATGGCATCAAAATAAATAAATTTTGAATTTTTTTTTTTTTTAATTTTTAACAGTTTTAATTAAACAGCGAAAGACAAATAAAAAATCTTAATATTAATAAAGTATATTATGTACTCATTAATAATAATACATGTAATATTATTTAATATTACTGCATTTTGTGATTGAAGTAATTTCAAAAAACAAACAGTACAACTTTTTTAAAAATCGAAAGATTTAAATGAAATATTGTCAATATTTGAGATAAATCTTAATTTATTACTCTAAATCTATGGTAGAAAAATTAGAAACCATTAATATGTTGCAGTATCAGTCTTATTTTGGGAATTTAACTTAATTTATTTATAATTTACTATTTTTTCCATTTTAAAAATCAATCAAAAATAATACAAAAGAAATAATAATATATACAATTATAATAGAAAACTGAAAAACATGATAGAAACAATTTTGCATAAGGATATAAATATTATATTGTTGAATCTTTAGAAAACGAAAATAGATATGGTAATAATAAACTTGATTAACAATTAAATAAACATTCAATGTTAGAATAAATTAATTAATATATGTTAGTTATTATAAAAGTAGCTTTAAAAAAATGTTATTCATTGTACAAATAAGTTAATATTAATTACTTTCTATCTCTCATATTATTTTTATAAGATATAAGAAATATTTTTTTTTATTTGAGGACTTTAAACTCAACAATCTGAGGAAATGGTAGAAAATTATCATATTTAAATTTTGCACAATAGGTAATAGCATCGGCATATCGAAACATATAGAATAATAACATACATAGAGAAGCAATAAGACATAAAACTACATATTATTTGTTTATATTAACCTCTTTTTGCTTGATTCACATGCTTCTTTTTATTAATGTTCATCCAACCCAAATAATAATTATGAAAATAAATAAATTATCAAAAGAAGTCCATTATTGCTATTAAGTAATAATACAGTGAGAAAATATAAATTTGAAGGTGACTATATTAAAAGAACTTAAAAAAATAAAGACAATGCAACTGAAGAATATGAACAACAGTTTGGTATATTACTTACATTTGCAAAGATACATTGCTATCAAACATAACTATATTTTAAAGACTGGGATATTATTTTATAATTAGATCATATTTACAATAACATAAATGAAACATATATGAAGATATTTTACTTTATCAAAATAATAATCTCGTGGGCTATTATTAGCTATACACTTATTTTAAAGAAATAACATATTTAATATATAAATAAGCATTGTTGGATATACCTAAATGATCAAATCCTTGAAAAGTGTGAATACCAAAATGTAAATAGTTTTTGTCTTTTTTATGTTTGCTAATGAAAACTTACATAAAACTAATATTTATAATAGCAGAAGAAAGTAAAATATAATGCCACGAGTTGTTCATGTTATTTCATTACACAATGTAGATCAACTTTTATTATACAGCTGTAATAATTCTTTCCATCTCTTTCATATTTTTTTACTAATTACAAATATTTGATTACTAATTTTACAATTAAAAATTATTTATATATGCACAAACACATAGTTCTGTGCATAACATCTTATAAAACAGTGGCAACTTTTATATTATGGATTCAGAATCCAAACTCACCAAATAATATTAATTTTTACATAAGATCAAATACTTTTTTTTTACTTTTAATTTTGGAAACTGAATTATAAAATAAAGGTTTCCCACTGTATTATTTGATATTTCAAATATGTGCAAAAACACACAAGGCAAAACCATCTATTTTATTTATACTTATTATAACTGATTTTTCTTCTCATTCAAGAAGACATACAAAAATTGCGCAAAAATGCCAAAATTTAATAAATGGGTATAATTCAGGGCGGTCAGGTAAATGCTGCTTGTAATTAGTATTATGTTAAGTTATGGCAAAAATAAAATTAAAACAATTATATAAAATCATGTTATACAATCATGTAAAAAAGTTATATATGCTATAGGATGAAACATGATTTTAAAGTTTAAAATACAAAAATTAAAAATTGACTTTACAAAGACCATTAATAGAATGTTACTGTAACTAATTTGAATTTTATATCTCAATTTTTAGATCATAAGAAATTGATGCATATTATATGAGATTAAAACAATTTGAATCATAATTAATATCAGATGTATCATACAGAGCATTCTGAAAATTAGTACATTCTATTGCAAAATTAAGTTAGTTATAAACATTGTAAATTAATTATATATAAACTTAAAATGTTTTTACATAAATAAATTAGTAACTTTTTGTATTTATATTCATTTTTATAATTAACTATGCTATTAGAAGAGTAATGTTATTAAAAAAAAATAAAAAAAAAAAAAATAAAGGCAAATTTGCCTTATTTTACATATAATAATTATTTTGAATAAATTTACAATAATCTGAGACTATTTATAGGCACTAATTTTTAAAATACTCTGTATAGGTACATAATATGCTGATGAGAGGCCAAATGAATCGAGTACCATTTTTGTGCCAGTGTGAATATAGTTCTCAGATTTACAAAATCCTTTTATACAATGATTATTATTCAGATTCAAGGAATAATATATAGCTCAAGGATGCAATTTGTATAATATAGAAGGTTTGTATAAAATAGAACACTGTAATATTCAGATGCCCTTCAATAATGTTGACCACTTAATATTTGATTATTATATTGTCCATTTATTAACATTTCTATTTCCCAGTTTTATCTTTCACTGTTCGGCTCTTTCTCTACCATCCTTTTTTCTTTTCCAATAAAACTTTTATGTTGATCCTGCCAAACAGACAGGACTAGTATATTATATATTTCAATAGTTTTCAACTTTATTCAATAGTCTGCACTTACTTCATTCACATTCTTAATTTTATATATATATGTATATATATATATATATGTGTGTGTGTGTATATATATATATATTTATATATATGTATTAAAAATATTTACAACTTTATTCGCAGCTTTGTCATTTTCGTTTACTAAAACTGTCTCTACTCCAGAGCAAGGAAAAATTCTTGTGGAAAGTATTTATCCATTTGCACTGTTTTAGATGTACTTGATTTTTTCATATAGTCCACTACTTATTAATTTCAGTTATAACTGAATTATTTCCACAATTTAATTATTTTCTGGATTTGTTTCCTTCTCTCCTTCTCCATCTCCTTCCTCACGTGTCATACCTTCCATAGGAGCAGGAGTTTCCTCTATACTTTTAACATTAGTTGATAATTGATCAGTGGTTGTTATCACTGATGGTGGTCCATTTTGTGCAGCACCTTGTGGAAATCCTGTTTCTGCTGACACTAAATGCGACGGCATATGTGGAGACGCCGTTTGAGACTTTCTACTTCTTTCACCTTTACGCCATAAAGTAATTTCCTAACAGACAAAAGAATAACAAATGAAGTTTTAATAATTGATATAAAGATATATTGAATTACAGAAACAAGTATACATGTGATTTAACTTACTTGCTGTTTAAAATATCTGCGATCTTCCTCATCCATTAGAACTAAGTTGAGAAAGTATCTAACACTGAATTTCTTGTTAATATCACGCATTGTGGGAGCTAAATCATATCCTGCTAGAAATACTCTAATAGGTATAGATTCACCACGTACTGGAGCACCATCCATAATTTCATATTTAGCTATCGTTTCATTTTCTGTAAATGTATGTGGCCCTGCAAATATATATTCTGATTATAACCTTAGTAAAACCTATGATATATAAATAATTGTTTATAAAACAAAATTGTTTTCTTTCATTTATGGCATGCTTGTAAATTGCATAAAATTATGAATAATGATCTATTCACTATAAGGGGCAAGACAATTTATTAATATGGTTAAATATATTTGAACATAATGAAGGCTAGAAAAATCTACTAATAAGAAACACCTGATATTATTATAATGATATCAAAAACTCAAACTATCAATATGAAGTAAAGTAATTCTAAGATATCGTATTGCAATTATATATATGTTCTTTATTATATATTTAAATATTTTACCATATTAATTAAATCGAAATACCCTGTAAAATATCTTAGTAAATTGCTGCTAGAATATTCTATACCAGAACCAGTTGTTTCTCGTTTTATAATGGCAATTTCCATATGCTTAATTTTAATTCTGACCAATAGAAAGTATATTTTACCCACAATAACATCCTTTAAGTGATATCTAGAAGAAAATTATAGTAATAAAATATCATTTATATAAAATATAAGAAATTAATACAATTTCATGTTATAATTAAATTATTAATCTCTTACTTGCTTTTGTTGTACTCAAACTCAATATGAAGGCAGTCTTCTATTCCGACTTCCATTTTAATAGGATTATTCATATCAGGATAGGAACTAAGTGTATGCACAACTAGTTCTAGTTCTTTAACAATATCACTAAGTCTTCGAACAATTGTCACTTTGAGAAAGTATCTAAGCCGCACATTAGAACCAGTATAACTTTCATAAGGCTTCTCAACATTTGCAAATTCAAAGGTATATACAGTATTATGAGTTAATTCACCAGGCCTGGTTAACTCTTTTACCAGATTAATAAACTCATGATGATTACCTCTGTCATAGTATAATTCAATTTGCCCAATGAATTCCACTTTAACACCTTGATGTTCTAGCTTACCAGCTTTTCTCAAACTAATGGTAATCTATAAGCAATGAGAGAATAATCCTATTATGTATGTAACAGTAGAATATATTAACTAAAATTAAATAACTTGTATAATATGATAATGATTGTTGAATGATACTGATAAATTTTTAAAAGATTATATATTCTATACTTATTAATTTATATTAATAAATATAAATTAATTTAAATATATATATTTTTGGTTATAACAATACTGTAACAATATTATAATATAATTTAATATATATTGACAAAGTTTACATAAAATTATATGTATAATCAACAATAATTATAGTAAAATAACAAGTTCTGTCAATACTAATAGTTGATTATTATGCTTTGACACTTAGGCCATATATCTTCAAAGTACTTCTTAAACTATGTATATCCCATAATATATGCTGATAATACTATCAAATGAAAACTCCTACCTTTCCAGATATTGCCTCCCCATCATAATAAAGCAAATGATGTTCTTTTTTGCCATCTTCAGATTTGATATCTGCTGTCTTTCTGGTCTCTGCACCATCCAAAGTAATGTCTATGTCAGCAGACTGACCGAATCCAAAGAAACTCTATGAAAGAAGATAAATCATAAAGATATTTTCAAGAAATTTAAAACAATTTAATAACGAATTGACGCTTAAAAAAAAAAACGTACCATTTTTTTTAAAAGGGGTGTATCTTATAGAGATTCACAGGTTACACCACTTTTGTATTCACGCAGACTAAACAAAATTTACAAGGTCAATGAAAAATCCTGCAACGCAACATTTTTTCTTAATGTAGATTATGAAAAAAGTGTGGTTATTTTTTACTTTCTCTCAAAAGTCCAGTAGTAGCACCAGTAGCCAATATGGCTGCCTGCTACCCCCACTCTCTCCATTCAATATCAAACCACGGACACCTATTGTTAGATCGCGTATCGCGTATTAAATGTATTACTTATTACATTTGTATTTCACACGACCACTATGTAACAAAATGTATGCGATTATTGCTAGAAAGCGAAAAAAAATCCCTAGAATTAAAGAAATTTATAGTTTGTCCATTATATTTAATGGTTAAGCGTTGGTAGTAAAATGTTAGTTAGAAAACTCGTGGATTAAGTTTTCATGTATTCTATGCATGTCCGTGAAAGATGAAAATTCGACCAATGAGGTTTTAGAATAATACACGTATGTTTCATTAATTGCATGTTATCATTCGTAATAAGAAAACGTGGGGAAAACGTTGATATACATTTCAGTGAATCTGTTAAGGAAATTAGAGGTTTTGAAAAAGATTCGATATTATCAATGTTGAATTCTTTTTGTCTAATAATTCGCAATACATAGTTTTTGTATATAAAGTTTATAATTTAAACAGATACGACTGGTGTTATAAACGTTGTGTGAAAGAAAGTGAAATTATGTTATACATCATAGGATACTAAATATAAAAGATTTTTTTTTTATTCTAGTACAGATCATTTTATCATCGAAACAAAATGTTTAATCCAAGTGGGGCAATACGATCAGGAACAGCCTCATCATCGAATCCTATGCAAGATTTTGAGGTTGTCTCACCGCCAGATGATTCTATTTCTAGTTTAAAGTTTAGTCCTGCTTCATTACAACAGAATTTTCTTGTTGCTGGTTCTTGGGATTGTAATGTTCGATGTTGGGAAGTCGAACAATCTGGTAAGACAGTTCCTAAGTCAATACAATCTATGGCAGCACCTATTCTCGATGTTTGTTGGAGCGATGTAAGTTTATTTCTTATCGATATATTGTATTAACATAAATCTAATTATTTTCCTAGTATAATTAATAATAATTTTTTTCTTTTTAAATTAGGATGGAACAAAAGTATTTATGGCGTCATGTGATAAAACTGCTAAATGTTGGGATTTAGCTTCAAATCAAAGCATTCCCGTAGCAGTTCATGATGCTCCTATTAGAACTTGTCATTGGATTAAAGGAACTACGTATTCTTGTTTGATGACTGGTTCTTGGGATAAAACATTAAAGGTTAAGGATTATTTTATAATATATTAATTTATATTAAATTTACATTGTTATCTATTTATTAATTTTGTATTTTTAGTTTTGGGATGTTAGGAATCCAAAACCAGCAATGACACTTAATTTACCTGAAAAATGTTATTGTGCTGATGTAGTATGTATTTACATTTTTTGTAAAATAATTATTAAGTATATATTTTATAATTAATAAAATTATTTGTAGGATTATCCTATGGCTGTGGTAGGAACAGCAGGACGTGGATTAATTGTATACCAACTAGATACAAGTCCACGTGAATATAAACCTGTTGAATTAAGTTTAAAATACCAGTATCGATGTGTAGCAATTTTTAGAGATAAAAAGAAAATACCTACTGGTTTTGCCATTGGAAGCACAGAAGGACGTGTAGCTATACATCATTTAAATCAAAGTAGTAAAGACAATTTTACATTCAAATGTCATAGGACAAATGGATCTCCAAATGGTTACCAGGATATTTATGCAGTTAGTATAATGAAATAATATAAGTAATAAATTTTTGAAATTAGGCTTTATATTTCTCTTTATCATTGTAGGTAAATGATATAGCATTTCATCCTGTTCATGGTACAGTAGCTACAGTAGGTGCAGATGGTACTTTTGGTTTCTGGGATAAAGATGCTAGAACAAAATTAAAATCATCAGAAACAATGGAACAGCCAATTATTCGCTGTTGTTTTAATCATAATGGACAAATATTTGCTTATGCAGTTTCTTATGATTGGTCAAAGGTATGATTTCTTTTGGCAGATTTTTTATATTACATTTACATAATATATTTACTGGCTATAATTTTTTATTTGCATTACAGGGTCATGAATATTACAATCCAGCAAAAAAGAATTCTATATTTCTTAGGCCATGTTATGATGAATTAAAACCAAAAGCATCACCATAATTGCAATTAAAATTTCATTGACAATTTTTATTATATATGCTTGTAATTATATTGTGCCTGTCTGATAGTAAATTATATTAAGAATTATATTAAATTTCTATATTTCTTCAATTGTTAAGTTTATTTTTAATTACACTGATCATATAAATTGTTCAGTTCTTTAAATTAATTTTTTCTTAATTTTTTTACTATCATTATCTTAAGAAATGAAATAGATATAATTACTTTTATAGCTATTTACACAATAAATATAAAAAATAATTGATTTGATACTGTAATTAAATGATAAAAAATTAAGTGATACATTAAAAGATTACATATTACAACTAATAATTAAGTTTGATATAATGACACATATATCATAATCTATATTGAATGATAACTTGGAATCCAACAATTCTTCTACGTTAGAGATAGCCCTATTTGGTATGTATCAGAAACATATCTGTTCATTTAGGTTGTTGTTGGAAGCAGTTCGAAGCGTGTATGAATTCAGCGACAGGTATGGACAAAATATGAACTACGAATATAAGCGGAAAACGCTCTCCCCACCATGCGCTATCGTATTGGTGTATAAGCTTATAAAAGGGAGTAATTTAGTAGATTCTAAACACTTTTCAGTTCATATGCATATCATTTTTTTGATGGTGAGGGAATAAACCACAAACTTATACACCAATACGATAGTCGCATGGTGGGGAGAGCGTTTTCCGCTTATATTCGTAGTTCATATTTTGTCCATACCTGTCGCTGAAGTCAGTACACTTCGAACAAAAAGTAGTGAACAATCTTAATGACTGAAATGAAAGATTTCGAAAAACTGCTTCTCATGCTGCCATCTAGTGACTAGACACCTCATTTAATTTGATGCGAGGTATTTAACGAGTGTCTAAAATTTCTTTGTTCTTTGTAATCCTGTTTTATCTCCAGAGGATTTTTGGACATTTTGCAACCTTCAGATTAATAATAAATTATTTTAACGTATAAAATGAAATAGTTATTGAAATAGGGTTAAAGAAAACAGTAATTTAACGTGAGCAAAGTTATCATATTATTATTATTATTATTATTATTATTATTATTATTATTATTATTATTATTATTATTATTGTTATTATTGTTACTTATGATCTTCAAATGTTATTCTAACATTCTATTTAAACGTACATACAATGTCGTTCATATTATGTTGATTTCATGCTTTGAATAAAATTGATCATAACTATATTTAAACTAAAATTGATAATAATTGTAGCAATACAAATCATTTTTAACCTGTAACATCTTATCTAATACATACTTATTATTGCATTATATATTGTGTAGATTATGTGGAATTCAGAGTTTAATGACATTGATGAAGGAATACATGTTAGAAGTTATGCAGAATTATTAGAACAAAGACAAGATGAGGAGAGTATTGAAACTGCATCTACAGCCGAACAGGTTAATTAGTAATTTTATAACATAAATATAAAAATATTTATAAACTCTTATATCTTTTTATATTTTCAAATATTTTATAATATTGTTCTTAGATCAGTACAGAAAAAAATGTGCTTAAAATTTATGAATTAAACAAAGATCCAATCTTAACCAGACAAAAACATGTGGCATTATTAAAGAAATCATTGATTCATCTTAGCGAGCCTTATGAGGTATGTATAAGAAAAGAAATAGACTTTATATCTTACGGTAAAAATCTGAAGTTACAAGTGTTTTTAAAAATTTATCAAATTTGTACAATTAATATTAGATTTATTTTATGTTAAGGGTTTGGATTGCAGCAGGCCATGGCTATGTTATTGGATACTTCATTCACTTCATATACTAGGAGAATCTTTAGAAAAGGAAGAATATTCAAAGATTGCTGGTTTCTTAGCCAAATGCCAATCAGAAAAAGGAGGTTTTGGTGGAGGTCCAGGGCAGCATCCTCATTTAGCACCAACTTATGCTGCTGTTAATGCTTTATGCATTATAGGAACTACAGAAGCATATGCTGTAATAAACAGGTATGTACTTGAATTTGCAAGGTCAGTATAATTTACGTTTATTCATTTAAACTTATTAATGTTTTAGCATGGTAAATTTCTTATTAATATTATATCACCAATTACATACTTTCTTTCTCAAAATAAAGGATGCGGTAATTCCAGAAAAGGCCTGTACAATTTCCTATTATCCTTGCGAGGAGAAGATGGTGCTTTTGGCATGCACGTGGATGGAGAGGTTGACATAAGAGGAGTGTATTGTGCCGTTTCCGTAGCCAGACTTACAAATATATATACTCCCGTATTGTTCAAAGGAACAGAAGAATGGATTGCAAAATGCCAAACATGGGAAGGTGGATTTGGAGGTTGCCCAGGTATGGAAGCACATGGTGGATATGCATACTGTGGCTTGGCAGCCCTTGTACTTCTTGGGAGAGCTAACGTTTGTAATATGCCATTGCTATTGGTACGATTTAATTTGATTTATTATTTATTATAGATACGAGCTTGTATCTACATAATTGTATTATGAAAATATGAAATATTGACTTTAGAGATGGATAGTAAATCGTCAGATGCGTTTGGAAGGAGGTTTCCAAGGACGTACTAACAAATTAGTAGATGGGTGCTATTCCTTCTGGCAAGGTGGAGCTTTTCCATTGATCCATGCGATCTTATCAAAAGAAGGAAAAGTATTCAATACTAATTATTGGTTATTTAATCAAGAGGCCTTACAAGAGTATATATTAATTTGTTGTCAGCATCCTTCTGGAGGGCTCGTGGATAAACCTGGAAAGTATATATATTTTTTTTTTTTTTGAACTATTATAATTTCTTTTACATATCGGAGGAAGGTTATTTAATCTTAGTTAATTTCAGAAATCGCGACATATATCACACCTGTTATGCGCTAAGTGGTCTATCAATCGCACAAAATTCGCCGTGTCGATTAATAATTGGACCGCCCAATTTAAACACAGTAGAGATCATTCACCCTGTGTATAATTTGGTACTGTCTGCCGCGGCAGATGCTCTAAAATATTTCAATGAACTACCGATACCTGACTGATTGTGTATCTAATAAATAAATTTCTATTCCTTTCCCAGAAATATTCGTCAGTCAATTTATTGATTTCCAATGTAATTATAAGACTGTTTTTATCGCATAATTTAGTTTTATCGTTAAAAATATTTCATTTATTATCGGTAAGACAGATTTATTACTTATCAACACTGACAAAGAAGTGTAATTTATTTTCAGGAGTATAAACTAAGCGGCGCTACTTGGCATTTCTACACAGTAAGTAGGAATTTCTGAATTGAGTTTAGTAGAACATAACAGTAGAACTTTGAACACTGACGTGAGAACTTATAGTTTGATTCGCTGTTCAATTTGTGAGTGTTTTTTAAAGCTACCGTAAAGTAGGTGAACTAATTTTGGAATAACTGTCGGATTACGAGTAGAAGGTAAGTAAGCTCAAAAGAATTAATAATAAATAGTTGATGCTGAAATATTTTCGAGATTATTTATTGCTCTTTCAATATTTCTCATTAAAAAACTTGTTTTTCACGTCGTACGATTAGAAGTTCGATCTTCATTTGCCTTCGGGTAAAAAAACGAAATTCAAAATTGAAGGAAGTTAATAAATGTTCCTCATGACGTAGTTGAATAATTGATCAGGAAGTTCTCGATAAAGCGCAGTTAGCTTCGTTACGAATGATTTCTGCTCTTTTTGCAACTATGCTTCATTGTTTCCCACGATATCAAATTTAATAATGTTTATACATTTTGGGAAGATTGGCATATCAAGGATAATTTTATAATGTCAACGAAGACAATTCATTTTTGATTGACTCGTAGACATTTTTAAATTAAACGATTTACTTTGGCAGGATTGATCTTTAGTTAATTTACAATCGCAGGGACTTGCTTAGAGTTCCGAGAAGGTTACTTGAGTGTTCTTCATTCGAGTAAAAATACGATCGGTCAGAGAAGAAACCGGTTTTCTCTGTGCAACTTGTATACGTTCCTCGATCTTAAGTGAATGCGTTTTCGTGTCCATTCTTCGAACGTTTCTTAGTCTTTCGTCTGAGTTCCAGGTATAAAGGACAAACACGGAAGGATAGGGATGCACGTATTTAGTCACGTTGAATTCGTATAACGGCATCCGTAGCGTGAAAAGTATTATTCTTGTTTGTTGTCTCAACTTTAGAATTTACATTACTCGAGAAAAAAAAATTTATAGATATAGATATTTTTTATATTTATATATAGGTCAGATACATATATATAGGTCAGAAAAACTGCCTTGAAAAAGAATAATCGTGCAGTAAGTAAAAGAAATATAATTGACGATGATAAAGAAAAGGACGGGATTATTAATGATGTCCTTATATTTCTTACATAAACGATCATTGTCTTTTCGATTCTTCGTAATAAAGTGTCAAATGTTCTCCATAACTCGTTCAATTTCATATCAGAACATTTTTCTTCTTTTTTCTTTTTCCCCAGCGAAATCTTCCCGCATAAATACAAACTAAATAGATATTATAATCAAACTAAATTTTATCTTATTCTAATAAAAAGAATTAAGAAAAGATAGTTATAGACAAAAGCATCGCTCGTAAATATCGTCTATCGTATCGAGTTCTGGGGTCAAAGATCAGACACGGTGTTCGGTCATACGTTAAAATTCTTTTGTAAATTCATTCAAGTAAAGTCAATGACGCATACGCCCGAGATTATAATTTTCTTTTTCTATTCATTTCTTTTCCTTTCTTATTTTTCTTGTTTTTTTTTGCGTTGAGTATTTACCGTTGGGTATTCACCGTCGATCGGAAGATCTAATCGCGTTATTTATCGATCGCCTTTTATCACTAATAATAAATATCTTTCTACCACGTATTTGTCTTTGTAAAAAATTATTTATTATTTCTTTTCGTTCGAATTTGTTTTCTTGAATGAAATTGATAATACATTAAATCAAAAGTTAGAAGATATCGAAGAAACGTAGAATCTTTTATCGGGTCCGCTATTGTTGATCGTTCCATTTTCTTGTTTCTTTTTTTTCCATTTTTATTTTTAATCGACAAAATCAAAGGATCATTATTTTTGCAATGTTTTGAAAAGCTCGGAGAACAATGCAATCTTTGAATAAATCCGACGACCTGCTCCATTTCGTCGCGTTTCCTCGCGTATAAATGGAAGCGAAAGAGCACCTTGACAATGCTCACTGAGATGCAAAGCTTAATGAAAGGAAAAAAAGAAACGATGGATAGAAAGAATACAAGAGAAAAACAGAGAGAGAGAGAGAGAGAGAGAGAGAACGAGGCCATCTTGCCCGTATGCCTTCCATCGAGTCTCGCTCAATGAACTGCTGTTGGTCTTTATACTTGCTACGTTCTATGGTTCGTTGGGAAATAATGCTGTCATGTTATTAATGGCACAAGAGAGAAGAAGAGAAAAGGAGAGTGTATGTGATAAAGAGAAAAAGAGGTGTAGAGAGGGAAGGATGAGGAAATATTCTGTTTCTTTTTTTTTTTTTTTTAATACTCTTAATATCCTTCGCGAGTTACATCATGTTGCATTCCATGTATGATATTTTTTTATTTATTTTTGAAAGGTTCAGTGTGAATTCTCGGACGTATTATTTGATTTAGCATTGAACGTCGAGATTGTTTCGTCTAACTTTGTGATATAATGTTATATATGTAAAGTATATTATGTCGTTGTATTTATTATCTTTTTTGGGAATGATACATCTCCAAAAATTGTTGATTTGTCAAGTATTATGTTAGGAATAAATTGGATATGATAATTGTTGATTTTTATAATCTTTCGAGTTAAAATTGATGGACCAATCGTTGGATCGATAGAATATTTAAAACGTATATACATATATAAAATTTTAACTAATATAATATTTATTGTTTTCTTTTAAATGACATATTAAAATTGCAAATTGAATGTTACCTTTAAAAAAATGTTAGCTTTATAATTATATAGATGATTGACAATTTTTATTATCTTTCAGATTAAATAATCGTTCGATCGATAGGAAATTCAAAAATTATATAAATATATAATATAACGAATATAATAATTATAATCTTTTTTGCGATAACAAATCTAAGCTGTAAATCGAGAATATTATCTTAAAACAAATTGTCTTTTATAATTACACAAATCATTGACAATCTTTACGATCCTTTGAGTTAAGTAATACTTCGTTCAGTCGTAAAAATATTTAGAATGTTGTACGAAGGCTTTCGAATGGAAATTTATGCGACTAGTTGCAAGAAGGCGTAGAGAACGTTAGTTGACCGAATTCATGGTGAACGGAGAAGCCTTCTATGTATCGTATGTATCTATGTATGTATATATGTATGTACATATGTATGTAGGTATGTATTGACGCTTTCGCGAGTTAATCGTTAAAAGAAACTCATAAATGTCTCTCTGTCTCTCTCTCTCTGTCTGTCTCTCTCTCTCTCTCTCTCTGTCTCTTTTTCTTGATTCAAAGCAACAAAAAATTGACTATCCGGCAGAGGAAGGAACACACCGAAGATAGTAAGATCAATTCGAATGTTATCTTACGACTGAGAAAATGAAAATGGACAACGCGATAACGAAGAAAACTTTGAAACTAGAACAGTGTTTATTCGTTCGTTTTCATGTAACAATTATGTTTCCGAGAATACAAATAAATGCGAGAAGTCTGCGTTGTTTACAACAACTCTAATATGCGAATACGGTGAATTACACGAAGGCCATTTTTGCATCGAAGCATTCCAAGAATTCGCAATAGAATTCGTTTAAGATTGTGATTCGTTAGCGGAATTCGATTTCCCATCTTTTTTCGAACGGTACTTGGTTTTTTAAATCTAAGTTGAAGAATGGCAGTAAAACTGTATCATTTTTTTTTCTTTTGACGTATGATCAGTAGGTATATTTAATTCGTAAAAAGAATAGAAAGAAAATAGTTGCTTCGATAATATCAATGATAACGATATTAAAGTTTATCTTTTAGTTGTTTGATTATTGTTCAAGGTTCAACGTTCCCTTATATCCGTTGAAGGATTCGTAAAACAAGGGGAACTAAATCATGAGCGCTCAAAACAATAATTTCACTATTTTAATCGATCGTCATGCAAGTTACCGTCTCTTTCTTTCTTTCTTTTTTATTTATTTATTCCTTAAAAATTCTTCCTTTCTTTTTCTTTTTTGTTATATGAGAATGAGAACGAATCGAAAGCTTGACAATCGTCGAAAAAAAGTCGAATCGAAAGGAAGTCGATTGCAACGTAGAATCAAAATTCGGAACTCGAGATTTTCTTTGCATTCCGTCACGAAAGAATGAGATACGTTGTGACCTTCGAGCGAGAGAGGCTTAAGAATGACGCTTCGAAGATACACAAGGAAAGAAAAATCTCTTTGGGACTTTTTATTCTTTTTCTTTTTATTTGCTTCGTCTATTTTTCTTATTCGGTTATCTTAACTCGTAGCTTTA
Source organism: Dolichovespula media (assembly GCA_911387685.1). Lineage (NCBI taxonomy): Eukaryota > Metazoa > Arthropoda > Insecta > Hymenoptera > Vespidae > Dolichovespula > Dolichovespula media. The sequence continues at coordinate 2,803,542 of OU426856.1, read as the reverse complement.
TTTATCCTCTAAGAATAATCGGATTATAACTGTTATTTTTTTTTTCTTTATAGTGAGAGTTTATAAAACGAAAAGTTTCATAAACAACAAGTCTCTACGTATTAAAATTCATATTTCTTCTAAATCCAAATGTTTTTCTATGATGAGAGTTTCGGAATTAAAAAGTTTTTTTTCTAAATATAATAGAACTATATTAAAATTTTACATTTTTTTTACATTAACATTTTTTATTCTATGACGAAAGTTCGACAATCGAAAAGTTTTGTGGACAACAATCATGTTAAAACTTATATTTTTACAATCTAAATTTGTTTCTAAGAGAAGTGTTTACGGATCGAAAAGTTTTGTATACAACAAGTATGTTAACATTAACATCTCTCCTAAATTTAATAATTTTTATTTGATGGGAATTTACGGATCAAAAAGTTTTGTAGAAGAACAAGCAAATTTAAATTTCTATTAAATTAAATTTCTATTAAATTATCTTTTTTTATGATGAAAAATTGTCAATCGGAAAAAGGTATATTAAAATTTAAATCAACGAATTCGAGATAAAAACAAAAATTGTAACTAACTGCCAGGTGAAGCATCTCATTGCAGCTGATCGATTTAGCTTTTAGGTCAAGGGCGGTTATCTCACTAAATAGAGATGTACGATGAAAAATACGGAAAATTCAAGAACTGAGATTGCATACTTCTCTCTCCTCTTTCTCTCTCTCTCTCTCTTTCTAGATTTTACATTCCTCATAAAACCGAGACTCTTTGATGAGAAACATTTCTTTCTCTGAAATCTGAACAAAATATCACATTGAAAAGTCAGCTGTTTGTTCCTAAATCAGGAAATGAATATAAGAGAAGAATAAAAAATGTGTACGTTTTTTTTTATAGTTATATAAATAGAGTAAATGTGATATTTTATAATCAGAATTCCTGATTTTAGCATTTTGCACAGCTATTACATTGATTTATAAATAAGTATCGTTTTATCATAATAAATTTATTTATACCAGTTATTTATCGACCAACGTAATACTTTATTCCTTTTTTTTCTATTCTTTTCTTTTATTTTTAAAACAGATATTTGGTTGACTTTCTCGTTCAAGATTTTATTCGAAATAATATATATATATATATATATATATATATATATATATATAATATTTTTTTTATATATTAACTTACTTATGAAACGAATAACGATAATCTCACTTATCGAAGATACATGCATGCCTATACATATAGGTTACTTTCTTCTAGAGATTAGACTGTCCAGGAAGTCCTCGAGAAGATATAATCGAGTTAATATAGTTTCAAGTCAGAAAGCTAATGTTTCCGGGTTAGGTTCGCGTAACACGAATTATACGTGGGACACTTCGTCGATTTCGTATCTCATAGAACATAAAAAAAGAGAAAGAAATATCTCCATCCTTTGCTTTTTTGATCCACCACCTTCTTATATCCTTATCGGCAGAGTGTATTACGTTATTTATCGTTGGACCGACTTTCACTTCTTCACCAGGCCGTGTGCATTTCTGGGGATTGCGCAAAACGCGTCGTGAAATAAATAACTCAGCTAATAAATTACCTTGTTGTCGAATTCTTCCTCTTCGACATACTTCGATTGAAATACGTTCAGGTTTTCTCAAGAAAGAAAAAGTTCAGTTCAGTTCAAATACTTTCCGCTGTCTTAATAACATTTGGATAAATCATAAATATTATTTTTTTTTTCTTTTAATTTATATGTCGATTTTGATTTTGAAATTGCATTTTATTATAGATATTAGTATGTTATTATTGTATGACGGTTTTCATTAGAAATAGATACACAATCAAAGTTCATAAATTTAGTGTTAATCATTGAATCAACTCAAGCTTGATCAACTATCTTTCTCTCTTTTTCCTCTTTTTATCTGATGATAACGACCAGCCTTTTAGAATTGTTTTATTATTATTTCGTGCTTCCTAAGGTCAATATCCTCTGAATGATTAGATAAATGAAAAAGAGAAGTAGAAAGAGAAATTAAATAAAAAAAGATTGAAAATAAATGTTTGCTTCCTTTGTTAAGTCGAATAATTCAATTTTCTTATATTAAGATCGACTTCAGGAAATGATCAGATCATCGTTCTCTCTTTCAGCATCCTTTGTTTTTACCGTGAAGTTTATGTAGAATGATGTATATCCCGTAATAAGAGAGCGAGAGGGGGAGGGAGATAGATAGAGATAGAGAGAGAGAGAGAGAGAGAGAGAGAGAGAGAGGACTGATTTTGTTAAAGATTTATCACGAAGTCGCCCCACATCCTGTGACTCACGTTTTTGAGATCAGCACTGTACAATTGTATGATGCTCGCTACGCTCCTGAAAATTTACTCTCTCTCTCTCTCTCTCTTTCTTCGTCATCTCTCTACCTCTCCCTTTTTTCGACGTAAACGAATTAACTCCCTTCTAGTCGGTATAGAAGGGTCGGACCCCTCTTGTCTTCTCATAGAACGTTATCGAACGATATCTCGATCGTCTCGGTCGTGATCGTAGTCGATTTTATTACAATAATTTCGTATCGAATCAATTTGTTTACGCATTCGCCATAATGACTCTCCATGAATTAATCTTTTTGTTTACATTTGAAATAGTATTTTTCTACGTTTATATAATATATTCGTACATTTACATTCGCTTATATATCATTTAACACTATATAACTCAATTTTTTTTTCGTACCTATGAACTAATTATGTAATGCGAGAATTATATAATATTACTTGCATTAATGTATAATTATACTGTAATATACTTATATTAGTTTTATAGTTATATAATATATACATATATGTATGTATGCTATATTTAGTATAGTATAATTATAATTTTATATATAATAATAATAATAATAATAATAATATTTAAAAGAGTGAAAAATGAAAAATTTCGAATATAAAGTAACAATTAATTTTGTTTGTAGAAAATGAAATAAAACTGGCAAAATACAGATGTATACTTACATAAATAAATGTGTGACTTATAAATTAAAATATGCCGTGCAACCAGATGATAGATTGTTTTAAAAACAAAAACAGTTGTAGCATAGTCGATGAAATCGTTCTACAAAAAATTCGAAGGCAAACTTTCTCTTGGCTATAGACGAGGTTCGTTTTATTTTAGGTAGGCACTATTATGAAATCTCAATAAAAGATCGATTGTATCACCAATTTTTCGATCACTCTAGAAATTCTTTTCGACATACGAAACGAAATTCTTCCACTTGTTTTATTTTTGTAAGCGTGGGGAAAAATAAAGAAAAAGAAGACATTGGAAACAAAAAATTAATAAATTGAAATGTCACGATTACATAACTTCGAGAGAATCCACGATGTTCTATGCATAGTTCTTGTTTTATTACCTCCTATGATTCCGTTTTGTCATCGCATACGCTTATACATACGTATACATTCATACATACAAAAACATATACACACATTACACCCACATTCAGTCAAGTGGCATGGACGCCTACGCATAAAATTCATATGTCTGCACACTTGTTTGTCTTTATATTATGTGTTTATATATGTGTATACCTCTTCAAGAGGACAATATTTTCTCAAATATTCCTGATAACTGAAACATATGTGTGTGTGTATATATATATATATATATATATATATATATATATATGCAGAGTCGACAAAACCAGACACAACATATATGAGTCAAACGAAAAAAAATATTTTTTCATAAAATAATTTATTCTTCCTTATTTTTCTTTTCTTTTTATCGTCCGTCCGACGTGCGTTAATTTTGATGAAATTTTTTTATTACCATTCAATGTTATTGACGTATTTTCTCTCTTTTTTTATTCAATATTTTATAGTAAAACAAAATATTTAGAATTTTGAAATATATATATATATATATATATATATATATATGTATTATCGTAAATACATAGGAAACACTAGAGACGACAATAATCATTGTTTTGTTTGTTAAGGTCGCTTATTACTCTGTCTTTCTCTCTCGTTGCACTTCTCTTGTTCAACCCGCATCATTCTCATGCGCTCGTAATGCGACTATTCGTCTGTACATCATACGTACAGCTTCGTCATTAGAAGGGCTCTATAGATCCCTCTTCGCGTGTATACACATACAGTAGAGGGGGAGAGAGAAAGAGAAAAAGGGAGAGAGAGAGAAAGAGAGAGAGAGAGAGAGAGAGAGAGAGAGAGAGAGAGAGATCTGTCTGGATTTATAACAGGGGTGCTCAATGTTCTCTTCCGATTTGAAAAATTCATATATTGTATTAATGGTACAATTCATTTTAAATTGTATTTTTTTTTTTTATAAAAGAAATATATATTGTATGTATACGTGTTACAAGAAACAAATATTTTCAAGAATACAGGATGTTTTTATGTGTGTATGGTCAACACGTGTTACGTACCCCTGATAGCAACATGATCATACTACAGCTGGCTCGAGCATTGGCGTAGTACTCGAGAGATATTTATAGAAAGAATAGAAATACTTTATCGTTTGACAAGATTAGATATTTTGTATTATCCTATTCGGTTTAATTAATGAAAAGAATTCGAGATAGGAAAATTGTTTTATGGTGGTATCCAATTAGCTTTAAACTATAAGAATTGTCGTCATCGTGAAAAGAATTTTTTAATTTATGATTCGTATATTTAATAAAATAACCAAAATATTTTACAAGGATAAACAAGGTTGAGAATTACTGAAGTTAACTTATCTCGTGTGATGCTTTATACGATAGATAAGACAGAGGTAAGAAAACGAATGTTAAGTCTAGAAAACTTCATGCTTATCTTATGAAACTTGCAAGAAGTGCCATGACTCTGTGATTGGAGAAGTGTAAATTAGAAGAGCGAGGGTGAATTATTTTGAATGACTTGAAGGAAAGATCAACGAATGTAACTGAAAATTCAACGATTTTGATTTTTCGGAAATCCAATTTGTGAGGTATAGAATGTTTCTTGTTTTTTTCTTATGATAAACCTTCAGTTTTTAGAAATAATTTTCAAAGAATTTTTACGAATATATTTTTAAAGAGAACATATTAAATATTCTATGATAATACATTTTATAAATCGATTGGCATATATATTTATATTATAGTATAAAACTAATATAAATATATTATAGTATAATTATGTATTGGTGTAAGTAATATTATATAATTTTCACATTATGTAATTTGTTCTTTGATACAAAAAGAAATTTATAAGTTTAAGAATTAAATAATATAAGCGAATGTGAATGTATCTATACACGTAGAAAAATACTATTTCATTACTAGTACGCATACATATACATATATGTACATTGTATAAATCAATAGCTTTATATGCATGTACATACATAACGTAGGTATGTGATAATAAAATTATATCCTATAATATATGATAATTTGTTACTTAAATACATACATGGATATGCATAGATATTAAAAGTAAGTACGAAAATGTAGAAAATACTCAGACGAGATCCTTTAGTATTCAAGGGAATAGAGACAAAGGATTAGTGAGGGTTGAAGTTGTAAAAGGGTTGGACAGAGTATTTTACGAAAGCTTTAATAATAATTAAAAATATGATACCGATACCGATCTTTGTAAGAATGTCGCGATTATTATTCTCCTTTTTGTTATTGTTATACGTTTTACGTTGTCTTAGTTTTATACGTAGCGGGATATAATTTTATTCACGTCAATCTAGATGGATCGAATAAATAAAGAAACATAAAGAAATTGATAATCACTTGTTCATACTCTGCAGATTAGTCATAGTCCATTTGATTCATGCGTTGCGATCCTATGACAATGAACATCTTTATTTCAAGGATAACGTTTGTCATTTGAAACGGCTTACATCGAATCGATTGATGATAGAAAATTATCAAAGTCTTTTTCCCCTCGCAAAAAGAAATAAAAATCATTCCAATACAAAATCATTGAAAGTTTCCATTAAGATGACATTGAAATTAGAATATAAAGTTAGTCGATTATTAGTCGATTATTAGGAAGAAGGTATATAATTATTATGAACTCTCACAATTCCTGACTTATATTTTACTATTGAGTTCCACGAAATCGTCTCGTGACTTTTCGTTACACGTCGCATGTCACGTAAATCTCATATTAATTATTAATTCAAAAACGTGAGAGCATGTATTTCGTACGAGTGCGATATTGCATGCAACTTTTGAAACAAAAAAAAAAAGAAGTGAACGGTTCTTTCAATAGGAGAACAAAAATGGACCATGTTACACAGAAACAAATTACCAATATTTAAAATGACAAAAAATTAATTAAACACACAACGAATTCTATAATATTGTGAGCTTTATTAAAGAATTATCTAAAAATTACTAACAATATTTACTATAGAACAACTCTTACATTATACCATTATTATACTACCAAGCCATAGTTTCATTTTAGGAGAGTAATTATTTTTCAGAAAACTTCCAAATCACTTATTGTGACTGAAATGACTTGTCTAGGTTTTTTTTTTTTCAATGCAGAAAATATTAAAAAAGAAAACTGTTAATAGAAAGATATCGATAAATGACAAGAAAATTAATCGGTTAAAAACAATTTTTAAACAAAATCAATTTAATTTTAGATTATCAAGCATTGATAGCTTTTCGCATAAGTTGGTACAATTATGGAAAAAGTTGATCGTTTATAGGTAATCTAATTTTAATGAATTAATTGATCAAACAACTTGGTACGATAGAAAAGAAAAAAGAAAGGAACGATTCCGGGAGTCAAAGAAAAAATATTATGAAAGAAGTTAACCGTTTGCAAGTAATTCAGTTCTAATTAATTACCAAATTAATTAAACAATTAAACATAGAGATTTTAATATCGAATATTTCTCATTTTCTTTTCTTTCTTTTTTCTTTCTTTTTGTCAGTACACTTTTCGAAAACTCTCCCTTTTAAATATTTCCACGAATACTCTTAACTCGTTGATTTTTGACTTCCGCTCGCGACTATATATTCGAATAAGAGGCCAATTGATTTACCGTCGTAATTATGAATCACGAAACGAGTCACGCGATGAGAAAAAATAATTATCGTAGCCGTCGCATAGTACATCTAACACGTGTGTAAGTTTCTGAATCAGAATTCGGTCTATGATCGGAGAAAAAAATTTTTTTTTGTTTCATTCATTCGCTTTGTCTTAAGTGTTAAGCGTCGCCAAAGATAAAATCTTAGGTGGTCGTGGATTTGCTAAGTTAAATCAGCGGATCAACAGACCTGGCACTTTTCACGAGTGATCATTCACTTCACGAATTGCTATTTGTTTATTTCGGATCTACGTATGTTCAACGTTATTTTTAAATGTTCACCGATGATTACTGGGAGCATTACTTCATTTAAAATATTTTCTACTTGAATTTTATTTTATGATTTTTTGCTACTTCGACAATGTTGAGAGAAAAGAAATTAGTTGATATGAATAAATATCACGTGACTCATATTTCAGCACATTCAATTATACGTCGTGCAATTGAAAATCATCGCGATTATAAATGTAAAAGTGTATAGTAATTTTGTTATATACTCTTTTATATATATATATATATATATATATTGGATTTTCCTTTGGATTTATTTTTTCTAAATCGGATTTAATGAAAGATATAGGATGAAGAACTGAAGTTGTATTTATATAGACATATTACTCTGATCAAACTTATTGTTTTAAAATATGGTATTTAAGAACGAAATTTCAATGAACGAAAGATCATTAAGCCATATACATGTAGTTGCAAGATTGAACAATAAAATTCAAGAAATATTCCAAGTCGAATCTAATATATTTTATTGATTAGTTATTCTTAATTCATTTTATAGTATGAGGCTCACGTATAATTGTGATTGTGTTCCTTAACAATAATAAATGTATCATTCGTCGTTTAGAATTACGAGTGTATTCGCATTACATATTATGATATCGAGCGATTCAGAAGTATTTTGCGTTATGTTCTTCGCGATTGAATGTTTCCGATCGAATGTTTAATGGCTTCTGAGGAATTAACCACGAGGACGATTGTGAAATTAGGAAGGAAAAGGTTAAGTTACTATAAAAAAATATACAGGAAGGGAAGAAGTGATTATCTTTGGTCGCGGACATGTCAGGATATTACATTTGTAATGATTAAACGATTGCACGTGCGGTTCCTTGTCCTAAATGAATATACAGCTTCATGAATGACAAATTACTATTTTAAAGATCAACTCCAGACAACCTCATGACTCGTACGTTCTATGAATCTATTTCGTATATTTATTTATTGCCCGATTTAGCCCCTTTCGGAAGACTACGCGTATACCTGAAAATTTTTTTAATTCGAACATTAGTGGCAACATGTTTCTTATCTACTGACTTTGCGTCAACGCTTTTTGATCCCCGATAACTTCAAAGAAATTCTTTCTCTCTCTCTCTTTCCTTTCTTTCTTTAATTTTCCATAAAAAGCGAGATCGGATATGATTCATTCACGGTTTAAAGTCTAGCAAATAGTAGAGATAGATTTTCCGCGAATCATTATGTTCTTATAACGTAATGACGCTCGTAACTACAACCGGTTTTACTTCTAACGAATATCAACATAATATCTATCCTTTTTACGTGCTAATATGCTCGACTTATATTAAATGATTCTTTTTATATTCATAAATGGAAAGATAAGTTGTTGGATATGAATTAAGGAAGATCCTCGATCGAGAAAATGTTTCGTTAAAAATGTAAAAAGCTATTTAAAAAGATCGTTTAGTAATAATAATTATCATCGTGTGATTAGATATAAATAATATAGACTTCTATTCATTTGGACAGTATAAATAATTAAATGCCAGGATTACGTCACTTATATTACGTACTGATACTTCATTAACGATACTGATCATTTATTTAAAATACTGACTGAATGTTATAATAAACTGGCCCAATAAATAGCAGCCCATAATATATATATATATATATATAAATATATTTCCGTTTGAATGTACTCGAGTTACAATTTCTTCAAATGTTTTTTCCTTATTTACAGATCAAAGAATGTGTTCTTATTTGGATATACATTGAGATAGATCCTTGGTATAGAGAACGTATTTCGTTACACTTAAAAAAGCGATGTGAAAAGACAATTCAATACTAATCATAATAATAATCATCGTGACCATCAGCTTTCATTCGAAATGGCTGTCTTATCGGAGCACATGATATCTACGTTTGTGGTGATAGCACTGATCTTTACGAATGCGTTGGCTGTGCTCGAAGGACCGAACGTATGTACGCGTCAAGATACGTGAGTATTATAATAATAAAAATCATTATAATCATATCGTCAAAGTATTTACTGAATTTTTCATACTAATTTTAAAAAACTTACTCATGATCAGCACATTCATTAATGAATTATATTATGATACAATAGAATTTTCATTATTTTTTGTTCATTACTTAATTCAATGATTATTTCATTTGTAGTAACAATGAAAGTGATTAATATAACCATTATTAACGTATTAAATAGAAACGAATCAATATAAGATATTATTTATTAATTAATTACTTTAATTTGTTGAATTAATTAAATTCGTAATTTAAATTATCACCTAATTACTTCATTATTTCAATTTTTATATTCAGTGTCATTCGATTTATACCCGTAGTAATTAATTTTCCAATGTCAGTAAAGTCGGTTAGCCGCTGTGGCAGATTAACGAGTTAATAAATTCATTCTGATTTTATCAAAGAATTAATGCATTTACGAAAGAACATATTATTTTTAGATACAAGATCACTGTAAAAGTATCGGAGCAGAAACCTTACACTATACGAGAAAATACATGGTGTCTAAGCTTCCCACCGAGATGCTCCAAATACAAAGTTGTTTTCAAGACGGTCTACAAGGAACAGGTTAGCTTGCCAACTCGTTTGCTTTGCTCCACTTTTACCATGTTCTATGTATACATGTGTATATATATATATATATATATATATATATATATATACTTTTAAGCTTTACCATATATGTATACCCGCGTGCAACAACCCCTCGATTTTTTATCTTCTGTTACTATTTAGGAAATAACGAAGCAAAAACCAGTCGAGGAATGTTGCAGTGGTTATACTGAAACAACAAGTCATGATCGTTGTATTCCCATTTGTTCGAAAGATTGTCGACATGGAACTTGTATCGCACCGGACGTCTGTAAATGTGAATCCGGTTATGGTGGACCTCTCTGTGACTTCAGTAAACTTCTCATTCCTTAAAAGATTTCATAATTAGATCCTAATAATTGAATATAATGTTTTTTTTTTTCTTTTATTTTGTCGTAGAATGTCCATTGGGAAAGTGGGGTAGAAATTGTCAAGAAAATTGTATGTGTCAAAATAATGCAACCTGTGATCCTTTCGATGGGAAGTGTATGTGTGCGAGAGGTTGGAAAGGCGATTACTGTGATCAGACATGTTCTCCGGATAAATTCGGTCAGGATTGTGGTGAGCAATGTCGATGTAGAAACGGTGGAAGTTGTCATCACATAACTGGAGAGTGTCACTGTGCTCCTGGTTACACAGGTCCTTTGTGAGTTTCTGTACTATTTCAATTGTGTATATATATATTTTTTCTTTTTTTCATTTACAATGATTAGATCTAGATAACGAACTGCTGTAACTTTTAGGTGCGATGATCTTTGTCCTGCTGGTAAACATGGGAATGAATGTAAGTCAGATTGCACTTGTCAAAATGGTGGAAAATGTATTCCCACGACTGGAGATTGTAATTGTCCATCTGGTTGGATGGTAAGTGCATGAATAATTTATCTTTTCTTTTTAAATTATGATATCATACAAATGATTACTGTTGATTTATATATTATTTAAATTCTAATAGACAATCAATTATTTAGATAAAAACAATTCTCTTGAAATTATTGTAGGGTTCTGTATGTGCTCATCGTTGTCCGGAAGGTTTCTGGGGTAAAAATTGTTCAATGATTTGCGATTGTTACAACGGTGGTGGCTGTCATCACGTTACCGGAGAATGTCAATGCAAACCTGGCTTTTACGATGACAAAGTAAGCACTTTTGTGGATAATACTAACGCCCCTGATCGTCACTATCTATCTAGGTTTAACGTGATTTTTCGATTAACCAACAGTGTTTGAAGATTTGTCCGAAAGACAAATACGGTTTGAATTGCACGGAAGAGTGCGATTGTAAGAACGGTGCCTCTTGTTCAGCGTCTAACGGTACTTGTATCTGTAGTCCAGGTTGGGAAGGGGAGAAATGTGAGAAAAGAGTTTGCGAAGATGGTGTCTGGGGAGAAAATTGCTCCAAGGTAAAGTAACTTAAAATTCTAAATCAAATCGGGAAACGTAATAAAGGGTGAAATTTTGTTCGAAGGTTTGTCAATGCGATCAAAACAACACAGAATTTTGTCACCCATGGACTGGTCATTGTATCTGTAAAGCTGGTTGGGATGGTGAAACTTGTAGTAGAACTTGCCCGTTATATACTTATGGCAAAGGCTGTCAAGAACATTGCAATTGCAAGAACAACGCTCAGTGTTCTCCGATAAATGGCACTTGTATTTGTGCAGCTGGTTACAGAGGAGAAGATTGCAGCGAAATCTGTCCTGAAAATAGATTCGGAGAGGATTGTGTTCAGAGGTGTGCTTGCAAAAATGGCGCTAAGTGTTCACCCGAAGATGGCCGTTGCAATTGCACTGCAGGTAAGACAGAATTATTGAAAAATGTTTGTGAACAAAGAGATTACGCGCTTGAGAGATTATCTTTCTATTTCTCTTTCTTTTTTATTGTTTCTCTAAATAAGTAAAACAAAAATCGAGAAAGTATCTGTAAAAATTCATACGATGCACGTAAAATGGTTTCTTTCTTTCTTTTTTTTTTTTGTTCCTCTTTTTGCATCACTGTCTGTTAACAAATTTGTAGAAAGTACGTGAAATGGTAGATTATTATTTTGATAAGTCGTTAATAAAGAAAACTAGCAGATGAAGGTAAGTAATGCATTGTTACGTATTGTTGTAATATTTTGATAGGATGGGATGGTGTTCTCTGCGATCGTCCCTGCGACGACAAGTCTTTTGGCAAGGACTGTGCGAACAAGTGCAACTGCTTTAATAACGCCTCCTGCAATCCACAAAATGGTAAGGGAATTGGGCGTAACGTTTTTGTTGTAAAATTCTAATTGGCACCATATTTACTTACACATCTTCACTGATTAATATCACTAATATCCCGAGTCTTTGCATCTTATCGAAACAAATTCTTATTCTTTTTAACTTGTCTCGTTTTTGCACCTACACTTGTTTGTAAGAATATAAAAAAAAGAAAAAGACAAGATTAAGAAAATCGGAAAACACACGTCACGTTATTTAATCATATAGGCACATGCACATGTGCGGCTGGCTTTGTCGGTGAACTCTGCAAGGATCGTTGCCTAAAAGGATACTTTGGACATGGCTGTACTCAGGAATGCGATTGTCATCCTGAAAACAGCATCGACTGTGATCCAACGACCGGCCGTTGCATTTGCAAGCCAGACTGGCGAGGTTTGTATTCTATTTTCATTAATTGTCATCATCGATTTACCCACCGAACGTTCGTTCTCACCATCATCACCATCTTCATCATCGTCATCGTCATTATCATCATGGATCTATTCTCGGATACTGTTCACAATACGCTATTGACTGCAATGTCAAAACGTAGGAATCCGGTGTGAGACAAAATGCCCAGAGGGTCTTTATGGCGAGGATTGTCATTCTCAATGCAACTGCATGAACAATAGTTCTTGCGACCCAGACACAGGAAATTGTATTTGCGCGAGAGGCTGGGAAGGACCGGATTGTTCTCAATCTTGCAAACAAGGCTGGTATGGTGTACGCTGTAAAGAAAAGTGTCCAGAAAAAAAGCACGGTAAGATTTTCGTTAAAAGTAGATGGAATGTTATAATTAATACACTTTGAGAGTATGGGTTTGTAATAGTAACGAACGATAGTGAATAACTTTTTGGCCATGGGTAGTGTTTGATGTACGCTTGCTCCTTCTATTTTAACAGTAATCATTGTATACACAGAATTATATTCCTACTTTTTGCTTCATTTTGTTCCGCCAGAGAGACTTGTCGTACAGGAAATTGGTAGGTATGAAAGTTATCAAAATTAATCAAACGAATAATATTTCAATAAAATAAGACATTTGATATTTACTACGTTTCATTGTATTTCTGATATCTTTTTTGTTTTTATTTTTTAAAGGTAATATGACGTGTGATCATGTCACTGGTGAATACGTATGTCGTCCTGGCTATATGGGACTCACCTGTGAACATCCTTGTCCACCTAACAGATACGGTTTAAATTGTGCCAATCATTGTAATTGCAAGAACGGTGGAGAGTGTCATCATGTTACTGGAATATGTCAATGTATGCCAGGATGGCAAGGTGAATTCTGTCAAACTCCTTGCCAACAGGGTACTTTCGGTGTCAATTGCACTCAACATTGTAAGTGTCAACATGGTAGATGTAGATCCAGTGATGGCCATTGTCGTTGCTCTCGTGGTTGGACAGGTATCAGGTGTACCGAAAGTAAGTTTGAGTTTACCATTTGAGATTTTAAGTTATAAAATTCGTTTTATATCTCAGCATTGATTTTTTTTTTATATAATTTTTAATAGTTTGCCCTGAGGGTTATTACGGTGATCAGTGCATGGAGCCTTGCGAGTGTAAGAATGATTTTTTCACGTGTCATCCTGCTGAAGGGTGTATCTGTAGATACGGTTATTCAGGTTAGTGTATCATAATCAACAGATAAATATTTAAAGAAAATTTTATTATAATAAAAACAAAATAAAACATGACTTACAGGTGAAAATTGTGACGAACAGCTCTTTTCAAAAAATGTTCAACAAAAGGAAGAATCCGGTTATGGTAGTGTGATAGCAGGTATATTCGCGGCGATTATTGTGATCGCTGTAACTGTGACGGCTTGGTTTTACCATCGTCGTAGAGTGGCAGATCTGAAGAACGAGATAGCTCAAGTTCAATATATTGCTGATCCTGTACCTGGTAAGTCTAAGATAACTAAAAAATCGTGATTAATAAGTGATCATTAAAACACTTCATTATTAAAAAATATATTTAACATATCTAACATATCATTATAGATCGAAACCAATTCGATAATCCTGTTTACGCCTATCAAGGCTCTTCGAGATACGACGATGGTACGACTACGTTGTTGAATAATCGCCAAATTAGAAACGATCTTGGTACAAATAAAAATGTTAACAACGAGAGAGCTAAACTTGGTTTTAGTGGAAGCATGGAAGACGATGACGATTGCAAAGGTACATTAACGATCCATTAACGATCCATTAACGATCCTGAAACAAATTAGAAGGACAAAACGAGTTGTTTATGGTTTTTTCTTTTTTTTTTTTTATTTAGGTGCCTATGGACTGCAATACGATCTCAAGAACAGAGACGCCGATTTAGGGAATCCAAATTTGAATGTTTACCATAGTATCGATGAGATGGATGGGAAGAAGGTCGAACATGTCTATGATGAGATTAAACAAAATGATTCGGAGTACGATCGTCCAGATCATCCAAGGCCATTAAGCACTACCTGGAAGAGTCAATATCATCGAATGCCCAATGGTACTGGACCTAAAACACAAGATGATGATGCTGGACCAAGTCAACTAAAGGACAAGGATCCTGAACTAGGAGAAACTTAAAAAGTGTTTTATAACATCGCTCACGCGATGGATTTTATTTTGCGTTCGAGCCAAAGTGCAAAAGAGACTCTGCTGACATAATACATCATCATCAATACGAAACATTGGCAATGAGTCAGGAGAAGTCGGAATTGGCAAAAAGTTTCGAGTTTCGAACACTAGAAAGTGCAAGACGTGTAACGGAAGTATTACTTTCGAACCGAATGATCCAGAAACGTTTTACATTTATCATCTTGCAATATTCGTTTTACCATTTTATCTTTTATCCTTTTGTTTTTTCATTTTTTTTTACATTGAAAAATTGTATTATTATAGATACTATTTATACAATATATAGATGTATGTATACTATAGAAATCGACATTTAGAAAGTAAGAGAGAGAGAGAAAGAGAGAGAGAGAGAGAAAGAGAGAATGAGAGAGAGAAAGAGAGAATGAGAGAGAGAGAATGAGAGAGAGAGAGAGAGAGAGAAATCATATCATGCGAAATTGTAATGAAAAATTTTTTTAATGAGTTGCATGGAAGCGTGAAATAAAATTAAATAATATAAACGGGTCTTTCCAATAGAATCTATTCAAAGACATCGTTAATTCGCTGACGTTATTAGATATAATATTTATCCTATAATTCGAACAGATTCATATGTTTAATAAAAAAAAAAAACTCGTTGATCGTTTCATTCGAAAAGTATTTGAAATAAAAGTGATATGTTTGTTGGGTGTTAGAAGTGCGATAAGTCGACCTGTGATAACGAGTGTTACATAAAATTGTAATCCTTAACTCGTATTCATAAAATGCATATACACATACATACATATACATATATAATATATGATCAAGATAAGAGATACAATACTTGAAACGTTTATTCTGTCTTTTTCTTTTGTTTTTTTTTCTGAGAGCGAAATCACATATAATTTACAAAAAAGGAACTCGATGCGACCAATTTCTCTTACATTTTATCTTGCCATAAATTCTACGTACATTCATGATCATTTCTATGGGCTATACGTAATGTTAGCCTTCGAAGGACAGATTTCTTTTTCATGCGTGTACACATACATATATGTATATATATTTATATTTGTATATAAATACATATACATAATGAACATAAATATATATATATATATATATATATATATATATTAATTCTTAACTCATATACCGTCGCGGATAAATCTAGATGCTAGACTCTACGTACGCAATAATATTTCAAATGTAATCTCGAGGATTCTGAGTTAGTCGAAAGGACAAATGTCTTTATTATTAGAGATAAAAATATATATATGTATATATACATAAATACATACATATATATATATATACATAAATACATACATATATATATACACACATACATATATGTATATATATATATATATATCTTGGCGTTAAAAATAATAAAGATAAAGATATTATCTTTGGGAAGGATACAGAGTAGAAGGCAGTTTACTATTTACATAAATGATCGACGGAATCTAGAATCCAATATTTAATAAGTTGCATCGTCCTTCTTCTTTTTTAGCGCCAGTCTTTTTCCTTGTTTTTTTTTATAAATAAACAAATAATTACTAAATATACATACGAAGAATTAAGATTAATAGGGTTATACCGTTCGAATGACGGAGTAGTTATATGTACGTAGGCTTAATATTAAATGCTTGTTATTTGTTTTTTTTTTCTTTTTTTTTCTTTTATTGCCGTTGTAACACTGTTGCTTTTGTTCTAACGTTAATTAAGATAATTTGTTTCCTTGGATGTCCGTAAGAGGATAAGAAGATCGAGGATTTAAAAATCATCTATAAAACGTCGCCGACGTGTGTCTACGATTAAACATTATTATTTACAACGAACGTTCAGCATATTTTTAAAGATACATATAATATAACATACGATGACCGATTAAAAATCTTTCGTCGTTAATCGTTAATAATCAATCGCAAATTTTTTTTATGACAATTCGTACGTGAATTATTTCCATAAAATGACATCTATATTATACAGAATAAACTTATTATATTAGTCCTCTGGTATATGTCGAACATATCAAAAAATTAATACCTTCGAAATGCGTGCCTTTTAAAATTTATTAAAAGCAAAAAAAAAAAAAAATAAGAAAAGAAATAGGAAGAAACAAATTACTTTCAGTCATGTTCGTTGAGTCGTCGTATACCAAAGGATATCTCGAATCGATTGTTGTCACGATCTCGAGGCAGTGATGAAGTGTGATTGAGGAAAAATAGATAAGGAAACAGTCGAAAGTTATTTCGAGGATCGTTGGACGATCACTGTCATCTTTGAAAATTGTTCTGCAAGTTCTGGACTCGTAAGGGATTTTGTATACTTTGGGACTAGGAATTAGTTAATATTCGGAGAAACGTGATTTATAATTAAATATACATGGCACGTTGATCGACCGTATAATAGGCCGAAATTGAAGGTCACACATGTATATATATATATATATGTATTAATATTATATATATATATATATATATATATATATATATATATATATATATATATTATATTAAGGAGAATTATATCGTTTCGTCGCGAAAATACATCGCGCGAACACTAGTCAATGACTATAATATAAGTTAAGTATAATCAGTGGCAGTTTGGCCATTCGTTATTTTACATCTTTCCGTTGTTTTTCGTTTTAACTTTCAGATTGAACGTTCTGATGTTCATGAATTCGAGTACCGAAACCTTTAAATAACTTTTTCTACTCCTATCATTCGACACTTTCTTTGCTTTTCATTTTTTTTTTTTTTATTATTACAATCATACGTTTTGAAGATAGTACTCGATATGTCTATTAAATATGTATTATAATAAGAGCCATAAATCTCGTCGGAATAATTTCTCAAAAAAACAAAAGAAAAAAAAGAAGAGAAATTGCCGTATATAATATTCTATATACACACACACACGCATTATTTTGGACGATTTGAGTATTTTCTTAGGATAAAATCGAGACTTTTGGCAGGCGATATGCGTTTGGATTACTCAAAGATCGTCTTTACTGATCGAGTTGATAATATCAGTTTCCTTTTTATCGACTTTCGAGTAACCAAATACTGGGACACATTCGATTAAGTTTTTTTACTCGCAAAAGAATACCTAAGTTCCTAAACAGAGCAAGGTGACTTTAGCGAAGGAACACGTTGTTTTATCTATATAAAAATCGTCAAGAGAAAGATATAAAAAAAAAAAAAAACATAAAAAGAGAGAGCGTCTCCCGGTGTCCAGACCTCGACGATCGAACGAGATCCAACGAGCAAACGATTCAATGATTCGTTTGGAAGGATCGATCGCAGGGTTTATAGGCAATACTTTTCAAAAGCCATAACCCAATCGATTGGCGAGGCCGGCGACGGATCAGAGATTTTCGTTATCCTCATCATCTTCACCACCGTGACTCTCATCGCTATCTTGCCGATCTACCGCGACGAATATAGCTACGAAGCCTTTGAACGATATCGTGTCGTCCGTTCGAAATCGTACAAGAAGTGCCTCGCTCGTCGATACATAATCAGTTTTGTTCTGAAACAAAGCCATCAGCTGTTAGTCCAAATATAGTTTATTATTTTAATTAAAACTAATTAAAACTAATGAAACTAAAAAACTATGGTATAACTAAAATTAATTAAAACTAATGGAAATGAAAGAAAGTGTATATATATATATATATGTATGTATATGTATATATTATATATACCAAGTTGCCACAGAGTCGACCAAAGGATGGATTGGATGCATCCAAACCGGAGAATATCTCAACGAAATCGTAACCACATTCGCTTTGATACTCCAATTGGAAGGAGAAGAAAGACAGGTGAACATTCTTGCCGATCGGTGCTTCGATAGTCCAGTCACAATCGGTCCCGTGATCGTAATTGCTATATCCGTATCTGACGTGCGAGTACAGGTGTTTTACCTTATCCGTCGCCATCAGGTATCCTCCGCAGGCTAAAAGAAATATAATGACTTTCGAATGTCGAAGAAGAAACTACCTGAATAACGACTGTTAACTTACCAGTACTGTGTATAGCTTGGAAACCTTTTCTTTGGACGGAGGCATCGCTCTTGAAGATCATGTACATCTGATTACCGGTCGCTGAAATCGGATGAGGCTCCTTAGTACCACAGAAGCGACCTAACGTGTGACTTTCTGGTGAATCCCCATCGTAAATGGCAATGTGATCGTAAGCACATTCTTGATGGGACTCCATCTCGAATACTTTGAATACCTACGAGAATATAAAGAGCATTTAAATAGAAACCATCGAAATTTGTTGAACATTTACGGAAATCTTTTTCGTAATCTTTGTCCCTTGAAAGTCATAAAAATGTAGGACCAACCAGTTTGATACGATGTCCCGGCTTGGTAGTGAAGTGCCAAACACAGTCCTTCCGGCCAGGATAATACTCAGGAAAATTAGGCGACGTAATGGTGCCTACGGGCGCCGTAATCTCGTACTTACAGCCACCCTCTTTACAATCGTGGCCATTTTCATGAAGTGTAAAGCCATTGTGGCAGGAACACTGATAGGAGCCTATCGTGTTCTTACACTCGTGCTGACAACCACCATTGTTGTTCGCGCATTCATCCATGTCGGTGAAAAAGATTGCGGCGAAGCCTGTCTTCTGAACACTGAAAAAGTTTACGAGCAATAAAAGTTTCGGTGTATTAGTAAAAATCATACGTGAAATCTATTCATCGATCGTTCAACCTGTTATCTGACGTAAATACGATCCTCATGGAGTTGCCTTCCGATGTGATCATTGATGGTAATCTGTTACCACAGAAAATTCCATGCTTCCTGAGAATATCGTCACCGAGTTTGCTAGCTATTTCGACAGAATCATATTCGCATTCTTGCTGATAAGCATTGTTGCCTTCGAGATCGAAATGAGTGAAGTTTAAAGTGATACGATATTGCGGTGGTGCTATAATTTCCCAAATACAATTTTTGTTTCCTGGATAAGTTTCTGGGAAAGAAGGACTCGTGATCGTGCCATTGCTATCGTCAAAAATACCACCGCATGCATCTGAAAGGTTTTAATAAATTGGTTTAATCAACAGAAAAATTATGAAGATTAATAGCGGACTCACCTTCACAATGTTTCCCATCAGAATGCAATTCGTATCCGATTTTACAAGAGCACTCGAATCCACCAAGAGTATTTATACAGTCATGTTCGCATCCATGATTGGTCAACTCGCACTCATCGAATTCTAATAAAAAAAGAAAAAAAAATGACTTTTTAAACATTTAGCAAACAGGTTATTTTATTAACTATCGATGATATTAATAAAAACATACCTTTCATGAAAGTTGCTGAGAATCCAGCTTTTTGTACGGATCCATCGCTAACGAATTTAACAAGCAATTTATTCCCGGTAGATTTGATGTCAGGTGGTATCTTATAGCCACAGTAGACTCCGATTAAAGGGGAATCAGCATTGTGACCATCGCGTACTTCAACATAATCATAGACGCAATTGTCGTGATTTTCTATCTCGAACGATTGAAATTTCAGAGCGACCTGATAATCCTGCGGCACGGAGAGTTTCCAAACGCATTCTTTACTGGACTGATACTCTTCTGGATAATTAGGTGACTCCAAATGACCAACGCCATCCAATTCGACATCACCACCACAGACTGCTTCGTAACTCGCCGTAAAACCACGATGCCCGCTTTGACGTTCGGAAGTAACGTAGGTTACGAGCATACGACTTCCGGTAGATACCACTGGCTCATGGATCTTGCCACTCCCGCAAAAACGACCTACCAATAGTATAAACGTTCGTATTTTCGAGATCAAAGGGAAACTTCTCATGGATTATACACTTGGTTACCTCGACGAATGATGCCGCGATATAGCACTTTAATTACAGTTAATGACGAGACACGGGGAAACTTTAATTTCCATTAGGAAATTGAATTCCATGCGCTAATTGATACGAGTCAGGGAAATTGACAAGTTATTGGAATCGAATCGCGACGTGAAGAGCAATTTATATTTCTTGTATATTACCATATGCTTTTTGTCATACGATTATTAACGATTAATTTCAAACGATCAAATGGGAAAATTATACATACCGAGTACATGACTTTTGTACCAATATCCATCACGAATTTCGAGATAATCGCTACGGCAATAATCGCTCTTGAAGATGTCCAAGGACGTGATGTTCAGGACAATTCTTTCTCCGTGGGTAGCAGTGATTCTCCACTCGCATCGTTCTCCATCAATTACTGGAGAACTGTTAGGGTGATTTGGTGAACCAAAGTTACCGCTATTTTCTTGGAAAGTCCTACCACATTCTAGTCCATTGATAAAAAAAGAAAAAAAATTGTTATTAACATCCTCCCATTGTGCAATCTCTCTGAACGATCAGTTCCATGTATTCTTACTGTAGCATTTGTAAAGAAGATTCGTTTGAGCGATATCACCCTCGCTTAGCCGTATCCTTTGACCGATCTCAGGCCGTTTCTTTCCATGATTCTCTATAGGTAAAATCGTGTCCAAATAAATGCCCTTGGAGAATGTATTCTTGGCGTAATGCATGATAGAATCGTAATCGTATGGCAGACCCAACGAATTCACTTCTTCATCCGTCAATTTATTAAAGTTATATTCCTGGCCTGAAAATAATTAATAGGAATTGTTTCCAGGTATACACAGGATATGTGGCTCATGTTTCGATCAGGCAAAAGCGAACGAATATCAACGCAAACATAAAGATAAAGATCTCATACGTTTATACAGTAAACCGATCTCTGTCTCTGAAATAATAATGGCAATGGTTCGATCAAATTTACACAGCCACGTTTAACCTTTCATCACCATGACATTAATCGAGGGACGATCGGTGCGTTATCCAACTTGCGAGCAAATATTACAATACTCCCTACCATTCAAGCTTCTACGTTGTTAAGGATTACCGAGATTTGCCTTGTGCCTTGCCACAAATTGGCCCATTTATCTACCGCGCAAAGTCATTTGCCACGAAGGCAAACTCGATCCCATTGTTAGTGATCCCTTCTCTCCACTTCACCTCTCGGGACATCTTTTCTCGCTTAAACGTTGCTCCAGTCACGTACGATGTATATCTACGCTTGGATAAATCCGGTTGCACGTTCACCAAACATGGTGCGTTTAGCTATTTGAATGTCCCGTCAATGGGTATAAGGAGAATAGCGGGAAATTCGAACGTAACTCGAAGTAACGATTTTCCAAATATATATATATATATATATATATATATATATATATATATATATATATATATTTATACATATACATTTAAAAAATTTATCGTCATCGTTAATTTTAGCTCGGTAGATCGTAAAAAGTGAGTATAATTCTTTCTACGGCGGCCAGACGAATTTTCTGCTATTACGGAGAAATTGGGGAAAAAATGGAACACGCTCAGCCTAATCCGATCCGATCGAAATTAAATTTCACACTTTTCTCTCTCTCTCTCTCTCTCTCTCTCTCACACACACTCTCTTTCAAGCTTTGACCTCTCCTTCCGTTTCGAATCAGGACGAGCCAATGGATCCCATCATATAATTGCGATACGCTACGAGCGCTTTTGCAAATAATCGTGTTAATTAGACAGGGCGCTCTATCAGATTTGCACGAAATTGAAAGCTCGCCCTCTAGAAGGTTCCACTTACTCACCGCTCATGATGTTGTCGCGAATGATTTGTACGTGTCGATCTCGATCCGGCCTGGTGTGTTCGTGCCAGAAGCCAACGACATGGCCCAGTTCATGAACGACTATACCAAACTTGTCACAGTTTTTCCCGATACTGATTGCTTGCGGTCCGTTACCTCTTTTCCCAACGAAGGAACAGCATCTGGAGATGGCGTAGGAGTGAAACACGAAGATATAAGTCAGAGGAATGTATTATCGGAAATAGATTTGCACGTATAACTGATGTTCTTTATCGGTTTATAATCAAATCTTATGATGCGTGTGTGAATATGTGAGGATGCACCATTCGGAACATATAAAACACGATGTACTTGCACAATTTTTAAGGCCATTTCCAACTATTTTTATTATTTCCCATTTTAAGATGCGTCCCATTTTTAGAATTAAATTTATGTGTTAAAAGAAGAAAAAAAAAAAGTAGTCGCAAATTTTTCAAATCTCTTTTATATTTTGAATGAAAGTGCTTTTTAATCGACATTTCATCGAACTATTTATCATTTTATTCAATGATCTTATCACTTTAAATAAATCTGATGATATATGTGAATACGTGAGAATGTTAAATATGAAAAATACAAAATATAAAACATATGTACCTGTGCCTTGCCTATGCTTTATTTCATATAGAAACGTCTCTTCTGAATTGTTTTACTTAATATTTTATTGAAATCTATTCATTATTCTATCAAATGATCTTATTACTGTACATAAGTTTTATACTATACATGAATATATAAGGATGTAAACTACAAAGAATAAAAAATAAAGCATACCTATAACATGCCTCTATTCTATTTGAAATAAAAATATCTTTCCTTCAATCGTTGGACCTAACATTTTGTTTAAGTATTCATTATTCTATCAAACGTTTATCTTAGAATATGTATGAGCACGTGAGAATGGAAAATCTGAGCGTGATATAAAATATAGAAAGTACATCCATATTTTCTTAGTCGTTGTAAGTATTTTAAATATAAATATCTCTCTTTCTTTTTTCTTTTTTTTTTCTTTTTTTTTAATCTCGACCTAACCGATTTTATTAAAAAATATTCATTATTTTTTTCTTTTAAATGATTTTATGATCGCTATATAAAACAAGAGACAGAGATGGAAGGGAACTTACCCACAGGGTCTCTCCGTGAAGAGAATATAATTAGGATGTTCTCGTGGTACTCTCTCGACGAACTTGACGCAAGTAAAGTTTTCCCAATGTCTCATGGCTTGCTTGAAAAGTGCCTTGTGAGCTCCGGAAAAGTTACCATCGATCTCGTAAGGTATAACACCATGATCCCAGACACGTTCCTTTCTTGCAGTCGCGGCTCTTCGATTTCTCGTTGGGAAATTGTGGACTAGTGATTCCGTGCCTCGCTCATTGTTCGCGAGATATTTCGGTTTGTGGTCCATATCGTAAAACTCGATGGACCGTAGTCGTCTATCGTGAAGCGAGACGATCTCATCCGAGACATCATTCGCCGTGTCCCGGGGCAAAGGGACAACCTTCCGTCGGTGATTTCGCCGTCGAGAACTTCTGGAAAATGACGAGGATATTGGTCGGTTATTTCGGACGAAAGAATCGCAAATTTATAACGGCCTTGATCGTTACCAGTTCTATCTATTGGAGTTTTATCTCTACTGTGAATTTCTTCCTTTTATCGATTGTTTTAAGAAAGAAGACAAAAAAAAACAAATTAATGGTCAGCAGTGTTACCGGGTCAACTAAATACGGTTATTTTTGATTACAGATAACTTTTTTCTTGATTATAAAAGTGATTTCAGTCATATTACATATGTATATATCTGTTTTTAATGTGTATAATTTAAATTATTTCTACATATGTATATGCATCTCAAGTATATATATATATATATTTTTTAATTACACACACACACACACACGCGCGCGCGCACATGCAAATATTAAATAATACATCAACAATATATATATATATAT
>OU426856.1:2759047-2774047 GCA_911387685.1 Dolichovespula media | reverse complement strand
CCACTCGCGCGTATCCCTTTTGGGTTTCCACCTCTCTTCTTCTCTCTCTCTCTCTCTCTCTCTCTCTCTCTCTCTCTCTCTCTCTCACTCTCACTCTCTCTCTATCTCTATCTGTTATTTGTTGGGGGTTGATGGTCCAGGAACACCTATCCAACTTCTTCTTTTGTATACACATAAATACGTGTATACATACGTACATACATACATACATACATACATACATACATACATACATACATACATACATACATACATACATACATACATACATACATACATACATAAATACATACATAAATACATACATACATACATACATACATACATACATACATACATATATACATATATACATATATACATATATACATATATACATATATCATACATACATACATAAATAGATACGTACGCAATATATCTTGTCATTCTCATCGATAGCTGTAATGTTATAAAAATTATTTTAAAAAATAAAATAGAGAGTATGCCAATAATAAGAATTCTTCTTTCATCCAGTGGATGAAACGCGAGTCAATGGCCGTGTCAAAAGCGGAAAAAGAGGAACCGAGCAGGTGTTCGACGTTAAATCCAGTCGGCGAGAAACATAGAGAGCTATGAGAGAGAAAGAGAGAGAGAGAGAGAGAGAGAGAGAGAGAGAGAGAGAGTAATAGGTATAGGATCGACATACCTGATCGGGGGTGGAGCGTTGCCGATGCTGACAGGTTATTGGCAGTTCGAGGGCTGAAAATGCTCGGACGGCAGTATCGGACCCCATTTTCCAGCTTTACGATGACGGCCATTGTTATTGGCATCGCCGGTTGGCTCTACCACCGGGAAGACGGGTGGTAAGAGGAAGAGGGTGGATTGGAAGAGGGTGACTGAGCAAGTATATATACATTTATAGTATATATGTATATATATATATATATATATATATATATATATATATATATAGTATATAAATATATATACATATATGTTGTTCGCATGTGTATGGGGATCTGTGTATACGAGAACGAACGTGCCACGAGTGTAGTCACGTGCTCGATTTAATCGTTCCCACTGGAATTGGGTTAGGTACGCCAAAAAATTAACGACAAATCCGTTCTCTGCACTCCCTTCCTCTCTCTCTCTCTCTCTCTCTCTCTCTCTCTCTCCCTCTCTCTCTATTTCTTTCTTCCAGTCTATCTCCCTAAAATCTCCGAAAAAAGCATTTCGAGTAGGCCCCTCATCGTTCAATTTTTTCCCGATCGTACGACCGTACGAGTATATATGTATATATATATATATATATATATATATATATATATATATATAAAAAAAAAGAAAAACAAAAATAAAAATAAAAAAAATAGAGAAAGCACAAGGGCAATGGATCTGCGTGTGACAGGACACACTCGAACAAGAAAGAAAATTTGTTGCTGACGTAAACTAGAAATTAATGATCTGCGTCCTTGGCTTGACGTAATTAGGATCCGTGGCTTCTCTGATTGCAAGAGACGTACGGAGTTGGAGGCTGAGTGCGGTTAACTTTGATAATTCGGTAAAATCTATTACGTCTCGCGTCTAATGGACTTAACTTCTGACACGAGAGTCGCCCCAGTAGTTCCCTCCGTGGACTCACGATGAGCGCGTATCTTCGACATAACTTTGACAAACTCTCCAGTCAATTATCAGCCACGGATCTCTCTTTCTCTCTCTCTCTCTCTCGCCCCCCCCCCCTCTCTCTCTCTTCATTCTGGATGTTTTCGTCAAACCGAAGTTCGAAACTTGTTGGAGCAGTTTACGTGAGAAAGTGTTGAGTTATTTTTTCGCTTAAGTTTTTTCTTTCTTGATTATGTTTCCTTTTTTTTCTTTTATGTCTTTTTTTTTCTCTTTTATATAACAACACGAACTGTTCCAGCGTCTTTATTATCGTTCCGAAGTTCTCTTCGACTCGAGAACTTCGGATTAATCATATTCATTATTTATTCCATAATCATATTTTTGAATATGATTAATATTAATCATATTTACAATCATATTCTTATTAATCATACTGAAAAATATTAATTTTCGCATGCTTAG
The DNA here is from genome assembly GCA_911387685.1 of Dolichovespula media. NCBI lineage: Eukaryota > Metazoa > Arthropoda > Insecta > Hymenoptera > Vespidae > Dolichovespula > Dolichovespula media. The sequence continues at coordinate 2,771,980 of OU426856.1, read as the reverse complement.
CAACAGGAAACATACCTTCTACGATGATGACGACGATGACGTTGTTTCGATCTATCCTGTGTCGTTGTTTCTGGCCTGATCGTAGACGTATAGCCTCCTATCTCTTCGATGTTACCTTCTTGAACATTTCTAGTCTTTGCTGTTGTCGAACCGATCGAAAAATCTATATCATCGGGTACCTTTGGAGTCGTTTGCTTGATCCTACCTTCTATAATATTTGAAGTTTCGGTTATCGTCAGATAATTCTGTCGATGAGCCGAGTGTCTCTTTTTCGCTGGGAGAGTCGTGGATTCTAATCTGAACGCAATAAATACGCTCAATTGATGTTGATAAAGGAAAATAAGATATATCATTTACCTTATCTCAATACCCTCCTCCTTTATTTCAGGATTAGTATCCTCGTTTCTAACGTTGAAGCTAAATTCATCCTCGAATTCGCCACCCATGCTATACTGATTGCGATCCACCATGATCGGTTCAGGTTTCCCTTGAGAAACCACGCTCTCTTCTTCCTCGCGATGAGCTTCATTGTTCGTGTCATGCTCGTTTTTGAACTGTAGTATCTCTGCGAAGAACGTACCATTTGATCTTATCGCTCATTAATCCGGATACAGTTAAAGTGTATGAGAAAAATTAATTACTTACCGGTAAGACCTTCCTCTTCGACTTGAAGACCTTCCTTTAATACCTCCTCTCTGTATTTTTCCAATTCCTCAAGGTACGACTTATTCAACTTTTGTTGTCGCCATTCTGTTTCGTACTTGATATTGGGCAGTGCTATGTCACCGAGAAATCCATCTAGAATCAAATATTATTTGTTTTTTTTTCTTTTTTTTTTTTTTCTTTTAATTCATCTCGGGATATTATCGGATTGATTAGAAATTCCTTATATACAACTTCGATTTTGATTTGTTTAAAATATTGTTGACAATATTTCATAGAATTTTCATACGCTCATTTATATTCATTGATATTCATATATATATATATATATATATATATATATATATATATATATATGTATGTATATATTTATATTTAAAGTTTTTGAAACAGAGGTCACAGATATCGACGAAGGATTAATTTCAAAAGTTATCTCGAATCTCTAAAAAAAGAAAATAGGAAGAGATCTCGATCATGCGTGTATCTCATTCGTATACGGTCGAAAGCCTCCGTCGAATATCCTGAAAAGTCGATCGCCTTTCCGAGACGGCGTTCCCACAGGGATTGAACGTAGTATGGACCTATTATCGGTTACCATAAATCATTGAACGTGTTATCGGTCGAAAGAGAGTTTGCTCTGATCGTGGTTGTTGCGAACGACGTAAACAGCATCTCGGCCAGACTTTGCTATCTTCCACCGTGGCAGGAGAGAAAAACGGTACTCTGTTAGAGTCACGCGGATATAGTGGGCGTGCGCGAGAAAGAGATAGATATACAAGGAATAAGCTAACTATGCAAATTCGACTACGAACCTCGAAAACGAATAAGGAAATAAAAAAAAGAAAGCTCTTCCTTTTTGATCGATACCGTTCCTTTCGATATTTATTGATTTCCATTTCAAATTTTCCGCGTTATATCTCGCGAGAGAAAAAAGAAGACAACTATTCCCATACGAGCTAAACGCATAAGCTTTTTGTACCGATAATTATTTAACGTGTCAAAGGTCCGACTAAACGAGACTAAAGTTCGGATTAAATGTATGATCCTGAGCAGCTCTTTTTCGATTGTTCGAAAGAAGATCTCGTTATACGATCGAGGTAGCTCGTTAGTTTGAAGATCGCGATAAAAAGAGGGCGAGAAGGCTAGCCAGGTTTTATCGAATTCCGTATCGACATCTCCCGTTGGGATCTCGCAATAGTGGTTGTCTGGATGGGTGGTGGTCGAACGGGTGCTTCAAGAGAAGCCGTAATTAGATCGTTGGAAATGGAGAGGAACGAGAGAAAGAGAAAGGAAAAGAGATGATGAAAGAGAGAGAGAGAGAGAGAGAGAGGCTGGCTCGCCATACTTTCTACTTTGTGCGAGTTCGTTAGCTAAGTATATGTATGTGTATATATATATATATATGTATCATTTTTTATTCGTTTGATCTTCTTTAGAGTGGTACTCTCTCGAACGGAAGAATTGAGGGAAACGCGATCATGCGATTTTCTACTATAAGATTCAGCATGTAACAAGTTTTATCTTTTACTTTTCTCACTCTTCGCACTCTATCTCTTTCTCTCTCTATCTATCTCTCTTTCGGTTTGGAACCTATCGAACAACTTAATCGAATATAACCTAAGTGAGAAAGAAAATAGAAAAGGTAAAGACTTTTGAAAAATTTCTTTTTACATTTTACCAATAACGTATCATCCTTTATCCTATATCATCTTACGTTCCAATCGGTTAGAAACTTTGTGCACTGTCAATGAAAAGAAGAAGAAGAAGAAGAAGAAAAATGAAAAATGAGAAAGATGATCGGGGTAGGCAGCTGGTAGCGATCATAGATAATCACCGAACACACGCCTATAGACAGGATCATAAATTTTACGGGCAATGCAATGGTATTTCTCATGGCAGGGTGCGTTATCGAGGATGAGGAGAGGGTATAGGATCGTAGGGATACCTTACCAAATGTCCTCGATCGATTTCCCTTAATTAACCCGATCGTATGACTCTCTCTCTCTCTCTCTCTCTCTCTCTCTTATATGCGTACATAGTTAGAACGGAAGGGACTACCGATCGTATTCCTCGGAATATTCTCTCTGTGTGTACGAACCGTAATGTTGGCGCGTGTCCCATTAGTCGCGTCGTATAATTTGTCGATGTGGAAATTAGCGGGACGCGTTCCGATATCGGCACGTCCCTACAACACGCCAAAAGGGCCACACGAGTTCGCCCTTTCGCCGTTAACGAGCACGAAATCGGCCGTATCCTCGACGAGTTGCTGTTGCTGCTGCTGTTGGTGCTGCTGCTATTGCTGTTGTTGCTATTGCTGCCGCTGCTACTGCTATTCCTCCTCTACGATGAATTCGCGAACGCTCGTAAATACTAGTCCGCTTGCGATTTTCCTGCGTACGCTCGTTCTGTTCGCGAACCATCAATCGCATGTTCGTGCAAGCCGTTCTGTTCTTGCGACCCAGCCGCACGATTTACGATTTGAGTCAATTCGTTCGATGTTTGGACAATGATTTTACGATCGGAACTTCTCCAACAAATTCGGAAATATTTGTTTTGTTAATCCTTTTCTCTTGTTTTTATATTTTTCCTTTAATCCCTTCCATCAAATTAATTTTAACAGTTTATAACCTAATATTTATTTTAAAGTCTTGCAAAAGAATGTTTCATTGTTCTCCTAATAGAATTTGTATGTTAAAACAGAATTTTATTGTTTGTAAAATAATGAAACTATGATCATATTAACTAAGAAAATATACTTTTTGTTATATTATACATAATGTGCAAATCTTACACTAGTGTAAGTGTACATAACAAATATTAACCATTGAATATGAAATAACAATTAATTTTGTCGCGAGAAAATAAAATAGAAAGTGCAAACGTATAGATGTATAATTTTAAAGTTACATAACTTTAAACTTTTATAAACGTTACATAACTTTAAAAATTTATCGTTAAATTTAATTTTTGTTTGTTCGACAACTATTCTTTAAATTAATAAATAACACATTGGTTACCACAGTGATAACCTGTGATCATTAATTTACAATTTATAATTTACAAAATTTACGAATTAATTATTTTAAATCGAATATCCTACCAAATTAAAAATTTTTAATAACATAAATATATAACTAAATAATAATCTAAAGTGAAGGGTTTGCTGTCTAACTAATAATTGTTACTAATTATTTTCATTTCTGCAACGAATGAAATACAATGAGATTATCAATAAATAAAATGTTTATATGTAAATTTACAATATATGTACATGTAAATTATTATTTTGAATATTAATAACAAGTTCACTTGTATATTCCTTGATTTTAAAGTGAACAGACATAATATTCTGTAAGAATTCAATTTAATGATGAAATTAACTAAAAAAGTACCATTGTTATCATTACACCATAGATATCGTGCACTTTTTGGCAACTTTCGTAAGCAAAATTTATCATTTTTAATTGACTAACGGATTATCAAGAGTAATTGAAAGCAATGTCCTAACGGGTGAACATCAGTGAAATAAACAGATTATTGATATAAAAGTCTAATCCTATTTAATTATAAGATACAACAATTCATCATTATCAGCTTATTGAATAATAATGAAAATTCTATCGTGGTAGTAAGAAAATAGCGTGGCAATTACATTGATTAACGTGTTAATCGTATTGGCAGGTGTAATTTTACCTCCACGGTTAATTTAAATAAGTAGCTCTTTGATACGATACCATCCTGATCTCTAATTAATTTTGTTAATCGATTTTTCAACGAGTATCGAGAGCACGTCGTAAGAGATCTATAGTATCGACGTTCTTATGGGAAGTGTAATAACCGTGGACCCAGGTGAGCTAGCGTTAATAAAAACGGATTTAGTTCTCTTCTTGCAGAGAAAAAGGTTTCGTTACGAGAACGATGCTATAATTATTGCAGAACAGGTTAAAGGTTAGCGATTATCGTAAAATCTTTCTCTTCCATTTTTGTTCGGAACTTTATGAGATCTTTTCTGTATACCCAAGTTCTTTTTGGTTTTTGAAAAGATTAATGTTTCTTTATACTTAATTAATATATATTTCTTGTTTCTCTCTCTCTCTCTTTTTTTTTAAATAGGTATACTTAAAACTTCCTTTATTCAACTACAAATTCTTTCAGCATACTAATCATGATCATAACACCTTTTTTCGTCAAATGCATTACGATCACTTGTTCATTAAAGTTTTATATAATATAACGATTGATCTATATATTTATGTTTAAGTATTTCTCCATACGACATCTCGTGATCTCACCTGGGTAAATTGTTTATAAATTCGAGATAATCTTTTGAATGTTAACTATGTGGATACATATATGCATAAATACACACACACACACACACACACACACACACACATACACTCTCTTTACTTTAATATCCGTTTTGGTTAACTAATTAATCTTGCATATACGGATTGTAAATACTAATCTACAGCTGGAACAACGAATCAAAGGTTGGCAGGAGACGAGGGAAAGAGACGAGAAAGAGAGGGAGAGAGGGGAGAGAGGGGGGAGAGAGAGAGAGATAGAGGGTGGACATTAACGAGGTCGAAATTGGTGAATTCGCGAGGACCTGCTGCACCCCGTGCCGCCTCACCTCTCACAAATACGACACCCTCGTCTGACGACTATCGAGTATGGTTGGATAAAGGGAGGAGGACTCGCGGAACGTAGGTAGGTAGATAGGTAGGATCAAGCGAAGCGTGTACACGCTCACGTTCGTTTTCTCCCCTCCGTACCTGCGATTTATTAATTCACGCTGCCTGACGATGATTCATCGTATCTGCAAACGCTTGCGTTGTTGCTGCTGGTGCTCTGCAGCGACAGCAACACCAGCACCAACCACTAGTACTAACACACCAGCACCAGCACCGACAACACAACGTTTTCGTACGTGGTCCTCGTACAGATTGGCCCTATACTATATCATCCATTAGAATAATAATTAATGGCGCCGCTGACGAGTAATGCCGCATAGCATCGATAATGCGATGCATTATTCTTCTCGTTAAATCGTCGATTTATCGATGCCTACATCGATGAAATTCCATATCGAATTTACGTTTATCGAGTTTACGACCTTTTCAGTTACGTTCCTTTCTTGTTTAGGAAATCATTGTCGTGTAATTTATTCATGGTATTGATGACGGCGGCGATGATGATAATAACGGTGACGATTTTAGGGTGATAACCCAACGTTACAAGGGACGATACTATACGATATTTAACAGTTCATCGATGGCCCTGAATCTATTCATAATAAATGATATAACGGCTAATGAAAATGCTCTCTCTCTCTCTCTCTCTCTCTCTCTCTCTCTTTCTTTCTCTCTATACCATGATTTATCGTCGTGAGATCATGTGAATTTCTAGCCCGTTTACGTTCACCAGATTTCTGTCAAATGCAAACCGCGTAATACCGAACCATCTCACTTTCTGTCTCTCTCTCTCTCTCTCTCTCTCTCTCTCTCTCTATCGTCCAACTGTCCCTTCAATTACTAGGTATATAACGACGATCCTCTATCATCGTTCTAGTACTCATCAGAAATCTCCTGTTAATTTCGACGAGCAAAATTTCTCATGTCTTTCGCGTAACTTTCCGTTTGAAGATAAGAGTGAAAGGGAGAGAAAGAGATGATCATTCGAGAACTCGTTTTTCAACGAATGACTAGATAACGCCTTTTAGATTATTACTTGGACGTTTATCTCTCGCCAGGGGAAGTGTCTAATGGACCGGGGAAAAGCCGAAAACGTCCGGTCCAGTTTGAATTCAACTCGTCGATATTCTCTCGACGGCTACTACAGCTTGTTATCAGAAGTCAAGGACAAGCTATCCTCGTGCATTCTTTTTGATTTCTCTTATCGTGACAAGTCATAATCGTTCAGATAATAATTTTCTCTATATCTATATGTATATATAAAGAGATTTATGTATGTAAGAAAGATATTTATATCTATATGTATATGTATATACATATGTATATACATATATACATACATATATATATATATATACAAACATATATATTCACATACATATATACACATATGGGTCAATAAGTATAATCTACATATCTTGTTTCCTAGAAAAGTAGGATGTGGAATTGAGTTGTTTTTTTATTCTCCCTCTCTCTCTCTCTCTCTCTCTCTCTCTCTCTCTCTTTCTCTCTTTCTCTCTTTCTCTCTTTCTCTCTTACACTCTCACACTCTCTTTCTCTCTATCTCTTTTCTTTTTTTTTTTCGACATATGCATATGAAAACTAAAAAATTAAAGTAGTTCTCAAAGGCGATACGTCGTTCGAAGATAATCGTCGAGTTTCGAAACATGATTTTCCATATTTCAATAATCCTTACGTTTTTCCCTTATCTATTTTTCCGAGCAGAAAAAAAGAGAAAACATAAAAATGCATACGTAAAGTATCCAATGGTTTTCGCGTTGCAAGGCCTTATCTTCACGATAAGGCGTATACACGAGACTTTCTTCGAACAAACGTCGAAGTTACGATCACGGTATAACCGCAGGATCGTGGCGGAGAGCCAATCAGAACGCCGGAAGTGGTTCAATCTCCGAATCGATCTGAGAAGACTACTTTTCCATTTCCAGGACATTTGCAAAAGTCCATGAACGGTTGAAAGAGAGAAAGAAGATATATATATATATATATATATATATATATATATATATATAAACGACTATATAAATATAGTACGACACATCAAAAAAAGAGTGAGAGAGAGAGAGAATGGAACGAACGGAGTGATGGAAACCACTTTGCAGAATAGAACGGACAAGAAGAGGTACTTCCGGTTTGTCGGATGAATCTATTCTAGTTCTTTCTATCTCAAAAACTTGTCGATACTTTGACAAAGATAGAGAGAGGAGAAAGAGAGAGAGAGAGAGAGAGAGAGAGGGAGAGAGAGGGAGAGAGAGGGAGAGAGAATAAAAGATCTCAATAACTTCCATTCAATCTCCATTACATTTTGCTTCCCAAAGATTTTACTCTCTCCTTCAATGACCCTTTTTTTTATTGTTCCCTCTTATTGATCATTCTTTTATTTATTTTGATTCACTTTTAAAAAATTCAATTCGACGAATTTTCAGACAATTTCTCGCCGCGGAAAATTGCGGACTGCACTTTTAACCCTCCATTCCACGATAATGTCATTGTACTTCCGTATAATAGGGATACCAAATGTGGGTATAAGAGAGAGAAAGAGAGATATAGAGAGATAGAAAGAGAGTCAGAGAGTGAGAGAGAGAGAGAGAGAGAGAGAAAGAGAGAGAGAGAGAGGGAAAGAGAGAAAGAGAGAGAGAGAGAGAGAGAGAGATAGGTATATGGTGTGCGTGTGTCGTATTGATTCGAATGGAGAAGCCTCTCGCATCGCAACGCGAACCTCGATCGCGTCGGATTAAACGCTTGCGTATGCTACTAACGTAACCTCTCCTTTTTTTTTCTTTCCTCCCTTTCCTCTTCCTATTATTCGTTCCATCCTGTCGTTTCTTCGTAATTTTTTTCGGCCCATACCTCCACGATAGATACATACGCGTATAACTTTTAAATAGATTCACTAGGAGAATTGTAATATATTAATTAATTTAATTAACATATAATATAATTTAATGGAAACATACATATGGAAATGTATAACAATTTAAATCTTTTCTCGTTATTAATTTCGTAACCAATCGAATAACAGTGTTTTATTTTCTTTTCATTATTTTCACTTTAATATTTATTTAATAGCTCGTACAATATTTTCTTCTTAAAATTTTCCATTAAAAAAAAAGTTCATTCATTGAAGGATCGACGTTCCTTTTTTCTTGTTCATACGTTAATAATATGGACAAGATAAATTCAATCGAACGAAATTGTATTATAAAATAATTAGATCATATTCGTCGATAAATATATATATATATATATTTTTTTTTTGTTACACTACACTCATATTACAAATGGAATAAAAAAATTAGTCGTATGCTATTAAAAATTAGTCAAATTCTTTTATGATATTTTTTTTTTCTCGAGGGAGATATTTTCCATGCGCATTACTTCGTAAATTATTAAAGAAAGCACGAGAGATTTTCAAAGAAAGTTTCTCACTTTGATAACACGTTAGAAACATTGAGAGGTCATGGGAAGTGTATATCGTACGGATCTAATTCGTCGTTTAAAAGCACGCGAGAGGCGTGAACGTACTTTAATAATAAGACGCCTCGAGTTCTAATACCGAGATAAAAGATGTACACACACACACACACACACGCGCGCGCGCGCGCGCGCGCGTACACGCAAGTATATAAACTCTCGTTATTGAAAAAGACGAGAAATAGAAAAAAAAAAAAAAAATAGAGAAAACGAATTAAGCTAATCGTACGGACTTGTTTCATCGAAAAGCTACTTGAGAAACAAAGCAACCAAAATAAAAAATAAAAAATAAAAAAGAACATAAAAAAATCTTGTTCTCGAAGTGAAGTTGTTAACGAACAAAACGATTGTTGTTTTTCCATCAGCGATAATGGCATCGCGGTCGAGTCAACAATGATTCATTGTAAGACAGCTCGAGTCCGACTTTGTTCGATACTATGAGTCAAGAAGAAAGAGCGGGAAGAGGAAAAAGTCATAGAGAAGGATAGGAAGATCGTCGCTCGATCGTGAGGAAAGCTTTTTAGGGTTTATGCCGTTGGATGAAAAGCTCGAACGTGGTGCCGTTACGTTCTCTCTCTCTCTCTCTCTCTCTCTCTCTTTCCATCACTTTTTCTTTATCTATCAATCTATCTATCTATCTCTATCTCGCACTTGAAGCTATTCGTTCGTCCCTTATCCTCAGGTGAGAATTCGACCTAATCCCAAGGGATAAGTCCTCCTCACGTCTGAGTAGCCTCTCCACGATGTCACACAACGTTCAACTTCCTGACTCTGATGCGAGCCGATGCCAATCTCCCACGTCCGTTCGAAATCGAGCATCGAACGAACTCTTCGACTTTTTTATAGTCTCTCTCTCTCTCTCTCTCTCTCTCTCTCTCTCTCCTTTTCTCTCTCTCTCTCACACACACATAGACTTTCTCTCTTTTTCTTTCTCAATCTTTCTCCATCTTTCTTTCTCCTTCTTGAATGATCTACGATCGAGTTTTCTTGAAAGAAATCTTTTATCATTCTTCATCTCACTCCTCCTCTCTTTTCTACGGTCGTAGCTCGTTAAAAGTTCCACCTTGTTAAACTTGACATCACGTCTCACGTGAAACGCGAGAAAAGATTTCGCGTTGGTTATGATCGCGAAAGCGTGTTGCTTACGATCTTTCCTATTTTGCCGCGAAATCAACTGTAAGACTTTTGAAACAAATTTCGGGAAAATACGAGAAGACAATAGCGCAATACGAGAAGAATTTATTCGCTACGCACGTTTGTATGTACATACTTACGCGTACTATGCATTATTCAAACGTCAGACTTCTCGAACGTCGAAAAGCATCACCGTAGAATTTATTTATTCGAAGCGCCATGAAATTTCTAGTCTTTTCTCGTGGATAGAAAATTTGAGTGGTAGGAGATACATTGTGGCGAATAAATGTAATGTTCTTACAGCCGAGAGGGAAGACTATTATTCAGATAAAATTCATTAACTATAATATTAATTATTCGTTAACGTTTCATTTATTTCACTTTTATACGTTCATATTTCTTTTGTATCCTCGAAACACATAGTTATTAATTAAATTTGTTATTTTATTCCTGACAAATGTATGTTCCCTTTAATTACACGTATTCATAAAATCGATATAATCCTATATAACTAAATTTTTTGTCGCGTTGGCAAAACAAAAAATTATATCGTATTAAAGTTATAATATTACTTAGACTGATATACTATATTAAATATAATTTATATTTAAAAACATAACGAACTTTGGGTATGAGGTAATGATAAAACTTGTCTAATATGCATTATAAATTCATAGTTACTCATAACACTCGCGTAATTACATTATACCAAATATAATTTATAGTTAAAAGAACGTAAAATACTTTGTATATGAATTAGCTATTAAAGGAGTATTCATGCTGATAAAATAAAATAAAATAAAATTTTTGAAATACAAATAAATCTGTGTGATTTCAAGGTTACATGGCGTTTAAAAAGGGAAATGTTTGCAACACATGGCTTATAATTTCTATGCCATTTTAAAAAGAAAGTTTGAAAGAAAGCCACGGTAAAGTCATACATGACTTGAAATGTCGACCGTAGCAAGCTAGCTGGATGGTAGTGATCATAACGGCTAAGACGTGTCAGAGGTTGAAAGGCTATCTTTCGTTCGTTCGGTGAGTAAACAGAAGGAAAAGCGCGAGAGAAGAAACGAGAGATCTCGAAAGCGACGACCGACAATGCGAGAACCGATTCGCGGACGTTTAACTCCCTTCGCGATTTCGAGTTCAGTGCCGTATCGAGGTCGTTTGCAATTCTTGTGAGAGGAATTAGTTCTATTTAACGTTTCATAGCGCTTATTATGAACGTAAGTATATACAGATAAACGATAATAAGCACTTTGCGAACACGGTTTTCATACAGCATTATTTGAAAAATGCGAGAGAATTAGTATAATACGATACTTTCAGAAAATAGTTTTGATAGGATACATCAGATATTCTAGTAACATAAATAATATTTGTCTATGATTTTACTTTTTTCGAATTTTTAATTAGCTTTTATTATTATTTTCAATTAAAATTGTATAGAAACAATAAAGTAAAATTTGTGTATATATATGCATGTGTATGCGTGTGTGTGTACATGTATATATGTATATACGTATGTCATGAAATTTTTTAATTATTAAAAATCTTCAAAATATAAATTTTTATTTTTTAATATATATATATATATATATATATATATATATATATATATATTACTTTCGGATATTCATTAAATAATAATAATAATAATATTGTTTGTATGTACATAATCAAACACTTTTTGTTTAGTACATATTTTATACTCGAAACAGATAACAATTAATTTTATATTTAAAGAGTTAAATCTATAGAGTTTAATCAATTACAAAATATTTGTTTATTTATCTTAAACTTAAAAACAGAAAATATTTCTTTTATCCCTATGAAAGAATAAATAAATGTTCTTCACTTCGATTAAGAAAATATTATGTGACCCAATTCTTCATTTTACGATTCATAAATTTATCCACAGTTTCCTGTCTCCATTGTAATCGTTTGCATACATCAATTATTAATATATCATACATCAATTATTAACCTATTGAAAATCTTTCCCGATTAACAGGTTAATATCAATATCAAAATTATTAGACAAATATTTTGAACATAATCTATCATTACTGTCACAAAGAAAAATCTTAATTATTTTTCCGCTAATAAAGATCGATCGCACATTTCAGAAAAACAAAGAGAGAGAGAGAGAGAGAGAGAGACAGAGAGAGAGAGAGAGAGAGAGAGAGAGAGAGAGAGAGAGAGAGAGAGAGAGAGAGAGAGAGAGTGAAAGCGAGGAAGAGAGAAAGAGACGGCTAGCATCGTGGGGGTAAAATTTTCAAAAGAAAATTGTGGAACGGGGATGAACGAAGGCATTTCTTTTTCCTAACAGGGAAAACGTCGTTCGCAAGCTTCGCGTAACGTATCGGGACGCAGGGTAATAACTCAAAATAGAAAGGCGGGCACGCGGCTCTCCGTTCTTCGAGTAGAGAAATTTAATCTCGCGGATCGCTAGATTCTTATTTCGTTGAGAGAGAGAGAGAGAGAGAGAGAGAGAGAGAGGGGGGGGTAATACGTTCCTGACGTTACGTCGAATATATATAGGGCTCTTGGCCCTTTCACCGATCCAACCACTCCTTCCTCGTTGTTCTTTCTCTCGACGAAAGAAACGAATGTTCGCCATATTGCGGTTTAGGTTAACGTTACCGTATACAGTCTCGGTACATCAATCCTCCGCGAAATTTATTGTTGCGATCTTTTACCACGTTGAAAACGAGAAGAAAAGGAGGGAGGATAAGGGGATGATTTCTAACGGCTATCGGTCGATTTAACAACTTTGTTACCCGACGCTAACGTGTCTGGAAAATAACGGATGGATCATGGATAAATAAATATATCGTTACTTGTTACAAATACTTTAATCTTGTTCTTCTTTCCTCTTCCTTCCTTTCTTTCCTTTTTCTTGTAAAATTAGATACGTTCGTAAAAAAAAAAAAAAAAAAAA
>OU426856.1:2706547-2751547 GCA_911387685.1 Dolichovespula media | reverse complement strand
AAAAAGAAGAAAAAGGCAGAAACAGGAGAGAATGAAAGATAGTACGATAACACTAAAGACAAAAGACTCGTTGCACTCTATTTATAATCCTCTTCGTTTTATCCTCTCGAAAGGAGCTGCCTCCGCTACTTGACGAAGGTCGAGTGAGATCGTACGAATGAAAAGAATGAGAAGGCTGCCTCTCGCGTTACGATCTCGTAACAATTTGAAAAGAATGGAGATTCTAACTCTCGACCCCTCCTCCCTTTCCCCTTCACCGAAAGAAAAAGAAAATAAAGCAAACAAAATAATAAAACTTTGTATTATATCGTGTATACGTAAAAGAGAATATATATATATATATATAGATATTATAATAAAGTTTTAACGACAAATAAGTGAATAAACAAAAGATTTGGAAAGATCAACGTTCGAATGAACCAAGTTATCCAGCTGACTCTTATAAAAAAAACTACGGTTTTTGCTCGTTAGCAACTCGTTCGTGCTTCGACGGCGGCACGTCGATTGCTACCGTGGCAATTTTCTCAGGCCGAATGCCAAAAATTCCTCTCGTCCCATTAAAGGAATCTAGGGGAAAAAATTGGGTTGGGGAAGGGGGGGGGAGAAAGAATATGGCTGAAAACTTTAAAAGTTGATCTTTAACAATTTTGAATGAGGAGAAGGTGACACGCGATTACTTTTTTTACTTTTAATCGATTTTTTTTTAATTTCATTCAAAGAGAAAAATACATAAAGCGAAAGAGAGAGAGAGAGAGAGAGAGAGAGAAAGAGAGAGAAAGAGAAATTACAGGGAACAAATTCGTGTATGTAATGTCCGAGAAAATTTGAAGAGAACTACCCTCAGGCGAATAAATCAAGAAAAAGAGATAGAAAATGCTTTCAGGGAAGAAGCAGTTACGGTAAAAATCGTTCTTTTTACAGGAACCAAGTAGTAATTTCGCGAAAAGTTCTTGCCTTGAGTGCTCGTAGATAGAGAAGTCAGTCGCGTTGATAATTACACTTGCCAGTGATGACCGACAAAAGTCAATGAAACGAAGAAAAGAGAGGAAGGAAGGAAGGAAGGAAGGAAGGAAGGACAAGAAAAGATGAAGAAAAAGTAGACGAAGACGAAGACGAAGAAACTTGCTCGTGTAAGGGGAAAAGCTTCGCGTAGAATCATTCACGAAGAAAATCTCGAGAACATTTCTTTTTTATTTTCTCTCTCTCTCTCTCTCTCTCTCTCTCTTTCTCTTTCACTCACTAACTCTTCTGTATCCTAGTCTTCTTATTGGTTTTCACGTTAAAGGTAAAGGGACAACTCGAGTACCATACGAATAACATTGTAATCCTCTGTAAATGAAACGCGTTTCCCGTCGAGTGTGTACGTGTTACACACTCCGGCAAATATTCCGAACGATCATTAATTATAAAAGAATGGAAGTCCACTTGGATAAAGAGATATACGCATACGCATATGTGTACGTACGAAGATGTAAGTGTAAATCGCATATATGAACGTACCAGACGAAAGTAACTATCAAAAGAGAAAGAGAGAGTAAGAGAGAGAGAGAGAGAGAGAGAGATGGATATTCTCGATGAGAAAGATTAATGATTACGACTAATAATAAATCTTTATGAAATCCTACCGATCGTACTCTTATTTTATAACATTTATTATTACCACGTTTCCGTCGGGCTTAGTTAACCCATAAAATGATTATCGTTGTATCAACTCCTAAAAACTGAAACTATAGGAAAACTATTAACAGTGGACAGTGAGGTAGAACTAGAAAAAAAGAACAAGAGGGATAAAGATAAAAGGTAAACGAGTAAAAGCAGTTGACCGAGTCAGGTTCGTCGGTGGTGTACATCAGCAGCACCGAGACGTTATTCGATGGCTTTTGATCTCGATCTAAATTGCTGAAACTTGCATTTGAGTTGGAGAAACGGAGGAAAACAGAAATGGTAGGTTAAAGAGAGAGAGAGAGAGAGAGAGAGACTAAATTCGCTTTTGCAAGCCGGTATTTCGAGGTAAATTAGCAAATGATGGCCCAGCACGGGCCCATCGTTCGGCCCTCAACGATTTGGTATAGTTGTGTTAGTTGCACTTGTCTCTCTCTTTCCTCCCCCTTCTCTCTCTCTCTCTCTCTCTCTCTTAACACTCTCGGTTAACCAAGGGAATTCCTCTACCCTCCCATTTCGAGTCACCGTAGAAAACGATTTCTCGACGAGCAAACGGAGAGTTTCGAGAGCGATTTTAATATAATAGTAAATCGGAAACTTCCTTAGTCTGTTTTAGAGATAGAAAGGGATAGAGATATTTGTCTACGTAAGTCGAATTCGTGTGTTTCCGAAGTTTTCGAAGTACCGATACGTTTGTCACAAAGGTTTCGTTGTTTTTGTCCTTCAAATTTCGCATGCTTACACTTTGTCCTAGTTTTCTGTAAAATCCTTAGATTTTGTTTCTTTTTTTCACGAAGCAAACATCTTAAGATATACGAACAAATATAAATAGAGATATAATAGAAATAAATAGACCGAAACTCAAATTTATCCTTCTTATTTATAAAGCGCATTTTTATTCGTTGATATATCTCTTATGCTTTTAAATTGATTATATGATAGGATGGAACATCTTGAAGGACAGAGATAAAATTGAAAAGTATTCGAAAGTATCTCATGAATCGCATGTCGATCCGAAGCAAGCAATCGAAGCAATTGCAGCTTTTTCTTTTTCTTGTTTTTTTCCTTTCTTTTTTCTTTTCCCCTCTTACAATCTGTCGATACTTCAGACAGAAAATACCGAAGGACGAAAAGAGCACGAAAGAGACGCGTTGACGATAATTACTCGAGGTGGATGAAAGGTTCGTTCATCCAAGTCTCCCCCTACTTATTCCTTCCCTTTTTCTTGCATCTTTTTCTCGTAATCCTTAATGTTGAAATCGTCTCGGTTGGAACGATCCTGCGAGGCTTTTGAGAAGCAAAAAAAAAAAAGATGGAAAGGAAGAGAGTATCCTTCCTTACGAAAGGAAGAAGAAACGGCGAGAGTGAGATTATCGAAGAAAAAGAGAAAAGGAGAGAGAGAGAGAGAGAGAGAGAGAGAGAGAGAGGGAGAGGAAGAGAGAGAGAGAGAGAGAGGAGTGGGAGAACTCGTTCCGTAATGGTCAGTGCTTCTTTCCGACCGACTCTCAGACCTTGATTGGCCAATTTACCTGTCCCTTTGTTCCCTTCCTATCTTTCTCGTACCTTGTTAGTATAAAGCTTTAACTCCGTTGGACAATTGCATCTGATTTTTCGATCGTTTCTTGCTTCTATATAATGCGAAAGAATAAGAAAAAGAGAGAGAGAGAGAGAGAGAGAGAGAGAGAGGTGGAACAAAAAGAAGATATAAAGAGAGAGAGAGAGAGAGAAAAAATCGAGAAAGAAAAAAAAAAGAAAGAGAGAAGGGAGAAGTTAGGAAGGAAGAAATGATGCAGGATAATCGCTTTTACCTTTCGATCGAATGAATTCGAAAGAAATCAGAATTTTCATGTGATTTCGTTGGAGTTAGAGAGACGGAAAATCGGATTCTCCACAAAAGGAATCTTAGAGTAGAAAAAGGGAAGAAAAGAGGAAGAAAAAGAAGAAGTAGAAGAAGAAGAAGAAGTAGAAGAAGAAGAAGAAGAAGAAGAGAAAGAGCAATGAGAGCGCTTACCTGCCTTGCAGACATCGATGTCCAGGTCGCCGGTGATCGCATGAGGAAATCTCGTGTTGGTAAGCTCGTCGATGGTGAATCTCCTATGACGATGATGTCGATGGTGTTTCGTTTCCTCGAATTCGTATGAATCCTTATCGACAGCCCGACTGTCGACGAGGCATGCTGCTGCCGTTAGGCATAGGATCGACAGGATGATCTCCATCGGTAGCCTCATCTCGTGTTGATCGATCGAAATAACGAGATGAAAACGAGGAAATCGATCGACGATTCGGTCATCACAGACCGATCGTACTACCGTTCGAATAAATTCATTTGCCGTTGCTTTCTTCTCGTTCTCTTTTGATCCTTCTCTCTCTCTCTCTCTCTTTAACTTTTTTTCTTCCTTCTTTGTTTTATAATAATGCTTCCTTCTTTCTATTTTTTTTTTTTTATTATATTTTTCCTCGACTCTTTCTGTTCACATTGATGGTTCAACCAAGATCCGTCCTATCATCTATCTTTCTTTTCTTTCTCTATCTCTCTCTCTCTTTCTCTCTCTGTCTCTCTTTCTCTTAGTAGTGGCGGGAAAAGTGGTCGAATTTAAAATCATCGGCCAAGTTTCCGCTAAACTAATTATACCCGATCGTTTTGGGATACCAATGGAAAATAAAATATTGATACTTTTTTCATCAAAAATAATATCTTTCCTATCGATCTCCAGACGAAAATCATATAATTCTCTATCTCATTTAAATTACGCGCGAATTTTGTCGCGTCGACGTTGAACGAGACTCTTCGTATTTCTTATCACAGAATTAAAAAAGAAAAAAATAATAATAATAATAAAAAAGAAACACGAGTTATACGAAAAGAAATGTACAGTAAAAAATACTTCCACCTACTACTTTCCTCCTTTTTTTTTTTTACTATCGGACTCGCAATATCACTTTTCGTGGAACAAAATCAAACCAGGGAGAGAGAGAGAGAGAGAGAGAGAGATAGAGGGAGAGAAAAAATAAAGAAAAAAGAAAAGAAAGAGGGGGAAAAAAAGACAAGAAAAACAAAATGAGAAGGAAAGAATGACAGAGTAAATGATAAGTCACGTGAGAGATCTCGTTCGTCGGGCCCGTCGGTCAAAGTTCGATTAAACGCGAGAGACTTGAGACAACGAGAGAAGAATGTTGTCGAAGTTGTTCGTTCAAAACTGATCGAATACAACCGCCGGCGGATCGTCCTTGCGTGGAGAACGTGGAGAACAGACTGATCGTCCCTCGCGGCTGCTGCCTCTGAACGCGTCGTTCGAAAGCGCGCGCTCGTACTGGCATTAAGTCGAGTGAGACAGAGAGTCAGAGTGAAAGACAGAGGGAGATAGAGAGATAGAGATAGAGTGTGAGTGAGTGAGTGAGTGAGTGAGCGAGCGAGCGAGCGAGCGAGAGAGTGAGTGAGTGAGTGAGTGAGAGTAAAAGAGAGAGGAGGGATAGGAAAGAGACGACGGTGGAGGAGGGAGGAAGAAGAGGAAGAGGATGAGGGGGAGGATGAGGAGGAAGGGATAGGTAGAGAACCAGAGGGGATGCCAGCGACGATCGTCTCCTCCCTCGCTAACTGCACGGCACGAGGGTGGCCGAGACACTGACCGAGCTTCCGTGCGAGTAGCACGGCCGAGCCTCGAAGAATCCTCATGGCGGGAAGACGCAAGCCAGAGTAAGTAGACCGTCGCATGCTCTTTTCATTTCTATCTTTCTTTAACTTCATAAATTGAATTAATCTTTTCTGCGATGAGATTTCTGAGTCTCACGAAACATCGTTAATCGTTTTTATTCCTTCGTGAAATTCGAAGTAAACAGAGAAAGAGAGAGGGAGAGGGAGAGAGAGAGGGAGAGAGAGAGAGAGAGAGAGAGAGAATAGGGGATATGATGAAATTGAATTTGTCCTTATCTCATACGTAATTTATTTTAAACATAGTATTTCGTATGACATTGTTTCGAGTAAACAACAATGACATTGCCTACGATCGTTTTTATGCCTTCGTAAAGAAAGTTTGTTATTTAAAACGTAATCGATTTGGAAATGAAATTTCTTACGATATTGCCTTGAGAAAAAAGCGAGGATGTTGTCTACGAGAAAACCCTACTACTATATGCCCTAAAATGAAAAGGGAAAAGGAGTAAGAGAGAGAGAGAGAGAGAGAGAATATCTAATTCAGTAACTCGGCAATATCCTTTTACGTAACAACTCGGCTCGTATCTGGCTTTGATCTGAGAAGGGTGAAGGGCCCGACCACGGACCAACTCGTGTCGTTCGACTCGATAATTCGACGAACGCTTCGCTCGTTCCTTCCTTCGTCTAAATGTAGCCCTCCTCTTACAACGGTCCTTCTCCCCCACTACTTTCTCATTTTGCTTTTCAACGAGCCACGCACACAAACAAAACCGATAAATATTCGACAAGAGACAACGGCTTGTTGTTAGTTTGGCCCTTCGCTCACAGAAACACGTGTTCCGTGTCCCACGCGAGAACGTGTATCGGTCAAGTATCGGATTACTGTCATGGGATCACCCTTTAGGAACCCTGTCAGTCTGTCTGTCGAAGGGTAAGTGCATGTCGACGCTGCCCGGAAACCCTCCGCAAGAATAATCTCTGACGATAGGAGGGAAATACCGAATTCTCTTTTAACGTGTCACATCCGAAAGCACAAGCCCTCTCCTCTCCTTCCTCTACCTTCTGGCAACCTTCCCTGATACGCCCGACGTCGCTTACAAACAAACCGCTCGAACGACCATTGTTTCGACTATTGTTGTCGTCAGCACGCTTCTCTCTCTCTCTCTCTCTCTCTCTCTCTTATACATATGATTTCTCTCTTTTTATGTCACCGATTCAACGAGAACGTTCTACACTTTACCATATCCTGTATCGACGTTAGAATAATACCTGATCTCGTTGAGAATCCCCACCTTCGATTCGAAATCTCCTTTCCGATGGGATTTTCTATGATACAAAAGTTGTTATAAAGGTGCTTGTTTTAGTTGAAGCCTTTTACGTCGGTTGGATTTGAAGATCGATATAGAGAAAGAAAGGATGGAACGATGGTATACGTATGTGAGATTTTATAAACAGAGAAGAGCATTGTATCCGATGGAAACTAATTTCGAACTTGGTTCCTAATAGTAAGATACAAACGATCCCTTTATTCATTTTTATTCTTTAGCAAAGAATGATCTTTTCGGTTAAGGTGAACATTTGTTCATCGCAATTAGATTTGTTCGAGTCAATAATATCGACATTTTCAATACTTTCTTATCCAAATAAACAATATCTATACAATATAATATATAGATTTATATATTATAAAAAAAAAAAAAAGAAATAGGAAATACATTGGATTAGTCAATACTAAATATTGAGATTTTTAGTATGTTATATCTAATAAATATTATATGTCATATTATATTATTTGTATATATTATATATTATTTATTATATTTATATATCATATCATTGTTTATCTTGTATATCACAAAATAGTGAAAAATTCGATATCAGGTATTAGCGCAATGTAATACTTTCATTTCGTTTTATTTTTCTTTTAAAACCACCTTAGGAGATTCTCGAAAGCATTTCGATTGGATCGATACGAATCGTACGATATTCGTGGGCCAAATTAAAGGAACCTCAGTGAAATCGTACTCGCGTCGTTAATATTTCATGCGCGTGGAAATATGCAAGGTAGGTAGATAGATAGATAGGTAGGCAAGCTAGCTAGCTAGCTAGCTAGTTGGCTGAATCGCAGGGTGTGCAAGCGGAGCACACCGCACAAACGATAAATTCTTATATTCGAGCAACAACCAACAGCAACATCACCGCAGCTAGCGGCCGTTTAGAATGGAAATGAAATCGATCGATCGCAAAATTTACCGCGATTATTCGCTCCTCCTCTTTCCCTTCGTGCGTGTATTTCCTCGATTTGTAGCTCGATCGAACCGAGCAATGGAAATGAATGAAATGCGTCGACTATACACCATAATAAATATTATATATATATATAATATGTATATGTATGTACATAACGATACTGAAAACTCATTGAAACAAAATTTAAACGTTGAATTTTGATCGTTAGAAATTTTCTTTGTTACTTTATCCATTTTCGTTGTTATTTTTTCTCAAGTCTATCGTTAAAATAGTTATCGATCTATTAATCTTCACAAATACATATCTGTGTGTATATGTATATACTTCTTGTTAAATATTTTCAATAGAATTTTGTTGGTGTTTCAAATTTTTCATATCCAATATGTTCGTTGCCTTAGATCGTGAAATTAAATCCAAGAGAAGCTAAATAAAGAAAATTCTTTAGAAAGGGGATGAAGGGAAGAAAAAAGCTGAGAGATTGAAATGAGAAAAAGAGAGAAATATTACGGTAGAAGAAGAAAAAGAGGAAGGAAAAGAAAGAGAGAGAGAGAGGGAGAGAGAGACAGAGAGTTAGAGAAAGCATAAAAACGAACATGCACGAGGTTCTAGGAGAGCCACCGACTAGTAATTAATCAGCCTTAACAGGCACTCTTTCCTCTGCATATAATGAAGCCAGTTGGCTCGTAGAATTTTTGTTTCGAAATTTCGCAGTTCCGTTCGACGAGAATTTTTCGAAATAATTATTAAGACGAAATCACTTAAGAAAGAATAACTTCGACGACGTTATAAAAGAATTTCTTCAATCTTTATACTGTTTTTTCTTCGTTAATTAATTAATGGACTATTACATTTCACTCAATCACCCACACCATCATCATTATTATTATTATTATAAGAATAGAGAAACTATATAATTGTACACGTACACGAAAACACACTCCCTTAACTCGAGTTATCCTAATATCTCGTATCCCATTATTTCTATCACTCCCACTACTTTCATTACTTCCACTCTCGTGATAGAATCTTGAATAATGAATAATAAGCAATCCATAATACAGAATTAATTTATATATCAAACTTATAATATCGTAACATTAACACTCGCATGTATAAATAAAAGTATTTATTTCTCTATATATTATCTCAAAAATCTCCAATTCCCTTCACGGAATAGTTATTACAATCGTAAGACATAAACATGGTTTAATTGAAATATTTCTTATAACATTCTTTGGAGACATTGTAGTATGATTATCATGGGAATATATATATATATATATATACATATATGTATAAAATTGAATTACCAAGCTTCGCATAAAGCAATGGCTTGTTTTATAATACTATGTGGACTCGATGAATATCCGAGTAGCAATTTAAACTTTTTTTTCTCTCTTTTTTTTTCGGTGAGAACGTAAAAAAGTCAAGGACACGGGTGGAGCACACAGTTTCCATTCATCAAGGGAGAGGGGAGACTTTTAAAACGATCAGTAGGGGATGATAAATGCTTTGCTTTAAAACGTTTGACTACGTTAATTAATATGATGAGTACGATCAAACGCGAACCGTGCTTTGAGAGTACATACTATGTTCAGAACGTTGATCTCGTTTGCAATTGAACTTTTCGGCAAATAAACGAAATGTCGATAATATATGTTCTTTTACAATAACTTTACATAGGGAATATATATATTTCCAAATAGTGAAAGAAAATTATTTGCAAAATCACCAGAAATGATTGTGATTTAATTACAATTAAAATTGAAAAGAAATCATTTTAATTGAAATAAAAAATTATAATTTGTAAAAATTACTGCAAAAAAGAAGAACATCATTGGAATAATACTTTAGATACATCCTATATATTCGTTATGTTTGTAAAATTTATTTATACAAAATATTATAGGATACTTCCAAATAATTAATGAAGAAAGAAAATTTGCCACAGAATAATATAAAAAAAAAGAAAAAATATTGAAATTAAATTAAAATCAAAAAAGATTGTGAATTAAAAAGAAAGACTTTCAAAAGAAAAAATCAATCGAACACTCACAGTACATCCTGTAATTCTTTATACATCTTTGTATAGTAGGTAATATATTCTTACCGTGAAATTCGGCCTTAAAAACGAAGAGTGCCCTTATCCTTTTTTATACCAACTGCTCTCTCTCTCTCTCTCTCTCTCTCTCTCTCTCTCTCTCTCTCTCTCTCTCTCCCTCTCTCTCTCTTTATTAGAACCATTTTGCCACTCTTCTCGAATACAGGGAATCGTTGAATATGCATACATTTTTTTTTATGGCAGTTCAGCCGTATCTCGAAGTCAGCAGATATCCCCTTATATTCTCCTTCATCCTAATATACAAACATATGCGGTACAACGATATTCCATTCGGGAAATCTATAAACGAAGCTTGCTTCGAGAAAATATGCAGGAGTCCGTTAGATATACATATGTTAACGCACTGTGCGATATTCCAGCGAGATTGAATCTCGTAAAGTAGGGAATTCGATTAAATGTTCGAGAAAACAAAAGCGAATTCATGCTTTGTAATTCAATTGTTAATATAGGGGAAACGTTATTCTATCAAAGAGTACGTGAATACCAACGAATGTAAAATATTCGCCGAACGAAATACATTGGAAGATCTAATAAAAATTTTACCAAGGTAGAAATGTTAATCGATTAAAGTATATCGGCACTACTACCAACACTCGTAGAGAAATTTAACATCATAAAACGATAATTCGAAGCGTCAAAATAAAAATCGTACTTTTTCAACTTTTTTATAACCTACCTGTTATCAAGATCAAAAACTAGTCCATGGGTTGTTCAATTCTTTCCTTTCAGTACTCTTTAAACGGCGATTTTATATCAATCCATATGCACTGCGTCTCGAGGCACTTAAAACAAAAGTGAAAAGGTAAAAGAAACGAAGAGTATATCATAAAAAAAAAAAGAAAAAATATATTGTACGTAAAGAGACGGGACATCATCGATTGACAATGATGCAACAAGGATATGATTTTGAATTTTCCACAATCCCGCGTCACGTATACGCGCTTTGATTGGTCCGCCGAAAGAGGAGGTATATCTTATTACATCACGGTTCGTACGCTCATTCACCGAGTCACGACGTTTGCTTTGAAAGAAACTTCTTTTCGATAATGGCGGTGGCTCCTGGAATATGTGAAGCACCTGGATGTAAAACAGAGGCGAGCTTACAATGTCCGACCTGCTTAAAAATTGGAATACAGGGTTCATACTTTTGTAGTCAAGTAAGAATACGTTACGTATATAATAGGTTAAGTATTACTACTGTGTATTCTTTCGGTATGTAATTCAATACTATCAGTATGACCATGACAAAAAAAAAATATCAATTCAACTCGAATAGTTACGTTTTTGAATATATTAATCCATTTCAAATATTCGATGAATTTGTTTTGCCATAGTAATACAACGATTTAGTTTTTTTTTTTTTTTTTGATCGATTTTTACAGGGGTGCTTTAAAGATAACTGGAACTCACATAAACTAATTCACCAACTTGCAAGTGAGTTTATGGTTCTATTTCTTTCTGATATTACCATGATGCAGTTATAGTTACGAATGGTTTTGTATAATTAGAAGGAGAAAATGTGAATAAAAGTTCCGAGTACAATCCATGGCCTTCTTATCATTATACTGGAAAATTACGTCCTTTCAAAAGAGAGTCACGTCGTGAAGTACCAGAAACTATAAGCCGTCCAGATTATGCTCAACATCCAACTGGAATTCCTATCAGTGAACAAGCAGTAAGAGGTTCTGCCCAAATTAAAATCCTTAACGATGAAGAGATTGAAGGAATGCGCGTTGCTTGTAAGGTGATATATTTCTTCAAACTTTACAGAAAATCTTTGATCATCAAAAGTTTAACATAAAGGGCACTTTTACCTACTTCTTATTTATATATGAGACCTAACAATTAGTGGGATTTAAAATTAGAATAATTCACATAGCTTGGCCGAGAAGTCCTAGACGAGGCTGCAAAAACATGTGGCGTAGGTGTTACAACAGCAGAAATTGACAGGGCTGTTCATGAAGCTTGTATAGAACGAGACTGTTATCCATCACCATTGAACTATTATCAGTTTCCTGCTAGCTGTTGCACATCGGTTAATGAAGTAATTTGCCATGGTATACCTGATACCAGGCCATTGCAAGATGGAGATATCTGTAATGGTAGGATGACCACTCGATCGTTAATAAATATAATTTTAGCTGCCTTTAATAAATTATTTCTTCAAAAACTTTTTTTTTCAGTTGATGTCACTGTATATCATAATGGTTTTCATGGAGATCTGAATGAAACTTTCCTAGTGGGGAATGTTAAACCGGAAGTAAAAAAATTAGTGGAAGTAACATACGAATGTTTGTCAAAAGCTATTGAGATTGTACATCCTGGAGAAAAGTACAGAGACATTGGTAATGTGATACAGAAACATGCGCAGGCACATGGTTTTAGTGTAGTACGCAGTTATTGTGGACATGGCATACATCGCCTTTTCCATACTGCACCGAACGTACCTCACTATGCCAGTAAGTAATATTCATTATTAAAACTCCAACAATGTTTTATGATTCAATTAATATATGCGATTTCTTTTAGAAAACAAAGCAGTAGGTGTTATGAAGCCTGGTCATTGCTTCACAATAGAGCCAATGATATCTCAAGGTACATGGAGAGATGAAATGTGGCCTGATAATTGGACAGCTGTCACAGCAGACGGTCAATGGTCAGCACAATTCGAACATACGCTTTTAGTCACAGAGAAGGGTTGTGATATTCTGACAAAACGTCTAACAAACAATGGTAAACCATGGTTTATGGATCAATCGTAGTAGAGTTTGTCGTAACAATGATAAATCGCATGACGTCATCAAGATGTGCGTATTTTATTTTTATCAGTTAAATTAAGATCTTCTTTGTGTTTGTTTTATTGATCGAAAAAAAATTTGGCGAAGATGAAAGTGATTAACCTGGCTAAAGAAACCAATGGAAATAGACTTGTCCAACAACGTTTCCTTAATGTTTCTTTTTCTATTTAAAAATGAAAAAACTGCTGACTCCTGTATCATACTAATATTTCGCCCAGATGATAAATATGTACATACGAGTATAATATTTACCTTTCAATTGCGCGGGATGTTCAAAATAAAAGATTAAAATTATGTAGGACAATGGAAATGCTCTATTTCCTTACAAGTAGAAATAAATAAGTTAACAAATAGTCTAAATACAATAAATAAATACCGAATAAATTAATAGACGATTCGTACGATCGCATTAAAAGGATGTCTGTCGAAGAATGATTCAAAAGCTATCGGAATCGATCGCCGCTCTCGCATAATCGTTTCGAGCGTGGAAATCACCTGTTAACAGAATCCTAAAACTTGTCGATAAATAATCATCATATACAAATATTATATTAATAAATATATTCAATTTCCAGTCTTAGATCTGAGTCGTGTACCGAATTCATATTTCGAATTTTGATCATAAAGTCGTTCGTTCGACGAAGTGGTAGTTCGAGAATCCTTCGTATCACCCTCGTCAATGTCGTATTCATACTCTACTTTCTCTTCGCTCTGTGAATCAGAATCGTTCACGTATTCTTCGTCATCGGGTACCATTATTCGTAAGGGTCGCTTTTCTTGATTAAGATTTTGCTGATTTAACCTTCGTCGATGTTGTTGTTGTAGAAAACGTTGTTTATCACGTCTTTCATTTTCAGCCTATAAATATTCAAACTATTATTAAATATCTATTTCTTAATATTTATAATTTGATTAAATGTATACCTGTTCCTGATGAATACGTTGTTGATATTGCTGTTGCTGCTCATACTGTGATTCATATTGTTGTTGTTGCTGCTGTTGCTCTTGAGTATCTTGATAACTCTCGTCTTTGTGATTAGGCGGCATAGCCTCGCTCTGCTGTTGGTTCTCCTTTTGTTGCTTTCTTAGATGTCCAATCAACTGACTATTTACGTTTCCAGCAGCAGCTAATGCAGCTAATTTCTCTGCAGCTTCGCGATTAGGCAAAGATGTGTAAAATTGTGTCGATAGTCCACCGTTGTTGGCAATTTTGCTAAAATACGTGGATTGTGCAGCCTGATTATTCGTTTCCTCATAATCAATATTATTTTCTGTTTGTTCAACTGGTACTTCAGCAGTATAGCTTAATTCCTCATCAGACTGTATATCACTCTGTTGTATATTTGAAGGTTCTGCCTCCAAATTGTAATCCGCTGTGACTCTGCCGGATGCGAAATTATGATCTAATAATATCTGTTGTTGCTCGTGTTGTAATTGTTGATGCTGTTGTTGTTGTTGCTGCTGCTGTTGCTGCTGCTGATTGTCTTGTTCATCGTAGTTAAAGGAATGCATCTGTGGTTGAGAGAAACTCGCGACTCCGGTGGGCTGGAGAAGTTGACCAAGTTGTTGTTGTAGTAGATGTTGTTGTAGCTGAGGTTGCTGACCTGTAATCGTAAATATGACTTTTATTCGTTATTTCTTGATACGTTGGTTGACATTTCAATGAAATTACGAACCTGCCGTATATTGTTCCGCAAGTTTATGCGGGAAGCTGTTCAAGAGATCATAAAGTTGAGTAGCGGATAAAGGTGGTCCAGCTGGTGCCGGATGTCCAACGTGCAATTCAGGAATTTGATTACCAATTGTATTGGCTGCTTGAGTGGCGGTACCAGGAAAGCCCACGTGAAGAGAACTGCGCAAATTCGTTTGCATAGGTGTGTCGGTTTGACCGAACTGAATATTCGCTAACCCTGTGTTGGTTATGGGTGGATGATTGAGGAAAACTTCGTTGGTTTGTAAATCAGGATTGACTACCGATGCCAGCCTGGTTACATCGAATTCCGGAGTGAAAAACGTTGGCTGCACTGTATGATACTCCTTTTGGGCTAGGTCATTGTTTTCTGTCACTTCGTATTGATGTTGAATAGGCGTTGGACTAGTTACAGTTCGTTGAGGTGGCAAGCTGGTGCCAATGGTCGCTAATCCGAAATCGTTTGCCAATGTATTACCTAAAATCAATGTGATATCGTAGTAATATATATTCTTTCATTATTTAAATCAATTTCTTTAAACTCACTTTGTAGATTGAGATTATAGTTGAGATCGCTACTATATTGATGCTGAGAAACGGCCTTTTGTCCAGAATTAGCATCAGAATTGTAAGGCTTGTCCGCTGGGCTCAAATTAGGAGCAGGTATCGTATGAATAGGACCCTTATCGTCGTCGATGCTACCTCGATGAGTCGGTGGCAATATCATTGGTTCAGGCCTGTATTCCGGACTATACTCTGGAACTTGGTTCATCGTATGAAATTCTTTGACCGGTGGACGTTGCGGAAGTACAGCATGATTGTTCAAGATCCCGAGGACTGGCATTTGAGTTTTCCATGCAGTAGGAAGAACATTGAACATCGGAGGTCGTCTAATCCTGAGATCGAAAATGATTTGCCTAATGTATCAGGGTTATTCGTATCTTGGGTTATTTCTTAAACTTTTGAAAAGGGAATTAAAAAGAACACTGCCCTTCGTATTTCATTCCTTATCATTCCTCTTACCTATAATTTGGAGGTTTATAAGATATTCTTTTATGAGGGAAATTCCCACCAATGTGTATCGTGTTTCCCATAGAAATTCTAGGTCCAATAGGCCATGATTTCTTGAATATCGATGGTGCATGAGGCAAAGGGGCTAGAGGTGGTCTTCTTAGTTTATGCCTTGCCTCGGAGAAACAGATACACATGGCCAAGAGCCAACAAGTCCAGCCGATCACCTGAAATTTAACAGTTTAACGTCGTTAATGTGCTTTCGATAATCGACTTTTCTCAGACGTCCTAGGCATCTATACTCTTTTTACTTAGGATAAGCAATACGTGAGACGAATTCGAGCATTCATAACCGGAAATCCAGGTCTGTTAGGATGATACCGTGAACGTTACGGTACTTCATATCGGCACGTGCTTCTCGTTTCCTTCTTGCCAGCATATAAATAATATGTCTGTCTGTGTGTCTATGTATATATGTTTAGATATATTATATTTATGTATTTAGGTATGAACACATATGTATATGTATGTATGTGACGCACTAGTGGATGAAGAGAGAAGAAACAGAAACTTCGTGGTGAGTCGACGAATCGAAGTGGGACATTGTCCCACATCGATGCAAGGAAAAGCGAGCATAAGCAGGCCGGGAGCGGGGGGTAAGAGAGAAAGAGAAAGAGAGAGAGAGAGAGAGAGAGAGAGAGAGAGAGAGTAGTGAAGAAGACGAAAATACGGCGAACCATGAAAATTATCGTATGTGTGGGTATGTATACATATGTATGTATGTATGTATAGAATTTGCGTGAATGTTCGTGAACATGTTAGAAATTTTCACACTCGTTTCTTACAGTGATTTTGATAATCAAGATTCCTTCGAATTATTTGATTATATCGTTCGATCGCTCGTTAGGATACTTCTTTCCGTTATTTACTCTTTAATAATCATAAAAATTTCATATCCACATTTACTATGAATTCAATTCAATTCAAAAATCATCGTAAAACGTAAACAATTTTGTGACTCGATTCTTTATTTAAAAGTCAAACAAGATTGAAAAAGAAATTGAAAACAATCTTTGCCGAATTAATTATTAGACTCTATTTAATTAGAGATAAACACGAGACGTGGATTTATAAAAATAATACGAGTATGAATTGACAATTTAGACATTGCGTCAATTAAAAATGCCGCAAAAAAATGTTGAGGAAATCTTGAACAAATTCTTTTTTAATTGTTTCGTTAATTAATCATTTTTGCAAGTGACATTTAAAAAGAACAAAAAAAAGAAACGAAAGCTTATAGAAAGAAATAAATATGTGTAAAACCTGAAAAAGGACTTACCTTCATGATCGAAAAAAAAAGTAGAATCCTCGATTCTATTGATCGGCAGGTAGATGATCAAGAATATTGTGACGCACAGAGATACAAAGACCGGCTTTTCTCTCGCGATTCGAACCCGGAAAACCGGAAACCGGCTCTTCAAAATCTTTCTCGCGGCCTTGGTTATTGGCCGTCGAAGAAGCACTGCGCCTTCTGCACGCAATTAGGTCATTGTCCTTCATTTATACTCTCGACCGACGTACGTTGATCATCGGGGAAGCCAAAAGGTTACTTACTACTCCTACTCTCGCATTTGCTTCGATGCGTTGAGTGCACTAACCGGCGAGTTTTATCGCGAAAAGAAATTCTTTATTTCCCTGACATTCTTTTCATTACTATCCAATTGATCGTACATACAATTGAAACATTTCATGTATTAAAATTGACATGAGAAACTAAATAGACTTTGAAAAAATATCAAGGATCTTCAACAATTTTTCTTTTGATCGTTATTACTACACCTGGGTTCATTAATTAACAAAGATAATTACGGATTTATAAATAATCTAAATCCTTTTTAACGTCTGTATTTTGGAATTTCTATTTCATTTTCTTGCCACAAAATTAATTATTATATTCATATTCGTATTATCGTTTGTTAAATATAAGTTATACTTAGTTATATTGGTATGGATTATATTATAAGTTTTGTATAATATAATTATTCTTCCAAATGAAACGATAAAAAATTAGTTTGTAGAGGATTAAACATAGGAAAAAAATCCCTCGTATCGGAACGAAGGATTTACATAATTTTGCTTCGTCAACTGTCAGATTCGCGCGGATTAACGAGTTGAATAAGTAAAATTGTTAAATAAGTAAAAAATGAATTTAAAAGAGAAAAAAAAAGAAAAACATCGTAAAGACGATTTAAAGGGACAGGCCAGCAGGTGCATCGTCCTCCGATCCGATTTGTATCGATCAATCGACCGGTCGTCTTTCGTTTCTCTCCATATATTCGACTCACCGGATTCCCTGCTACTACTACTACTACATTACTACTACAACTACATCACAATTACTAGCAAAAGGCTAAGAAGCGATCGCGAAAGAGCTGCGTGCACGATCCAGTGACCTACTACCGTATTCTACGACATCACACATACGAGCCCGTAACTTGAAATTATCCTATATCGTCGCCATTTTTGTTAGCGATCTTCGCGTATCGCGAGACGCGATCATCGGCGTTCCGTTCAACGAGGCACGCTAGCGATTTTCTTCGGTGCTTGCACGCGATATAGAAATTGCATGTTTGATTTATAAGAATAATTCAATTTTCTTTTTTCTTTCTTTTTTTTTTTGCTCTCTCTTTTTCATAGAGTTAAAAGAATGTATTACAAAAGAATACGGTCAGAATCTTTCTGACATAACCGATTTGTAATTTTGTACTCTTTTTTTTCCTTCTTTTTTCTCTGTTTCAAAGATGAATCCATAAACGGATTTGCGGTTTGTATTTTATTCGCAGGTTTCACGACCTCAAGGGACGGAAAGGAGATCGACGGAGGACATTGATCCGTACGATTTATTTCGTGAATGTCGTCCGTTGAACTCAGAAACTTCTGGCTCTCTCTTTTACTCTTAGAAGGATGCTGGATAATGGATCGATCGCGCGTTTAGTCGCGCATGACCGACACCCATCCATCTTACCTGAGATTTCCCATTTAACTACTTACTCGTTCTATCGTTTATATATGTACAATTAATATATTTGGTTTTTTTTTTCCTTATCGATTTTCTACATTATTTATATTCGTCTGATTGATCCTCGAGTTAAATATACACAAGTAATTTCCTTGAGAAAAGTTTTTACGACTTCTCTCGAATAACTTTATTTTGCAATTTATTCTAGTACTGCTAGGTAGAAAAAAAAATAAAAAAAAAAATATGTCACTATAATTTATAATAAAAAAAAAGTGATTTCTCCATACGACTCAATTAACCAACGTACTTAACTCTTTTGATTTCTTTTTTTTTTCATTAAATGCGCATAAAAGGTAGGTAAGTATCACTTGAAAGTAAACAATTAAAAAATGTTCCAAGTATCGATCGGGAGTGAAATTCGTGCTCAGTGAACGAACGAAATGGTTGAGCCCTCCATTCACAGATGGCTCCACTCGCGAGTTCGTAACACGACGGTCATTTAAAAAGCACGTGCTCGAACTGTAAACTGTCAATGACATTTTATCCTGTCGATTGTTAGCATATATCACAAAGTTAAATATTTCATCAAAATAGAGTTTCTTCTCTCCATACACGTGTAACTTTTTTTTTCTTATTTCTTGTTGGATTCAAAATAACACTGGAATAGCGTTGATTGGAGTTTGGCACGTAGGCGCCCATTTCTTCTTCTTTTTTTTTTTTTTCTCAGGGTACCATTTTCCATACGAGACTTCGTAATCTTCCAACACGAAGTTTCTAAAACCCATAAGGCTTCGATGATTTGTACCAGCCTCTGTATGGATACGGATAGAATGAATACGAATAGACCACTGAAACACAGATAATGTCTAATATTAATAACATTTAGAATTTCATTATACGTAACGGGTACGTTCTCGTTCAGGAAATACGTAAAGATTTTTATATGACTTAATAACTAATCTGATTCATTTAAACATTTTGTTTTTCTTATTATAAATGTCAAAGTCCAGATCAAACGGAGATTAATTACGTCACGAGTTCGTTCTCGTCCAGGAAGGAGTTAAGGATTTTTGCATGTCTCATTAGGTATGTCGATATTTTAATTTTTTTTTTTGTTTATTTTCCTTTCCTTTTTTTTCTTTCTCGTCGAATCGTAAATTTCGAAGTCTAGATTGTCAAGATAGTTTAGAAAATCTTGTCTAGTAACTATGTCACAGTTCGAGTTTCCAATCACATACGATATAATTATACTCTAGTAGTTTTGTTTTAAGTATTTCACGCTTTTGCCAGCATGACGGAAGTTGTCGTATTGGAAAGTATATATCCATATGAATATCGACACGATGAGAAAGCTCCCCCTCCCCCTACCCTCACTCCGCCCTTGTACTCCAAGAAGACCCAAAGGCCCGTAAACACTTTCGCTTCGTTAGTGGTTCGCCGACTCTTACTCGATCAACGGCACCTTTTTCTTCTTGTAGCAAAAAACGAAAGTAAACTCGACTTTCCAGACTTTCCGCCCGGAACGGTCACGTTGCTTCTGTGCTTTCGAACTCGTCTATGAGTTGGTTTTGGAAAAATTTCTAAAGAATTTCCGAACTTCCTTTCGTTGATATTTCTATTGAATTCGTTTAAAATAAAGAATAAAAAAGAAATGAATAAATAAGGAAGAAAAACGAATTCTTTTTTTTTCTATATCTGCATTGAAGATTTTGCGGATGTATAAAAGAGAAAAGAACAAGGAAGAATTTCAAATTTTTTGTCAGAGGGAAGAAAATGCATTGTTAAAAAAAAAAAAAAAAGGAAGAAAATTAAAAGAAAATTAAAAGATACGATACTCCGGATCTTCGTCAAAGTCAGAATCGAAACGTTCAACCGAATTCTCACGTAACGTTACCTGCGTCTCGTCCTGATTAGTCTCTACACTCGAAATGGTCGCCTATCGCGAAGACTCGCCGGCGATCTCACTGCTAACTTCTTCCTTTGTATGTTACTCCTCCTCCAAATAAGATTCCTACTTGGTATGTTGATTGTAGGTTCTAACATACCACGGTTTGGCCAGTAATGGGCGTTAATGGGATTTAACACGGGTAACGTTAAAGGTTCTTGAGTGGCAATATCGATGTGGACGCTTGAAAACGTTGGTAAAGCGTTGAAATCTTGCGGTTGTAGCTTTGGTAGTTCTGGTCCTTTCTGATTTTCCAACATCGATATCTTTAAGGTGTCAAATTGTGGCGAGGTTAAAGGTAAACTCGTGTGTAACGAAGAGAGATCGTTATAATTTGACAATGGTAAGTCCTTCTCCGGGAAGGAATATCGAATCTGTTGAAGATGAATCGCCGGATACTCTAAACTCTGTTGAATGGAAAATTGTTGGGTAGCCAAGTTCGGTGGAAAATTCGGTTCTATTTTCAAAGGTTCCAATGAGTTTTGATAAGTCTGAGAAAATTTTTCCTTATCCAACTGATAAATCTGATCTTTGTTATAAACCATTTGTCCCGAGTTATACGTGCCTTGAGCTTGTCCTGAATACACGGTGGCCGAATTTACATTGTTACTTTGCAAGGCGTTCTGATTATCGTTTGAGAAATATTCGGGATTTCGTAAGTTCTGATCGTTAGATCCCTTTTGTGGTCCACCGAAACTATTCTCTAGATCCTGGAGATTAGGATGACGTAGGTCCAGCTCTGGTAGATGATCCTTGTCATTCTGATCGTTTTGTTCCGTCTTCGTCGGTTTCATGAGCAGCAGTCCTGAGCGATCTTCGTCTGTAAACGTGACGTCTGTCAGTCCCGTCTTAAACGTTACTAATAAATTCTGTTTGTGTTGTTGTTATTATTGTATTGTAATAGTTCAACGTTTGCTGTGTCTGTGTGTCTCTGTTATGTGCGTTGTTGGCTGTATTGATAAGTTGATAAAATAAAGTCTCGTATTTTATCGCTCGAAATTACTCCGATCTTTTTTATTCCGCTTGAATATGTGATTACGAATAAGTTTGGGACTTTACAAAAGTTGAGGAAAAAAAAAAATAAGAGGAAAATAAAACATTGATTTTATCGAAAACGAATTTAAGGGGAGCGACATCTTGAAAAGTTTGGAATTCACGTAAAGCGAAGAGAGTGGGTCAAACTGGTTATTGATCTAAAAGAACGTAGCTTAATATATTCATATGTAAAATGAAGAGAAAGAAGGAACGAACGGTATAGAAAGTTAAACCGCAAAATTTCAAGAAAGACAAACGATTTTCATTACGAAGAGATGACGTTCCTATCTTCTTCCGCCTTTCCACGTATAGAATAATCGAGAACAGTGAGATTCCTTATTCAACGAGATTTTAATATGACTTTAATTACGTCGATAATTATTCTCCTCGCGTAATCTTATATCTCCTTTTCGGAAATGATGAATCTTTTCGCGTAAATGCTGCTTGTATTGTAGATATAAGTTTGTATTGTAGATATAAGATAAATTGATTTTTAAAATAGAGTTACCAATTAAATTTTATAAATTAAATGTTTTATCAATCGGAGAATTTTTATCATAAAATACACATAATATACTTATATATATATTATATAACGTATATTATGAGACAAGTAGAATCAGAAAGGCATAATATATATAAATACAGCGAGTACGAAAAAATCGATTTTGCAAAATTCAATAAATTATATCATTAAAATTGAAATTCTTCTTATATACATATATAATATATATAATTATTTTATATAGAATAATTAATTATATATAAAATAAGTTCATATATATTATATAAGTATATGTAGATAATATTTATTTATATAATATACATATATTATATAAATAAGTATAAATGTATACTAATACATATAATATATGTCAGTATACATAGAGTATTAAAAAAAACAAAAAATCGTTTCTGCAAGTACTACTCATTGATTGATAATTCCAAATCGAAGATCGCGCTATGATTAATAAAGTCTTTTAATCTATGTTAATATAAAAAATATTTTGCGAGTATTGCATAAGTTGTTTGTTTGTAACACCCTATATGATTGGTTTCATGTAGATTGGTTAAGTACGTATGTATGTTGGAAAATATTTGGGAACAGTTTTCTTTCGTTATTGACAGTTAATTGACCTACCGTCCGATGCCGATGGATAACTCGAATGTTCGTCGTAATTATTAGCTGGTCCAGGATAATCCTCGATGTCAGGTGGCGGTCCGTCGTAGGTGTTGTCGTGTTCTGATTTTTAAACAATTTAGAAGTATAAAATATATACACAGTTATAGAATCGATCGAATTGATTTTGATCTGTCAATGTCTTATTTAGTTCGGTTGGAAGAGTTAGCAAAGAGGGAGTAAGTAAGTTGAGAATTCGTCAAATTCGTTGATTACTCTCTTTCCCCCCCCCCTCCCCCCTTAAGCAAAACTATTTATTTGCTTACCGATTGGTCGATGATCATAACCATAACTCGGTTGACCATAATGTGGTTTTGGTGGTTGTATTACGGCACTTGCTGCAATATGACGACCCAGCGAACTAATGGCGTCGCCGGTCGTACTAATAATTTTGCCCTTCGTGGAAACCAAGAAGCCACCACCTTTGATCAATTGACCTTTTAATGCCAATACTCCGCCACTTATGGCTTTCAATGCTTGAATGACGGTATTCAAAATTGCTTTCTTGAAATCCCACACGTCGAATGTCTTTTCGCCGTACTGAAATATATAAAGGATAATTTCGAAAATAAAAAAAAAAAAGAAAGAAAGAAAAAAAGAATGAGTAAAATGATCTTTCATTTTTCTTTATATATATATATATATATATATATATATATATATATATATCGAGTGAAAGCAGATCAACGTGAGGAATAAAAAGGAAATAACTTTCTTAACGTTCGATTTATTGATTTATCGTTTGTAATGCAAGAACGAAAGTAGGCATATCTCTTATGCGTTTAATCACACTGTTCATTAAGATGAGTAAAATCAGTAGGTCGCATAAACATCATATAAACAGGTCGTTTACATTATAATACTTCACGGGAATAGAGATAGAAAGAGAAAGAAATAAAAAGAAGGAAGCGAACGACGCGTCATTGACCTCATTTTCGAACGATTTCCTTCGAACATGATACAAGGTTACGACGTGATTTTATTCTTCTTTTTTATTCGCGTATTTTTTTCTTTCTCTTTTCTTGTTTGTCCTTTTTCAAATCGAACGTTTCATCTGTGATAAATGTTCCACAAAACTTTATATACATTATACTCTCTTGCAGATTTTGAAATCCGTGCCACTGAACTACTTCTCTACTAAATCTCGTAGTCGCGTTTATAAAAATTTAAAACGTTATTTAGTATAATATTAATCTCGTATCCGATCGGACAAAACGTGTGTTCTGCATTGTTGGGATTTATTTGTTTCACAAGGAAGAATCGCGCTATTTGAAATTTGTTTATTTTTCTTTCGTAGAATTGGGTTCCTTATTTTTCCTTCATTTTTCTTTCCTTTATTCGTTTCGTCACAATCTTTCTATAATCGAGATTAGTCCTCGTTCTAAATCGTTTCTAAAGTCGTCTAGAGAAAGATAAAACGCGTCGACTTCGATCGCGAGAAGGGTGAGAAGACCATTCAATTTCCCTCCTTAATTAAGAATCTCGAAGACCTAAATCACTTTTGCTCGCTTAGATCAAACGTTCGTTTATAATTTCTCTATTTTTTTTTTCGATTATAGATCAATTATCAAAAAATTTCACTGTCAAAACTAATGGATTATTTAAGGTATTAACCTTCGATATTTTAATGTTTATCATATATTATATTATTATTATGGTTACCTTTCTCCGTTACACTATGTTAAAAACTCACTTTTCACGGGACGTTGACTTTGAATGATGCAATGTGAAAAAAGTTGAGGTATTTTCATAAAAGTTGTAAAAGTAATCGTTACATATTATCGATCAATGATTCAATCGACAGCCATAAACAATAATATATGTATATTAAATAATATATATAAATATATACATATATATTATATTTATATTATATATATATATACTATACTATATATAAAGTTACAGTATATATACTATAAAATATACATAGTAATATAGGATATATTAATATAAAATAATATATCATTAATAGCATAATAATATAATAATAATAATATATTTATCCTCTATAACTTAAATTTTGCTGTGACTACGAAAAAAAATAAACAATTTGAAATTTACAATATTACTTATACAGTATTATTTAAATTAAATAAAAAAATTGGTAATGATAAAACAGAATAAATCTTGAAAAATACGGATATATTGTTGTGTAACTACAAAATTATATAGAAATAAAAGTTATGTTATAGAGAGTTAAGCGTACCAACAAATTCTTTTTGTTTCAAAAAAAATAATTTTTAAATTATTTTATAACATTACTTTTAAAAATAATTTTTAAATTATTTTATAACATTACTTTTAAAAATATTTTGAAAAATTATTTTTAAATAAAAAAATCAAATAAAAAGAATACGTAGTATAAAATATACTCTAGTATACAATATCGTAGTCTAAAATTTACATAGAGAGAGAGAGAGAGAGAGAGAGAGAGAGAGAGAGAGAGAGAGAGAGAGAGAGAGAGAGAGAGAGAGAGAGAGAGAGAGAGAGAGAGAGAGAGAGAGAGAGAGAGAGAGAGAGAGAGAGAGAGAGAGAGAGAGAGAGAGAGAGAGAGAGAGAGAGAGAGAGAGAGAGAGAGAGAGAGAGAGAGAGAGAGAGAGAGAGAGGGAGAGAGAGAGAGAGAGAGAGAGAGAGGGAGAGAGAACACATATGTATATACCATGTAGTATAATATATACTATAGTGTACATATACTATAAAACTTTATTATATATGCAATATTATATAAATATTTATACTTATCAAGTATTAATATAATATTGTATATATTATATTAATATATATTATTATATTAGGTTGGGGAAAAAAAATCCATTATTTTTACGTGAACTTGAACGAAAAAATAATGGATTTCTTTTTCCTCAACCTAATATATATAGCATATGAAATATCTTTCTGAAATATTACCGGTTGAACAGGTGGTCCGTAAACAACATGAGTAGGCTGACTACTACTGCCTGAAGAACCTCTCGAAGCTGCTCCTGATGCACTAGTGAGGCCACCGATTATTCCACTAGCTATTCCCGAAATGATACTACTGGATCCAGTAATAAAACTACCTGAGCCCGATCGTTTGGTTCTATCCTGTTCTTGTAGGAATTCATTATACTTTGGATCCGTTACTAGATCGATCGTTAATTTGTTATCATCGATCCTCTTCATACTTCCCATAGCTTTTTGAAATTCTTCAGATTTCTCGATCATCTCAAGAATCTGCATGGCTATCCTCTGTTCTTCCTGTTCTTTCGATTCCTCGATAGTTTTCTTTCGATTGATCGACTTCTCCGAACTCGGAGGATCCGATCCAGCTCGATCGATCGATCTTCGATATGGTGCTAAACGCTGCAATTGTGCCGACGCTCGTTCCTTAAGATCATTCTGATTCAACGTCTTTTCAGATAGAATTGGAACTATTGAGCAGCATGATAATATGATTAACAGCAACATCTGAAATATTCGATGATATCTAGAAACTTTTTTTTTAATGACTCGTTTTAGATTTAGAAAGTGGTTTGGTTAGATAACATGCTAATTTGTTTGTATTTTATTCGTAAATTTTATCTTTATGGTTAAATATATGTTCCACGATTTTTATTCCTTTTTATTCTCATCTTTTTTTTATATTTTTTACAGTATTCATATTTTATACAGACATAAATTCGTTTTTATATAATCGATATCCAAATATAGCAATAGTATTTAATTTAATTAACAAACCCATTTTTATTACAAATTTTTAAAAAGTTGATTTAAAGTAAACTGTTCGTCTCTAAAAATGGAATTAGTTAAGAAAGTTTATAGCCAAATTATTCATGTCGATGACTGTTATATATTGATAAATAATTTAAATTTTTACTTAGAACCTTTGCTCTAAACGAAATTTTTTATCGACAAATGAATGATTATTCTCATTACTGTTATTCAACTGTCCTTACTCCAGTATACCATTCTGATGTTTGCAAAGACTATAATTCAAATAATCAATAAATATACAATGCAAGTCCATCATTTATCATCATTTGTAGATAAAACATGGTATTATAGAAAAATGACAGCTTAACAACAGTAAACAAGCATTGTAGAGCGTTAATATGATGATAATAAAAATTCGCTAAGGAGAAATAAAAAAAAAATGAGGAGAATATAAAGTAATTGGCTTTATAAGACAACTTAATACTTCACTGGTTTAGAAACGTCAAAAAAGTAAAGAATATATCGTCAAGAATATATAATCAAAATATACTGAACAAAAGAGATTAAACTTTCTAACATATAATGTATTCTCTATTAGAATGATCGTTACGTATTCAAAGGGAAGTAGATATATATATCTCATTAGGTTGATATTATAATTTAATAAAATTGTGTTATATCACTAATATGGATAATTAGTATCAGCTTGTTGCATAATTTCTGTCATAATTCGTACGATTATCTTAAAGTTCTTTCAACGAATAAACATAAAGTTGTTTGTTTTTGAAGTTAATAAAGCTGTTCATTAAATTGGTATGAATTATTGATTATGAATGTTTCAGTTTTTAGAAATTTTTAAGGAAAAATATCACACTAGCTATCGCGTCTATAAATAATAATAATATTATTAGACGATTAATACATTGATATACTAATTATTAATGACATAATTAATATAATATTATAAGCAGAATAATATAAAAATAATATTATCATATAATTTATTTCACGAAATTTTATATACAATGGAATTGTAATTTTGCGAGTGCATAAATATTTTGATATTAATTAGATATTTTTCCGATATTATCTCAGTGTATTTATATAAAATTTAATATATAAAAAAAAAAATAATAAATAAGATTTAGAAAGTTTTTAAAATAAATATAGAACGTTCAAAAGAAGAGTTTCAACAAAATACAATTTTAATTTTCCGGCAACGCGAACGCTTTCTTATTTTAAAAGTAATTTTCGCGAAATCGTAAGATGAGAATAAGATTCGTGTCTGACAATTTTCTCGAATTTGAGATGCGCCGGAGCGTTAAGTCGCGTAGCTGCGTGCGTACATGGCAAGTGGAGCGACTCTTCGGTGAAAGTCACGCGAAGATGCGCGAGGATAGCTCGTGTTATGAAACGCCCACGCCAATGCCATGCAACGAACTATGATATTTCATCTTTACGTGCAGGACCTTCATGCGTTGTGTGTCTTATCGAGCGAGAAAAATGAGATGGAGAAAATCGATCGATTCGTTTATCGTTTGACCCCGTAAAACAATTCTCTCAGGCATAATCGATCGAAGATCATCTTCTCGAATAAATAAGAAAATTAAAACGAACTTTCTTTTTTTCTTTTTCACAAGATACAATATAATTATATATTTAGTAATTAAGATTTCTCTGGAAATTTTTGATTGTTTTGCGATAAATAATTCCGTCGATCAGCCAAGAAAGGAATAATATTTAATTGATATTACTTTTCTCGAGGTTTTTAGAAAGTTAACGATCGTCCCAGATCATCTTTGGCATTTTACGAATGGTGAAAGGCACGTTCGTAATGAATTAAAAATTAAAAAGGAAAGATATTCAAGATCTCTCATTGATGAAAATAGTATCGGAAATGATTAACAGCTGACGGAATCAACCGTTTGAAAGAAAGAAGGAAAAAGTGTTAAGAGTGATCTCCTTCGAAGCATTCGAGAAGGAAATCATTTCTAGCACCATATTGAGTCCGGAATCAAAGGCCGGTCTTACTCTCAAAGCGAAAGTGATCGGAGATCGTGTCCTTGATCTTGCACCGTGGAGTCGACGGCATGACCTAGATACATCAGAGCTCTCTCGGACTATTCGAGAATTTTTTCATTTATCTTCTTTTTGTTCCATCTCTTTTATATATTTTCTTTTTCTTTTATCAATTAACTCGTCGAAAAAACGATGTAAAATGATCGAAACGTGTTTTTAATTATTTATAATCGACTAACTTGAAATATAAAAACATAGATTAATAAGATTTAATAAGATCGGATTAGTGAAACGGCGATAATTTCAAGAAAAGAATTTCAATCACAAACGAAGTCTCACATAGAATGATATTTTCTCTATTGTCGACTATGAAACTCCTTGGTAAGTATGTTTATTTAACTTTCACAGGACGGCACGTGTCAAGTGAGTCTATATGTTTTATCAAGTAAAGTCAAGAAAGTTTTGACATCTGGGATCTTTCTTTCGTTTTTGACATTAAAGAAAGTAAATGAAAGAGAAAAAGAGAGAAAGAGAGAGATAGAGCGAGATAGAGATAGAGAGAGAGAATATAAGAAAATAATTGCTTTTTTAATAAAAAAAAAAAAAAAGATATTAGGAAATTGTTAGGATGACAATTCCTTTCTCGATACTAATATACGACACTTCACACTTCCCGTGAATGTAAAGAACGGATTCGTTCTACGTTTCTACACAGGTAGGTTTAGATATACCTTCTACTATGTGATCGTGACTTTCACGGTAGATCGACAAAATGATCGCGGCACTCTCACTGAACTCACTGGCTAGCGCCATCGAGTACTTCCTCATTTTATACCGACTCCCACCTTTAAACCAATCGCGAGAGAGTGTCAGGACCTCTTTTCCTTCTCGTTTTCTATTCTTTAAAAATTTTCAAATTTCGTAAAATCTCCTTCCTTCTTTCTTATCGTATTTCGGCACAAATACGTATATATATATATATATATATATATATATATATATATATATATATGTATATGTATATGTATGTAAATAAATCGAGTATTATCGAAAAATATCACCAAGAATTATCTCGACATTTCTTTGCATTTTCTTGTTCTTTTCCTTTTTTCCCCTTTTCATAAGGGTTAACGAGCCGTAGAGAACAATGTACGATACGACTCGACGAAATTTCTCTTTTAATTTAACCTACGAAAGAAATCGTTTTACTCGTCGATTAACAGCAATGTCTTTATTAATATGCACTAATCGAAAATTGAAAATTATTATTAACTATTAACACAATCTGTTGTTATTTATCGTTGAGTTTTGATTTGATTTGATTTTTTTGTAAGGTTTTGATTTGGTTTTATATATATATATATATTTTTTTTTTAAGATAATAAAGAAGAAAATTTCACGTTCGTTTCTTCGATACCAATACTTCGATACACATTCTTTCCTTTCGATCGTGCATTGTATGTAATCTTAAATGAAATGTATTCTCGCAACCGTGTTACGTGCATTTTCTCGGCTGCATTGGAAATAAGAAGTCATATACGGCCGGCCCTTTTTTCGTCGAAATTCACAAGTCTGAGCACGCTAATGAAAGTAGTGAAATGCCGTTATCGTTGCATCTTTCTTTCATTTTCTTTGCACGGCAAAGATAGTCTACGCGTTTAACATATTCGATTACTTTGATATTTCCATCAGAATTACTTATGATGATGATAAATTATATATATATATATATATATATATATATATATATATATTTATTTATTTATTTATTTATTAGATATATATTCATTGAAATCGTAGTAATAATAATTAAAAAACGTTGAGAACGATAATTAGAACAAATGTTTGTCTTATTACTTATAAAAAATTGAAACGTTTTTATTGTTAGTATTATTTATTTCTCAATGATAAATTATCGTTTATTTATTAATTTATTTTCAATGCATTTGTCAAAATTTTATATTAAACATTGATAAATTGATATGAAAAATTAAAGTTTTTTTTTTTTATATCAGAATATATTTCTTTTGGTAATAATTTATCGAAAGTTTATTAGTTTATTTTCGATATATATATATATATATATATATATATATATATATATATATATACATATTTATTCAGCGAGAAATTGTAATAATAATAATTAAGAACAACATTGGCAACTGTAATTACAACGAAAGCTCGTTCTATTACGTATACATTGTGATCTCGTCTAAGAAGATTGAAAAGCACCATAAGAGAGAGTCTACTACCCTCGAAATTAATTTCTATTGTGTTGAAACTTTCATAATTACTTACCTCTCATTTTTTTTTACGATTATTCTTACTACAATTTGCGAAAGATTCACTGTTTCTTAATCTTGACTCATTTCTCTTAGTTTTAACATCTTATTTCTACTTGATGAGAATTATTAGAACGACGAGATTTTCTTTGTTTCATTAATATTAATTTTATTAAATCGATGGAAAATTTTTACATATACAATGAGCTTAACGATCGCCTTCATGAATATTTCATTGCAATGAATATAGTACATTCGTTAAACTTCTAATATACGTGGTTTAATTTTTATAGATATTTTTAGAGGACAAATATATTTATGAGCTTAAATAAATACTATTGCTTAAATGACGAAAAATATTATTAAATTATCGCACAATACGTTTCACGTAAATTAAATAAAGAGCACAATAAAATTTAATATAAAAGCATGATTTACATCTTGCGAAATTTTTATGAGAAAAATACTGGTATTGAAATAATGGAAAAAAAAATTAGATAATCGTAATCATTTTACGAAACATAATGAAAAATTAAATTGTTTTCCATGTATATTCGATTATATGTTTATTAAATCCTGTTAAACAATAATATATTGTAATTTTGTAACCACACGTATTTAAGGATAAATACGAATGGATGCTGATAGTTAAAAAAAAAAAAAGAAATACTGCAAACAATTTGATTGCCCGATTATTTGATCGTACCACGTCATTCATCCTTTCAACAAGTAGAAAGTAGGCGAATCGTCGGGCTCGTTCGTTCTTTGCGTTTTTCCCTTGTTCGTCGTTATGATGTGCCTGTTTACGAAGTAAACTGAACTATCCGAGTACTCGCTTGAGATATAATACGAAAGGCAAGCGCATCAACATTGTTCTACGAAGTAACAGGATGATTATAGTCGGCGGTGTGCATTAGATTGTGACGCTCACTCCCAGAAATCA
This sequence comes from Dolichovespula media, assembly GCA_911387685.1. Classification (NCBI taxonomy): domain Eukaryota; kingdom Metazoa; phylum Arthropoda; class Insecta; order Hymenoptera; family Vespidae; genus Dolichovespula; species Dolichovespula media. The sequence continues at coordinate 2,720,240 of OU426856.1, read as the reverse complement.
AAAGATACTTCGTATTTTTTGTTCATTCCACTTCCTGCCAGTTACGACAGTATCTGCCTCTTTGTCTCGTTATCGAATCCACCAATTTTATACCGTCTCCATCTTTGCTCGCCTTTTCCACATTATTGTCATTAGTATTATTATATAACGACCAATCGACGAGTAGGAAACTCGTCATTTGTTTTCCCTCGATACTTTCAACAAGAATGAACTTTCAAATTTGGCATTATCTTCGTAAGTTTGCGACGTTGAACGATAATGATAGTTAGTAATATTTAATTAAATAACAAAATCATTTTTTTTCTTTCGTAAGAAAATATTTCAAATATGTCACATGGGTTTAAAATCAATAATATATTTTGTCCAATATTTCGTAACTTTCTATAATATTTATTAGGGGGAAAAAAAAAACACAGTATACCAAATACCATTATAGCCAGAAGACTTTTATTTATTTATATCCCTTCACATAGGTAATTCCTTGTTTGGACCTCAACCATTCCTTATTTATCATGAATGATGATGACGGGTAGTAAAAACGTTCACTACTACGGTATCATAAAACAATTCTTTTCACCTAAAAGAAATCTCTTGCCTTAGAATTATTGAAAATTCTTGTCTACCTCTCTCTTTCTCTCTCACTCTCACTCTCACTCTCTCTCTCTCTCTCTCTCACTCTCTCTCTCTCTCTCTCTCTCTCCCTTTCTCTCTCTCTCTCTCTTGTGTCATTTACTTTTTCACGATTCTTTCTTTTCTTTGATCAGACAAATATTCTATAAGCCAACATAAATATATATACTTTCGATTTCACTTTTGAGGTATTTCTCAAAGCTTTATTTGAAGCTACATACGTTGATATGTGAACCATCCTGTACTAGAACGATCGTTTCTATGATTAAATTTCAACTGGAATTCGTTTCAAGTCGGTAATTCCAATTGCATGACACTAATCTGACGCAAGGTAGGATATCTCCGAGAACTTTGTTATCCACAAGTTCTTACTGAATAACACATCTCCTGAATTCAGCATATTCTCAACAGCTGGCGCATGCTGTGACCGCTTTTGCACACTATCATCGAGACTTTCCTTAACAAGCAGTATAATATCATCGTCCAATATTATTAGTCGAGTTTCATTATATCTCGGTTATGAGGGCGAGGGGCGGCTTACAAATTCGGAAGTTTAATTGGCTCCTTTAAGACTCTCATTTTCTCTTGGCTATTGATTATAGTTAAACTTACGTCATTTATTAATGGAGTAATATGATTTTTATTTTTTTTTTTTTTCAATAAAACTCTTAATTAAATGGAAGAATCAATTTATTTTTTTTTTATTTATTTTCTTTGTTGTTTTATATTTGATGAGAATTCAATGACTGAAATCTTTATTAAAAAAATTTTGATTTCTATCAAACGACCCAACTTTTTTCGCTTCAATTTCAGGGAATTAGAGAAATGATCTTCCTCTTCCTCTTTATTTACATCACGCCAAATGTCTAATCCTCTTTTCCATCCGTACTTTGCGTACAAACTATCAAGTTTATTGAACTTTCTCTTACCTTAAATCTGCGTTTATTTCTTGTGGCTCGTTCACAAATAAACTACGGCGATGCACTTTTCGTTACTATGCGTATATTCCCAAACGGATTTTAAGACAATTTTAATCGTTATTTCGAAACAGTGGATTCCATAACATAGAACTATAGAAGAAAATTATTTATTTTATCATTTGAATTGGTTCATTGTTCATTATTAATTAAAAGGGCAACGTTAAAAATAGTCTCGAAAGGAAATTCATAGGATGTCTCATTTTATACGTTTTCCATGTATACCTCCATTTTAATCGATAAGCAAAGCGTAATTCGAGGAAATATCCATTAAGTGATATCCTTTCAATTAAGAGAGGTACACGTACAGTTACGTGTATCGTTATTCATAAAAATAAAAATACTAACGAACTACCCCCACCCCTACCACTCTCTCAACCCATCGAGATTTCCAACATCACGAATGGCTAATGGATTCATCAAGCGATCAAATTTGTTATCATAGCTATAAACTTCTCGACAATTTTGTTAATTTCGTCTTCTTTATCAGTTATATATATATATATATATATATATATATATATATATATATATATAAATATATTTCTTATGATTAACGTACGTGGTATTGACCGGAACCGTAGTTAACTATTAGCTGACACTCTCAAACCACAAATTAATCCAGACTACAACAGGGGAAATTCAAAGTGGTTGCAGAGAGTTTCCGGAATATGATAACGAATATAATAATCGACATTCATTACAAAAATTATAAATTTATTAAATTTAATTTATTTAAAGAACTTATTAAACACTATCTTCCTTTTTGTTATTCCTTATAAATTTTTACCTATTAGAACTATCAGTATAATCGTGTTTAACTAATTCGGTAATCGATTTTTTATTTCGTAATTATTCTTCGATTCATTTAATTAAAATATTTTTATAAACTATTATTTAATAACAATAATAATAATAATAATAATAATAATAATAATAATAATAATAATAATAATAAATTAAAGAAATCTTTAAGTATATATTTACGCCCAATGTTTCGAGATATTTTATGAAGTGTCTTGTTATTGTTGTTACTATTCTTATTATTATTACTTGTTTTCGTAGATTAATTCTGATCTTCTAAAATTCCTTGTTCGGCTGATGCCAAGAATAATCTCTATTCAAAATGTTCTGCTTGTGAATATATATATATATATATATATATATATATATATATATATATATATATATATATATATTTGAGAAACTTTTGAGTGAGTGGGCAAATGTATCTGATATGACTGTTTTCTGTAAATGTATGTATATAGTAAGAGAGAGATTAAATGCTTCTGGTGTTTATATTATAGTAAAGATATTTTAATATAATTCCGTTACATAAAATAATGATTGTTACTAGTTTTTATTTTGTCTTCATTTGTTTAATTTGTTCTGTTAATTGTATTTCTCTTTTTATTCTCTTTATTTTTTTTTTATATATTTATTGTATGTATGCGTTTGAAATGCATACTTCTGTGAGATAAATAATCTTCGTAAATATATCAGTGTGATATCTGATTTGCTTTATGGTATTATATTATCTGCGATGATTCTGTTCCGGTATAATTTAGTATTGTCGTTTTCCAGTATGTTCTGAGATAAAAATTTGTAAGTTGATATTTATTCGTTTATTAGCTTACGTTTTAAGATCAATTCTTGATGCATATGTTTAACTACATTGTCATGTTTTCTGATATATTCTTTATTTGTTTGTATGTTCATATATATATATATATATATATATATATATATATATATATATATATATATATACATATATTTTTTTTCTTTATGTTTTGTATGAGTGATTCTGGAGCAGTACCTGTTGTGGACATGATCAAGGGAATTATTTTTATGTTTCATTACTTCCAGATGTCCTTCAATAGTGTTACTAGTGGGCCATAGTTTTTTTTATTTTTTTATCCTCTTTATGTTTTATATTTGCGTGATTATTAATTACAATGTCTGTGTGTTAAGTGTGTGGTTTTATTTGTTTTGTGGATGTATGTTATATCCGGTCTGTTGTGTGCTATTGTCTTATACGTATGTAGTATTGTGTCTCAATACAATTTAGCTTCTTTTATTATCATTATTATTGTAGTTGTTATTATTATTATTATTATTATTATTATTATTATTATTATTATTATTATTGTTATTATTATTATTATTATTATTATTAATAGTAGTAGTAGTAGTAGTAGTAGTAGTAGTAGTAGTAGTAGTATTAGTAGTAGTATTAGTAGTAGTAGTAGTAGTAGTATTAGTAGTAGTAGTAGTAGTAGTAATAGTAGTAGTAGTAGTAGTATTAGTATTATTATTAATATGAGGTTCTTAACGAATCTGTAAAAATCTTCTGTAAGAGTCAATGACATCGAATGTAAAAATATATAGACAGAGATACACGTATGAGTCATAGGAAAAGTCATGTCACGTCGATAAAAGAAAAAGATATCTCCATACGTATGTACGCCTTTCGATTTTTCCGTTAAAAGAGTAAAACCGTCATCCATTAATTAAATCGTGCTCTCATCGTATCGTGACGTAATCCGAGACTAAAGTTATTTTTGTTTCATGTATACTATACGTTCTCCACGTTTCTTTCCTTTTAATCTTGGATAGACCGTTACCAAGCGGAATTCAAAACACGTTTCCTTTAATTTAATCAAAACGTTCCTCGTTTTTCATTATGAAAAGTAAATAAATTATCGTCACTATCTAACATGTCAACAAAATGATTCTGTTATCTTTCACTCCTATTGTTTTATTTCATCTAACGTTCCAATAAATTTTATCAAACGACGTTATCGTAACGAAGGTATTCGTAACTCAAGTAAAGATCAAAATCATTATATTTTTACTTTAACATCTTTCAGGCGGCAGTATTATGAAATAAATTATATGAGGAAGCTACTAATCTTCTTTGGTCGACGATCGCTATCATACACAGGAGATTGCATGGGAAGTCCAAGCCAATTATTTATTTACCTACATCACGATTGCAAAGATGTTGAATCGATAACGATTATTGTTTTCTCGATACGTCTATGTTTTAATTCTCTCTGTTTCTCTCTCTCTCTCCCTCTCTCTCTCTCTCTCTTTGTTTTAACACTTGTCTACTAATCTGTACAGTAACATTAAATCATCTTTGAATACTCATTAATCATTTTCATTTTATATAAATTACCGTTATCATCATTAACATTCCAGAGACTATCGAAACATATTCATTAAATGCCTGATAATATCAAAAAGATAAAAAGAGAGAGAAAAAGAAAGCGAACGAGAGAGAGAACATTACAAATTCGAGTTACATAACCTATATTTGAAAGATCTCAAAAACCATCAAGTTTATTTGTTTTACAATCTTTTTACTTACGATTGTACCTTCCAAAAGAGAGTGACGTTAACAGAAAAAAAAACACACACACACAAAGAAATCTATTACATGTTCGATTACGTCAATTGATCAAATCAAAAGATTTTAATCAAAGTAAATTTAACATTGTAACGGGCTTATAACGATGATCGACCAGAGTGCTTGTAGCGTTTAGTTGACGCTTCGAATAGCAGATATAACATAGAGACACGTAATAGAGACACTGACATATACAAACATTCTACACAGATGTCGCAAGAAACAAAACTACCTTAGATCGTGCTGAACACGATTGGCACAGGTAGTTCGTCCGTTCAACAGTTTTCAACAGACAGGAGTGAGAACGGTTCATGTGAGAGTTTCATCATACTTTATACTTTACATAAATTACATCTTTCTTGTATCAGTAAAACCAATTCGTTCTAATTAATCGGCCCATCTTAATTACAAAATAAATATAGAAACATACATACGTAGATAATCATTAAACAGTCCCTTAACACATAACACGTTTTCATATAAACTCGTTTACTTATGTATTATATACGTGCGATCAAAGAAGAGAATCTGTATAGGATACACCGAAATATATATATATATATGTATATTTGCGATCGGTAAGTCAACTTTGAACGGTTTTAGTCTTCTCTAAAGCGGAAAACGTGCTTACTAAGTGAATAACTCTCGAAATATATATATATATATATATATATATATATATATATATATATATTTGTGTGTGTGTATTGCGGTTGACTACTAGTCGAGATTTTCCGAAAATTAGGTAAATCAGTAAAACCGTAAACCTACGAAAACGGAATAGAAGACTAATAAGTTTTGAAAGTTGATCGAGAACATAGTGATTGAATCAAGAACATCGACAACGAATTTGAAGAATGATCGATCGATCCGTAAAACTCGTCGTAAGTAGGTAAGTATTATATCGTCTTATACGATCTTCGATCCATTGATAAATTTATTCGGCAATTTAATAAAAAACAAAAAAGAAATAATAATAATAATAATAATAATAATAATAATAATAATAATAAATTAACAGGGGAGTTTCGAGGTTCAGGAAAGAAAGGAACAAGAGGATGGGAGTTTAGACGAAATTTAAAATTGAAGAACAAAAAGGGGAAAAAGAATAGTATATAAATTTCTTTTATATGTAAGTTTAACAATTTCCATGAATACTATCAAATACGAATATAATTTACGCGTAAAGTTTTCGAGCAAATCGTAACCGTATCTTGATCTTTGTGGTTTAACATATAAACCAAGGTCGGGGGGGTTTTAATATCATCTATCGTTGCTTCAAAAGCTAACGAAGAAAGCCGAGTCGATCAGTAACAGTGCCGACAGCAGGTAGAACGAAAGAACGGTCGGAAGGACAAGCATCGTTCATACCTCTACGAAAATAAAGGTACAGAGTGACAGCCAAAGAATTTTGTCTTATTACATATATCTACGTCAATTTGTACAATTTTTCGTTTACAGATTAGAAGAAGAAAAAAAGAACGAAGGAAAAAACAAAATAATAAGTAGAAAAAGAAGAAAAAGAAGAAGGTGTACCAATTTTTTTTTTCTTTACGTCATTTAAATGCGAATAGGAAAAAGAAAAAAAATAATATATTGTTATCACGTGACTTCGGCCTCCCCCAATCATTTGAACGCTCTCTCTTATATGTCTTTATCTTTCTTTGACGATCTTTTCAAAGAGGTTCAGAGAGAAAGAGAGAGAAAGAGAAAGATAAAAAAGGAAGAAGGAAGTGTACGGAGTAAGAAATAAATAGAGCATCAAAATGGCGAAGAGTCGTCTTGGTGTTGATTATCACCCATTCAAGATCATGGTCAAGGCTATTCTCCTACTCTGGGTATGTTTTCTTCATCCAAATATTATCATACGCATGAATTATCATACGCATGAATTATCATACGCATGAATTATCATTTTTGTAGAGATGTTCTTTTCTTCTCCTTCTTTTTTTTTCTTTTTACTATGATTATTAATAAACATAATTTTTTCTTTCGAGGCACGTAACATTCACTCACTATATTACAATCTTCTCACGTTAAATCTATAATATGTTCATAATTTTTATTTACACGTAAAATCAAAAAATACTTTCACTAATCTTATCATTTATTAATACATGCTAGCAAATAAATAAGATTAATCGATCGGTACTTGAGATATTTTTAAAAACTCGCATGTTTGATAATCTTTGTTTCTAGGCACCGTGTTCAAAAGAAATATTACTGACTTATCCGATTTTAATTAGGTTCCTCTTTCTCTTATCTTCGCGATTATATCGTATTTTATCTGTATTCATCTATAAATATATTACCTGTCTCGTTTGCATATAAACATTTACGCTGTTTTCTAATCATAGATGTTTCCTCGATTTTAAACATTATATATATGTGTGTATTTAAACTATTGTTTACTTTGACGTAAACGTTTGTTTACTTTTTCGTGCTTTAATAATATAATAGAATATAAAGGAATATAGAAGAACAACTCGTTCTTCTATATTTTATCTTCAATATCAAAATCCTTGATTTAAAAGCTATTTATCTTTATTCGTTATTAAAAATCATTGATTTTCAACGATAATGAAATCAAAGAATTTTATCGTGGAGAACAGAAATATGGAAAAATAGAGAAAAGAAGCAAGTTGACGAGTTAAAATATTTTTAAATAAAATCTAACGAGAGAATTATCGACGATCTTTTTCAAGAAGGAAATACAAGATATTGTTTATTCATTTCATCTTTTCTGTTTTTTGTTGTTATCTTATCTTTTTCTTTAAGAAAATATATTTAATCGAATTATTATTTTCTATTGTTATAATTTTATTTATATTACGATATTTTTATAAAAAGAATCATTGATCGAAGAGACCTATCGATTTCATTGAATAAACAACAATTAAATAAACGATTTTAAATAAAATTAATTAGATAAAGTTAATTATAGTTGGTTGTTAACTGAATTCGATTAGGCGAGCATCTTTATACCAGTAACGATTTTATTAACGCTTATCTATCAGAAGTTTTATCAAAACTTTTATTCCTAACGATAATGAAAATTTTATTAAGATGAATTTTTATTACTTTTCCCATTACTTTCTAATCAGTCTTTTGTTGTTGTTGTTGTTGTTGTTGTTATTGTTCTTCTTCTTCTTCTTCTTCTTCTTCTTCTTCTTCTTCTTCTTCTTCTTCTTCGAGAGAGAGAGAGAGAGAGAGAGAGAGAGAGAAAATAATTTTAATTTTATACAGTCGTGCATTCAAATGAACATAATTTGATTATTCTCCATATAAAATGATATGATACGGTTATTATACACTTAATTAAATTTACACTGTAAAGTAAATAGCAAATATAACGACGTATATACATCATAAATAATAAATTAAAACTTAACGAAGAAGAATATTGATATTCTCGTTACACACGTCCATCCACGAGAACGAATAACACCGATGACAATCAATTTAAATAATAATTAATAAAATTCATTAATAGAACTTAGAACACATAGAAACATTTTCTTGAAATGAATTTTCTTGAAATGAATAAAGAAAAGTTAAAATTTTGAGAATAAATTTAAATAACAATTAATAAAATTCATTGATCGAAGTCGAGATTATTTCTTTACAAAAAAGAAAAAAAAATAATAAAAGCTTTCTTCATTTCTTTTAATTGCGAACGTCAATAAACTGGTTCATTAGCATCGTTTAAATTTTTCATTCTACAATCTCTGATCACTTTTGTTTCATTATCAAATTTAGATACGTCCTTTAAATGCGGCTGCATTTCACGATAACCACGAATATCTTTTCGTCTACTCTCTCTCTCTCTCTCTCTCTCTCTCTCTCTCTCTCTCTCTCTCTCTCTCTCTCTCTCCTCTCTCTTTTCGGACTTTTTAATCAAAACGAAAGCTCGTAATTAGCATTTCTAACGAATTGTTTCGAAATTGCAGATTGCGTCTGAGGCAAATAGCGATTCACAAGCAAGATTTAATGAGAGATATAACCTTGATCGGCCTTCATATCCTTCCTGGTACAAGCAATATATGCATAATATTCAACGTAAGTACCATCAGAGATCAGAAGATAATACTTTTGCAATTGTATTTTTAATTTCTTTTATTTTTCTAACAACAATAACGATATCGCCAAACAAATGTATGATCAAATCATTTTCAGAATTATTGTTTTTACGTCGTTGTTCTTGAATTATAATTTTATTATCATTGTGTGAAAATGAAAATTCTCATTGTTTGAAAAATAAAACAAAAGAAATCTCTGTTCTTATATATATATATATATATATATATATATATACACACATATACAAATATATAATATACAAATATTAAATAATAACGTGATTTTGATTTATCAAACGATATTGTTTACGATAGCAAAGGTTAATCTAGACGACCAAATATTCTTCCCTAATGAAGATGGTAACACGAAATCGCAGATAGGAAATTTCGAAAATTCATACATATGCAAAAATAAAACCTATTGCGAGGATACTCCTTATTATCCTACCGAATTGGTGAAGAATAGATTAGAAAATAATAAGAATTTAATGAAGTTCGCTGTTAATGATTTCGTAAGTAACTAACAATAAAATAAACGTCTCTTCATTCTCTTATTTTCTTTTGATTTTAATGAATCTTTCAATCGATCATCATTTAGATTCCGAATCAGTTAGACTTGTCAGACAGAATAGATGTCAAGGACGAATCACCGATGTGTCTATCACTCGTAAGTAAAAATTTTCTCTTAAAAAAATCGTTTGATCTTTTTCTTTGATCCGTTAATCAGGTAGATCCATGTATTCATTATTTTATTGTTAAATAAATAATTTGTTCTCGCACTTATTAACACATTAATTGCCAAACTTAATTAGCACCAATCATTATGCTTATCTAATAAACTTCCTATAATTATTTGCTTAGAGAAAGATAAAAACAGATTATGACTGTCATAATTTTCATTCTTTTTTCTTTTTTCAGACTTTTAGAATTATGAAATATACTTTTAAAAAATCTTATAAATATTACAGAAGATGTCTTTAAAAAATTTTAAATAATGTCGTTAACATCTATGACATTTAAATAAATATACTTCTAAATATATTTCTAAGATATATTTCTAAGATATACTTCTCATATTACGATTCATTAATTCATTTAAACGTTCCTGTCTTCATCCTGTACAATTTTATTTTTAATCGGAATAAATTTCGTATACATTCAGTGATAGAATATCTCTCCAATTAACAGATCTCCTTATAGAAAGATCATTCTCTTAAAGTGCTAATGAAAAATCGATTTTGATTAATTCGATTGTGATCTACAGGAAAAAGTGATTTATCCTAAATCGGCGGAAACAGTGAAGGGAGAGTGGCTATTCATAGCACAAATGGGAAATTATTTTTCACAGGGCGTACGCATCGAAACTTGTTTGTAAGTCAATGCACTTGTTCTTTTGACAAATTTTCCTTCTTTAAAAAAATCTGTTGTATGAAACATCTTATATACCTGCATATGTGTTTATGTACATATATCATATAAACATATAAATATTTTTTTGTTTTTCAGATTAAACTCTGTACCGTGTCAATTTGTTGAACAAATTAAGGGTTATGTGTCGAGTTGTGAACAAAAATACATTTATCGTCAGCTTCTCGCGGTCGATAAACAAATTTTAACAACGGAATTATTTCGCTTTCCTTCGAGCTGCTGTTGCTCCGTCAAATTCGATCCATCTTGATAATATCAGTAGAAATATCTTTTCTTCTCTATCGTTCTATCTGTTTCTCTCTTCCTTTTTCTTTTCTTTTCAACATTGTAATCAAATCGATAGACAAGTATCAAAAAGACAAAAAGAGTATTCATTTTACCCTTTTTTTTGAACAAATATTGAATATCGATACGAGTACCTTTCTTAGTTTTAAATGATATATTGTAAAATGCTATTATATATGTATATATATATACATATATATAAAATATAAATATATTTATTATTTATTATAATATATAATATTTATAATAAATATATTTATATTTTATATATATATAAATACATATTTAATTACAATATATTTAAATAAATGTTACTTACGCAAAAAACGAAAGATGAAAAATATGCTTAAAGATTTTATTATGTAATGATCTCGTTTCAAGGACTGTACTTGTACATTCGACATAAAAGAACATAAAACACGGATATCAGAAAAGGACAGATAATGAACGACCTGAATGTCATGCTATGTGACTTCGTATAAAGGAGGAATTCTGATTTAACATACACAAATGCACACAATAGCATAGACTCATATTAGTCTCTAAATATTTTTGTCCACTAATGAACTTCTATGTTTGTTATCTCTTTTTATCCCTTTCTTTCTCTCTCTCTCTCTCTCTCTCTCTCTCTCTCTCTCTCTCTCTCTCTCTCTTTCAGTTACATATATACATATATACATCTTGTATATGGAAAAACTTTATGAAAGTACTCATGACTTTATGCTTCTCGAAAATTGATTGAACTCTACCTCTCCTTTTCGTTTCGTTTATTTCCATTACTGATTCCTTTTCAATTATTCCCCCCTACTTTGGCTCCATCGACGAGAATAAAGCTGCACTTTTGTCGAAATATCCTTTTCATTTTTCACCGTACAAATACCCGTCGAAATACTCGGTCGTTCTTATCTTGTTTCTTTTTTTCCTTCCTCTCACTGAAAATTTCTCTCTTTTATAGGTAAGAAAAGAAAAAAAAAATAGAATGAAGAAAAAGTAGAAAAAGAAGAAGAAAAATGAAAATTAAAATGTATTGAGCGACGTGGTTTTTAAGAAAAAGTGAGAATGAGAAATATAGTATGAAAAAGTGTTGTTCGAGTAGTACGAGAAAGAAAATAAATACAAAACTTTCATCTAACGTGAGATAAATTTTTCTTTCCTCTTATTTTCCTTCTTCACTTGAAAAAAAAATATAAAGAAAATAATAATAACAACAACAACAACAACAATAATAATAATAATAATAATAATAATAATAATAATAATAATAATAATCTAATAATAATCTAATCTAATCTAAAGGATAGCCACGTGATTTATCTTTTCTCTCTTATTTATCGCGAACTCTCTTATTTATCGATAAAGAAAGAAGAACTTACACGTGCCGAGAGGGATATTACTTTCTTTTGATATTACCGATATTTCTATCCTCTTTCCGATATATTCAAATGTACAAACACCTTTCGTTTATTAAGAACGAGGAAAATATCAAAGGAACGGTTATAGAGAGCCGGAGTTATATTATCGATAGGACGAGAATGTATACACTTTATTTTTTAAATTTCATATTTATGTTTATTTTAATTATTACATTTTATTTGAAGTTTAATATTTATTTTTTCTATATTGCATTATACATATAATGATAGACAAAAGTGTTCGTAAACTCGAATGAGTTTTCGTCAATCTTAGTTTTATTGATTTTACTTTAATTTAATATTTAATTTATCTTTCATTTCTAATTTAATATTTGATTTTATTTTAATATCATTTTCATAGAATTTAATGATATATATTTAAACTACAGTTCTTAATATTTGAGATAGAACAGGTTTGAATCGTAATTGATAGATATTTATTATATGGTACAAATATCGTCACACAGAATTCTTCGTTGATTTACTATTAAAATAGAATATATTCTGGATATATATGTATAAATGTTTACATTTATATTCAATAAATAATTATAATCGTACAAAAGAATTATAATAATTATAATTGTAGAGAGAAAGAAAATGAGAGAAAGAGAGAAAGAGAGAGAAACCATGTTATTAATTTATTCTCACCACCACCAGCATTTCACGTACTATTAATAATATTAATAATAATTTTTAACCATTCTAAATCAATGTTATTCTTATATTATATATAGGACACATTGTAGACCTATTTAATGCATATGATATGAGAAAAAAATAACTATTGAATTTTTAACTAGTGTTTTAAAATATAGTTTTCTATTTATTAATACAAAGAAAAGAATTAATTGTAATTCATTAGCAACTCGTGAAGGTACAAATATTGGAGTTATTGCCAGTTATTTTGATCAATCTATATATATAGATAGAAAAGATATATCTATACGTATATGCCTAAGAAAAATTTCTCGACATAAACCAAATCCAGAGAAAGGATGAAAAGAATTCTACGATTAAAAATAATCTGACCGAGATGAAATCGAAAATTATTTGTGAATAGGTAAATTCTCTTCATAACACGGTTATCGCTCATAGAAATTCCACGATAAACATTATCATAGAATGTAAACTACGATCAATCTTTTAACGAGACATACGATAAATACGAGACATATCAAACAATGGGAGCGACGACCTCTATTTTATATAAGTAGACATTTTTGAGAAAGGTTGTGAAAAAAAAAAACAAAAGCTATATCCATTCATGATAAAAGAAATAAAATCAATATTATATAATTAATCTGCAAGTATAAAATAAAAAGTTTATCTAAAAGATTATAATAAGATCTATATGTATCTATGGTGTAACATTATGGTGGAGTGCAACCTCGTCTAATCTCAAACTACAACACCAACTTTATCAAAACAAGTATCCTAAATTAATATTGGCTAGGGATAGATACA
>OU426856.1:2641547-2699047 GCA_911387685.1 Dolichovespula media | reverse complement strand
GAAAGAGAGGAAGAGAGAGAGAGAGAAAGAGAGGAGTAAATCAATCATATAGGTCAGAGAGAAAAATATTCCTACTTTTCCAGATGACGTCGATCTCTTCGAGAAACTTGATAATTTCTTTCGAAGGGGACAAAGTCTTTTCCACAATAGGACTGTAAATCTCGCTCGTTTTCTATCCTTCTCTCGTTAGTTTTCACGATGGAAAATTAACTTTCTCTTCGAAGAATATCTATTAAATCGGTATGGCATTTCTCAAGTCAATCAGAAAATTGTCTTAAATATTCAAACTCGTCCCCACGTGTATTTATGATAAAAGTTTTCATTGGCAATTGAATCAACTATTGATCGATCATTGTTCTTTGCAATTTTCAATGATAACAACGATATAGATCGTTCTCTCGATCGTACTTTATAATTTCAAATAATAATGATTCAAATCGTTCAATCCTCTTCTCTTTGCAATCAGTGGTAAATATCGGATTTTAATAGCGCGTAATAATATTTAATTTGACAAAAAAATAATCGAATTCGATCAATATCATGGCATACGATAAATTAGATGGATATTTTATTCTTTCTCTCAGGGATTGAAGGTTTTTCAGAAAAGCGTACCCAAACCTCTTACAAACCACTTACACAAACCATACATAAACTTTTCCACACTTACACCTATGCCTATCTTTACTGCTATCTTACATCTAACTTATAGCTAACTTACAATTATCTTACACGCTAATCAAACCGATAAATTAACTTAACCTCTAAATAACAATTTAATATTTAAAATTACCCTAATCTAATATAACATAACATAAAATACTAATCGAATAATATAAAATAGTGTAGTCAAGTAACAAAATAACAACATAACAAAACATCTTAACAACTAAAACGATAAAACGACTAAATGACTAAATGAGATAGAAAGAGAGCACTAATTCCCTAACAATCGCCTGGGCTTCCGGTACCACAAACACATACATTCGTTACACTCCATACTCACACTCACACTCTCCCCCCTCGTCCCCCGTTGCCTTCTTCACCTCTTTTTCTTTCCCGCTCCCTAATCCACCTCTCGCCTTCCCCTCCTTGCCCTAACACCTCCCTCATTCTCTCCCACCAACTCTCCCCATCCTCCTTGATCCTACACTCCCCTAGCACATGCTCCTATGTCTCCTCCCCCTCCTCACATAATCTACATCCCTCTTCTCCTCTGCCTTCCAGAACCTCGCCACTCTTATCTCGTTGCTCATTCTGAACCTCATCACCCTCCTCCATCTACTCTCCCAGCACCCCTTCCTCAGATACGCAGGCACATCCTCTCCTCCTAACATACGATAAATTAATAATCTATATTAAATATAAATATTATAAACGAAAAAATACCAACGATATTTTGTTCCTCTAACGACGATATTTATTTAAATCGAACAAGAAAAAAGTAGGAGGAAAAATCAAAAGAAAACAAACGAAAAGAAGGAGGAAAAAGAGAAGAAGGAAGAAAAAATATTTTCATGAAAATTGTTGTCGTTGTTACGCGATAGAAAGGTGTACGATAGCGAGCTTAAAGCCGTAACAGAAGGCAACAGTGCGTCTGTGCAGTGGGAAAGTGGCGCGCGACTGACGGACAGCGAGGAGCTTTCGTAACTTGAAAGCTTCCAGTCAGTCAGCGACGAACCGTGTTCGACGGTAATCCGCGTACGTCGTTGTCGAATTCGGCTAAACTTAGGGATTGAGTTTTCCCTTAATCTTTCCTTTATTCCCCGTCTCTCTCTCTCTCTCTCTCTCTCTCTCTCTCTCTCTCTCTCTCTCTCTCTCTCTCTCTCTCTTTCGCACTGTTGACGAATTTAAGCTCACTTAAGAAAAGCTTCGGTAAAAAAGAAAGAAATACAATTCGATTTTAATCATATCACTTTTATTATCTAACACGACTCTCAATTTTTTTTATCTGCATCAATATACATACGTATCTATGATCTGTTGATCAATCTTTCGAGCTTTTAATACTTCCTATAGATAAGCAATGAAAATTTTCTCTCATTCGATTGGAGAGAAATTTAATTAAGCTTTTTATTAAATTCATCCTTCAGATTTTCTTTCTTTTTCCTTTTTTTTTCTTTTTCTTTTTTTTTTTTTTTTTTTTGAATACATAGAGTGAAATTTTATTTTATTCCATTGGAGATAAATGTAATTAAATTTTAGATTAAATTTTAACTTTCAAATACGTCATCCAATAGTTACGTTAAGAAAATTTAAACGGAATTACGTACTTACATTCGTGTGTTATTATTCGGTCGCCAACATTTTTTTAGACGTAGAATTAAATATGCATTTGTAGATTTGGATCGTAGCATCACGATTAAAGTAAAATAAAAGGAAAGAAAGAAAATATTGTTGATCGAAAAGATTTCTCAAGGTAGTTATCCATATTCCATCCTACAAGAACTTCGAGTAGAACTACTTTAAGATCGGGAAAAGGCAAGGTAATACCATTTGAAAATATCTCATTTGATTCTCGAACGACAGAGTTCTATTTTTTCTCATCGAAAGTCTATCTTAAGTCTCTCCATAGATTCTTATGATGATGCTGAAAATATGATCAATAGTTTGGTGGTTTCTGACGGGTGAAGAGACTTCAGAGAGTTTGAAGATTAACTAGCTCATCGTAAAATCTTTAATAGAATTTCATAATCTTTGTTATAGTTAATGGAGTTATTTTAAGAAAATACTATCAAATACCGTTTAGGAATTATCATAGAAAAGTTTTTGAGGAAATCACGTAAGCAACCCTTTCTCTCTCTCTCTCTCTCTCTCTCTCTCTCTCTCTCTTTCTCTCTCTCTCTCTCTCTCTCTTTAAATTAATACTTTAAGTAACGTGAATCAATGAATCGATCAGAGCTGATAGCACGTTCGTAAGATTTGCAAATTCATCCAAGCGTATCATTATCAATATTCACATATGATAGTAAGCGATAGGATAAAAATATCGAGGAAAAGAGAACAAAGAATGAAGTGTAAATTCACAGGTTAGATGAAAGATCATGAACTTGATAAGATTTTTCACGAGAATATACGCCACCATTGATAAGCCAATTCTTCACTTTGTTCCTCTCTCTCTCTCTCTCTCTCTCTCTCTCTCTCTCTCTCTCTCTCTCTCTCTCTCTCTCTCTCTTTCTTTTTCTGTCTGTCTATCACTTTCTATTGCTCTGGAATCTTAAGTACGAGCATTCCATTTTAATCGTTTCCATATCCGATATTTCATTCTTTATGATTCATAAAAATATTTGAGAGGGAAGAAAAGAGAACGAAGAAGAAAAAAAGAAACAAATGTACAAGAGTCTTTAAGAAATTCTATCTATTTTCGGTATAATTTATCTTCTACTACGAGGGTACAAGTTATTCTCCTCGGCTCGACGAATCCGAATGAAAGAATTCTAATATTGGAGGAAGGGTGACAATGATAAAGGAAAAGAAAAATGTACGAGGAAGCATAATGGATCTTATTGTTTAATTACGTATATCATAAATTCAAGTCGCGCTTTAATATTTACAAGAAGTTTACGCGAGTTAGATTGTAAATAAGATAAATAAGAACAATAAGAAGAAGAAGGGAGGGAGGAGGAAACGAATAGAAAAGAAGGAAGTGGGAAGAAGAACGGGGAAAAAGAGAGAAAGAGAGAGAATGGGGGAGAAGAAAGAAAGAAAGTGCATCCTTTTCCCTGTCTCTTTTTTTCGCAGACTTCTCTCAAATAAACTTGTCATTTTGCAAAATAGAATCGTATGATAAACGCATTTGATTTATAACAGAATAGTGTTCTCTTCGTAGCCATCGTGGTTGAATAAATTCTTGATTAAATATAATATGCATAGAAGAAAATTTGTTTCCTATTTTTTTTTCTTCCATTTCTTCTTCTTCTTTCTTCTATACGAGTTCTTATTATCCTGCTTGTTAAGGAGATACATACGAAGTTTAAAAGCTCTCCGGTGACTGACCCATAGACGAGATTCTCGCATTAAACAATAAATTCTCGTTTAAACATTTATTTTTTAATTAGGTTTTCTACAATATCAATGTGTCATAATCGTAAATTTAAATATCTACGTGCTTTTGCAAAAATATACGGTAGATATTATTCGATTTAATTATTTTTATCTTTACAAAAGTAATGACAAAAGATATGAAATATTTAAAAAAAAAAAGTAATAACGCGAGTAATAATTCAAGTTCGTTCTTAATATAACAGATTAAATGATGAGATACGACGTAAAAGTATATATATATATATATTCAGAATCATCGTGCTGATTAACCATTTAAACAATATATATATATATGTATATATATTGTTTAAATGGTTAATCAGCACGATGATTCCGAATTTGATAGAATCTAGACGTGTCCTTTCATATCTTATGAATTTTTAAACGTATAGATACACAGATAAGTACGAAAAAGATCTCTGAGATAATTTTTTTTTTGTTTTTATTTCGATTATAATACTTAACAAAGTCCTTCGTAACTTGTCCAACTTCCAAAAGAAGATGATATTTACTTTTTAAGATCCTTTCTCGTTGAAAGTTCGAAAATTGCCTCGAGGTAACAATTCGATCAGTTTGAAAAAAGATACTCAATTGAGCTCTTAAAAAAATAAAAATAAAAATTGATTATCTTCCGTCGAAGCACGTACATAACCCACTGAATTTTATATCAATAACATTAGATATAACTGGATATAATTTAATCGCAAAAAAAAGAATCGAAAAGTCAAAATCGAGTCGGCAATTTCATTTTCGTGGAAATATTATTTCAGCTCAGAGATACTCGAACGTTTACTTTCGATAGGATTTTAATCGATTTTCGCAGCTCGTTCTATAATATTACCTATGAAAAAAAGAAAAGACAAGTCGTGGAAGAGGAGCGGGGGGGGAGAGAGAGAGAGAGAGAGAGAGAGAAAGAGTGAGTGAGTAAGTGAGTGAGTGAGTGAATGAGAGTGAGAGAGTGAGTGAGCGAGTAGGAGTAAGGAGAGTTATCGATTGTATAACAAATTATTGCCATAACTAGTTTCAACCTATTAACAAGTAACGAGCGATCATCGAGAAGATGCCTAAGGCGAATATTAACAACACACGATATCGCTTGAAATAGGGTTCACTTTAATGTCAGCACCGTTTTGTTGTTCTGTTTACTCTTTAGCATAAAATTATTCGCAACGTATTCACCGTGAATAAAAACGATTATTGATTACTACATAATCGTTAATAATAATAATAATAATAACAATAATAATAATAATAATAATAATAATAATAATAATAATAATAATAATAATAATAATAACAATAACAATAATAATAGTAATAATAATAATAACAATAATAATAATAATAATAATAATAATAATAATAATAATAATAAAATAATACTAATAACAAAAGATATAGAGGATTCAATATTCTACATATCTGTATAATCCTTGAATTATATCGCACGCGAAGTTTTTCCCAATAACATATATTATAGAAATTTTGGTTGAATGAAAGTGTGAGATTAAAAATTCAAATTACAAGCTTGTTGGTACAAAAGAGACGAATAATATACCCAGAAAGAAAAAGAGAGAGAGAGAGAGAGAGAGAATGAGTAAAATATATCATTTTATCGAAGAAACAATCGACATCATTAATCAAGTGATATAATTTGAATAAGTTCTTTAAGAAGAAAGAAGGAAAGAAGAAGAAAGTTGCAAGAAAAAAAAAAGAAATAAAAAGCTTTATTAAAGTGCGAAAATGATCGTGGACAACATTAAAAACATGTAAACTTACGTTTAATTTTTTGCGGTTTAAGAAAGAAGAAGAAAAAGTTGGAATTATCAAGACGCTACAAGTTTTACAGATAGTTTCGTCGGTATCTATTTCAAGTCGAGAACAAACTTTCTATTAGAAGAGCTCTTTGAGAAACGTGTGACGAAGCTCGTTCGCGCAATTTGCTCTTGGAAATAGAAACAACATAAAAACATATAAAGAACAGATAACGTTTCGTTCAGGTAAGACAACATGATTCCACTCTTATCTTTCAGCTAATTTATTTTCCTATTCTCTCTCTTTTTTTTTTTTTTTTTTTTTTTTTTTTATAAATGCTTCTACCTAATTAACAAGCTATATCAGGTTACGATTAGATTAATCCGAATTAAAGGGTATTGCGCATTAAGACGGAACTCTATGGAAAAAGACAACATTTTCTTACTTCTAATTAGAAAATTTTCCTTCTGAATAATAGAAGACTCGCAATTTTCTCATCGATCCAGATTAACCTGAACTAATGCTAAGTACTTGGGCAAATTAGATTTTAAATGTCTGTATTGTATAAACATTTATAATAGAAATTTTTTTATTATTATTATTATTATTATTATTATTATTATTATTATTATTATTATTTTGATTATTAAAACGTTTTTTTTATAAATTTATAATGACATAATGTAGTTATTAATATATACCCACATTGTGTATATTGTCATATTCAAAACGTAATTCCTTTATAATTAATTTAATTATTCAAAGTTTGAATAATTTCAGCGATATACTAAATTTGTTATTATTCATACGAAAGTACTAACGGAATTTAAAATTCATAATCTAGAATTAATGGATTGAAATTTTCTTTCCATAATAATAAAATTATAACTATCTCTTCTTTGAAACTTTTTTGTTCCATGCATGCATTACTAACTGAAGAACTTACAAAGCTGAAAAAAACGTTGACGGCAAACATTTTTTCGCTTCGTCTTGTTTTAATAAATGTAATAATAATAGTTGTTAAATAATAATAATTGTTACCAATTCTAGAGCATTTAACAAACCAACATAAAGCTTAAAACGATGAATCTCAAAGCAATTAAAAGAATTCAATCCAAAGCATTTCGAGCGTATCCAAATATTACTTAACGATAAAGCTTCATCAATCGTTTTACATAAATATACGTGTCCTTTTCAAAAAGTATGAATAAAAATAAGGATAATAAAATAATATCATTTGGCATGATTCGACTTTGTAAATCAATTGGATGTTTTTCTTAAACCTGAGAAATATTACGTAAATATATTTTCATTTAATTATAAATTTATTTGTTTTATCTAACGGTCCTACTAGTTGAATAAGAATAGTAATTATAAGTTCAATCCTATAAAATCTATATTGAGCCAAAAGATATCAACACGTTATTGTGACTAAATTAAAAGCTTAATAAAACTTTTCAAGAGTAATTAATTAATTAAAGTACTCCTGTTAATCGTAGATACTCGAGCGTTCATTCACAATAAATCTTGATCAGTGTCCTTTACGTTTTATCTTTTCGAACGAAGTGCTTACGTTCGGAGTAATCGGATTTCACTTTGTGGTGGTTGTTGATTGATCGATCGTAAACGTTGTATGCATCTTAATACAAATATCTGATGAATAAATTATTGATGAAATCTCTTAGCAAATCGTTTTTATGTAAAATTATTTTTCAAGGTACTATACTTAGGTGATAAATTTCGAAGATTTCAAAGATTCACAAAGGGATTTATAAACTTTTGAGTTATCCTATAACTTTAAAAATCCAAAATAAAATTCATAATAAAAAGATTTATGCATTACAAATAGATCATAGTCACACAATATCTTTTTGAAATTTATCGAAATTAATTAATTATAATTAATCGAAAACGAGTAATTATTAAGAGTTGTATATACATATATATATACATATATATATATATATATATATATATATATATATATATATATACATATACATATATATATACATCTTATATGAACATAAACCACATAATTAATCAAATACAAGTGAAATGTATTTACCATCCTAATAAATCTCGTTACTTTTCAAGAAAATTTATTCAAATGATCTAAAATTGAATACCTTAAAATTTCTCTGAACTTTCAAGAAAGAAATATTGAATAAATTAAGAGATATAGAAACAAGAAAATACTATAAATGGCACATAGCTATGCAAGAACTTTCTAAAATACAAAACAAAATTAATTAATTATTAATAAATTGAGTGAAGCTAATTATGAAAGCTATTCATACGAGTCGCATCTTATACAAACTTGTGCAATTAATCAAATATGACTGAAATAGGCCAATAACTTTTCGTCAGTATTCAAATCAATTTTAAATTCTACGAAATCCCATGACTAACTCCTATACTTCATAGAATATTAGATATTTTATCAAATCTTTGACTATCGGATATAAAAAGTTTCAAACGTTTTGGACGTTTCTAACGTGAATACTTGATGAAAATAGAAGGAGTGCCATTTTGTATATCGAATTATAAAGATGTGAATGAAATTCATTTTGGGAATTAGTGGCTCGTTATTGAACGAGTCGGTGTGCTAAATATGATTTTAACATTTACGGCCAATATAAATGACTTATATCATAATGATTATTAACAATGAGTCGTTCTAACGGGCCTGACAGTAATTATTCTTGAGCGTTACTGCGTACAACCACTGTTCTCTAATTTACATCCGTTTAAATACATAATATACAAATATTTATTAGTAAACGATACCAATCTAATCATGCATGAATACGACGTGTCTTTTTTCTTTTCATTTTTTTTCGTTTATTCTTAAACTATTGTATTTTAAACGTCTCGATCAATTTCATTATTTACACACTCTCATCGGTACTACGGCAATGATTGATCGATCATAAATAGTAAATTTTATGCAAGGATGCAGTTATGCATAGACTTTACAGATAGGTTAACGATATCAAATGCCGCCCATTAAAGCGTCAATTAATCCCGATGAGCTATGATTACATGTCATGTTATGGAAAAAGAGAGAGAGAAAGGGAGAGAAAGAAAAAGGGAAAGAGAGAGAAAGAACGAGGAAGCAAGACAAAAAGAAGAATAAAAAAATTGTGTTACAGTACAGCGAACAAACCGCTGTCACTCACGAATATACGACACATTCGTCGAGGTGAAAAAGACGAATAAAATAAAAAAGTCATTGGATGTGTGGTAAGACACACGATAAACGAGAGAGAGAGAGAGAGAGAGAGAGAGAGAGAGAGAGTGCGTGTGCGTGTGCGTGTGTGTGTGATAGAGAGAGAGAAAACGAAGTAGTAAAAGTAAATATCCACTCAGACATCCGGTAGCGAACTCGTCACGAAAGAGAAACATGTTAGATCTTATTACGCTGCCTTTTAACCTTGATCCTGATAAAAAATAAATGTTAATATTTTTCGTATCTGAGAACCTAAAGAACAAATTATTAAACGTATATCCTTATATAAATTAATTCAGACAGTCAAAGAAATTTATTAAAAGTTTTGGAATTTGTATAATTGATTTTTGACCATAATAAATTATTAAAAATATAGTTAAATGTATATTTGTATGTAAGTACTGTAAAAGAGAAATACATATACATATATGTATGCGTATGACAGAGACATTATTTTACGGATTATGGAACCAAGTGAACTTGCAAAACAGAGTCAGCTAATTTTATGACAAATGTCCCTTCGTTGTTCTTTTGAACACAATCATTATGTAAAACAAAGAATGCATAATCAATGTATCTCTCTCTCTCTCTCTCTCTTTCTCTCTTTATTTCTATCTCTCTGTCTGTCGTTTTCTCGAGGAAAATTTTCTAGTAAATGTGTACAAGAAAGCGTTGTTCCATTTCTGTTTTGCGAAAAGTACCCTAATGACGTCGTAGTATATAAAAAACGAAGAAAGGAATAAAGATTAATGAGATAAATTTACTTCGACAAAACTGCAAGATAGGTCAATATTTCTTTGACCAATTAAGTAGGGACACGCCTTTTGTTTCTCTGGCTTCTGTGTTTATGTGAACATTCAATGACGTAGTCGAAACTCCACCAAAGGTACATTGTGTCTGAAAGCACTTTAAGAAGCTTTGTCATCTCAATTCCCAGAAATAAAGCTAGTCAAATCGTATCTCAACGAAACCTCGAAAGTTATCATCTTCTTTTAGAAAAAAAAGAAATTAAAAAAAAAAAGAAATAAAGAAAAAAGAAATAAAAAAAAGACAAAAATAATAAAAGAGAAAAAAGAACAAGAAAAATAAAAGAAGAAAGAGTTGCTTTTTATTTTAACTTTTAACTTTTATTTTCATCGTTCTTTTCAAACTTGTCACAATACAATAAAAAACAATGCAATAAAAAAACACGTCGTGACCAACGTCGATATTGAAAATAGAAAAAAGACATAAAGAGGGAGAGAGAGAGAGAGAGAGAGAGAGAGAGAGAGAGAGAGAGAGGGAAGATTTAAAAGGACTTATAAACTGGCAAAATATCGAAGAGCCATGGCCACTTCGTAGCCGATAAATTCAAGAGACAGTATGGAAATGAACGAAAGATCTTTACGAACATGATGATTAAGAAGGAGATAGCTTATTTACGAGTACCGTTCGCGAGATATTAGAATTACGAACGTTTTAGCGATTGAAAACTCTCCTTCCGACGTCTGTTCGACAATGACCGATGGATTTCCGTCACATGAAGAATCGTTTTCCATTATTTTCTCTCTCTCTCTCTCTCTCTCTCTCTCTCTCTCCTTTCTTTCGTATTAGAACAAACGTTTTAAAACGATTACGACAAAGATCATTTCGATAAATTGTGAAATAAATTGAGAAAAAGGATTCATGTACGCACTGAATCCTTTTAGTGCGTATTTTATAATGTATTACCCATACGAGAATATTTATTGTCCGGTTAAATTACGTTTAAACAACGAGCTTCACGAAAACGATCTTCTCCGAAATTTCGTTATTGCCAGGAACTTGTTTCCCGTGACATCCATTACGAATTTCGATGAAAGCCTTAAGGAATATACTACCCTTCGGACGTGCATCGTATTTCATTTAATAGATAACAATGCATTTGAGAATATCCGCTTGAAAATGAAACGTATATGTATTTATATGTACGTTTATACGCATCTCTTAAAATCATATGAAAATATTGTAGTAAGTATTAAATACGTTAGTTTACCGATAATTGAATCAGGAACAAAATTTAAACTGCAACAATTATTTTAAATGACTTTACAATTTACATACTAACGACAGTTCAAAAACTTTTAGAAAGCCACCGATGGAAAATACTTTACAACTTTCGAACGAGCTAAATGCATCGAAATAATACCGTACAAAATACGAGAGAACTCGAAAGCTCGTCACATTTATACGTCCTTTTTTTCTTTCTTTCTTTCTTTCTTTCTTTCATCTTTTTCCCCTGATTTGTTTTAACTTCAACAGCAGTTATAAGTCCCGATCAAACCACGCAGTTCCACATCGAGGTAATTTCTTTTAATCGATTAAAGGAGTCTCTTTTAAGATTTTTCGACGTTCGAATTTCGTTCGTTTTATTCGACGAATGACGTCCCGAGAAATAATGAGAATTTAACTGTTCTCTTATTAGTTTCACGGATGGTTCAAGCTATTTGGCTTAAATCTACCTTCTTTATTTTTACACAGAGGATAAGAAGAACAGATAGAATTATAGTCATATTTTTAGGAAACAGAAAAAGGAAATACTTCATTGGTAGAAATTACGTAACAATATCCATTAATGCATATAGCAGTCAATAAACACACAAAAAAGATGTAATTGCTTATTGAAGGAAACAAAGAATTCACAAGTAATAAAATAAATTTCTATTAGAAGCGATACGGTATTAAATTAATGCGTTGTCGCAATTGTTGATATTCCGATCCATAATTAACACTCAATACCGATATAATATTATTAATTAGAACGATAATTACATGGGTCTATACAGATATCATCTTTATTGATACCTAATTGATATCCTACTAATAATAAATCCATGTTCAACTATGAAAGCTAGACTTTCTGTAAACTTAAAAAAAAAAAAAAATACGAATACAATAAAAAAAAATGCCTCAGTCAAACAAAATCGGTTATATTAACCTTTGACATATTCGATTTAATCAATCAACACATTGTCCATGAAAACAACTTTGTTATAATTATCTGTATTTTCAATAAGATATATATATATATATATATTCATAATTAAATGTTCGATTTACACATTTCAATTTAATTTCCGTTCTGTTTGTTTGGTCACGATGGTTTTAGCGTCATTCTATGTAATTTAAATCTACGTATTTATACGTTTCGTTTCAGTCTCATTTCAGTCGCCGATCCGTCGTATTTTCTCTGTGTTAGAGATTCTCCGAAATCGTTTTGATATGACAGATGTTTTTGAAATGACTGACAGAATTCTGATAACCTGCAGTCTTTTCTACATTGTTGTGTTGTGACGATACTGCAAAATGACAAGTGACGAAAAATTAATCAAACCGCGTCAAAATATAGTGCTTTGATTTATCAAAAAAAAAAAAAAATTTATCGAATACATACAATTTTGTTTGGAAATAAATCAAATGAATACTTCAACGTTCTGAAGTGTAGGATATATTTCGTTACGTCACCCATGAGTACTTCATAATACAATGTGACAAATTTTTCTCTCGTTTCTTTCAAGTTTTACGAACGCATAACCTTTCGTTTATATTATTTGCACGTATCTTCATCCAAAAAAAATACAATCATGCTGCAAATTTATTCATTTTTATTCTTTTTTCTTTTTTCTTTTTTTGTTTATTTTCAACCTTGCGATCGAAAGGTAACAATAAACAGTTGTACGCAATACAATTGATTTACAATGTCTGATACTTGAAATGATATGTGTGAATATAAATGACCAAAACTGAACTGTGCTAAAATTAAACGTGACGGAACGTTTGAATATTAAACTGATTGTGAAACCGAACTGAAATGTATGAATCAACTTTAATTGTAGACGATCGATTCTTTCCTTTTTTCTTTTTTATTTCTTTTACTTAACTTTCTCACCTTCGCGATCTAATTTCCGGAAAATGTCAACCTGACAAAATCAAGTAAGTAACAATATAAGACATTCGTTAATAAATGTTGTTTTACATTCAAGATAGGAAATAAAAACCAATAACAGTCTGTCACTGATTTGAGCCCGTTCAATTTTTTTTTGATGTCTTATCGGACGTCGGGAGAACGCGATTGTTCTGCTGAAATGCATATAGATGATAATGTGATTTTGACACATTGAAGAGATTCTTATTTAATTTGACTTTTATGAATATTGTCTATATTGATTAGATGATTCTATTGTAACAACTCCTTGCATTAGAATTATTTTCCTAGTTTTTGCTCGATATATTTTGATTTGATTTATAAATACATATATATTCTTTGAGTGCATTTTTTGAATAAAATGATTTCCTACTGAATGTGTTATTAATAAAATGAAATGTCAACGGTTAACCTCATAGTACAAGGGGTAAATAAAAAGAAAATAAAATTCGAAGAAAAAAATAAAATACGCGAATTTTTTTAGCAATTTGATTGGTTATCTCTTAAAACTGAAACAATATTAAAAAAAATATGCATATCGATTTTACATAAATCAATACTTTTCTAACTCAACGTAGTTACTTAAAAAAAAAAAAAAAAAAACTTCTTAGAGCCGAAACTAATCGCGAGAATACATAATTAACGTAAATCTCTTTGCTCGGCAACTCCATGCGATAAAAAATTTTCCAACAAAGCTTGAACAACGCTTCATTTATTTTCATTTAAAAATTATAATTTATCACATCAATGTACTTCAAAGTTCGATTTAAGGAGTCTGATTACCCAGAGAACTCGAAAAATGGACTTATTTTTGAAACTTTACGAACTGAAAAGTATCAAACGAACATATTTTATTTTTGGCCACATAGCAGTTTATAGCTTAAACAATCTCTCATACAAAAATTATTTAAAAATATTTAAAAAATGGCGGTGCTGCAGCTGATGCCGTAGAGAGTCCTCCTGCCGAACGCGAGTCGCTGACCGAATAGAAATCTCTGTAATAACGCATCTAAATAGAAAAATTATTTTCTTAATCGTTAATATTGTGGCTAGATAGTAACGTATGGATTTGTTTTATATCTTGAGAAAATTGCGGTCAGTAAACGAAACACTGTTTTTGCAAAGAAAGTTGACAACAAAAAAATTAATATTAAAAAAACAGATTAACATATCGCAAAAATCTTACGCTACGTTGTAGATAATATATCTGAGAGTATTGTGTCAAAATTTCAAGTCAATCGTTCCGGTAATTTGCGAGATTTCTTTCCGGTTAGATCGATAATAATAGTTTGATCGAAATAATAGTTTCGAGACAAACGCAAAAGAAAATAAGTGTCCAATTATTTGGGTGATAAAGTGATTTTCTTTTGCTCGCATTTAATCAACGATTTCTTGCCAACACGGCCTTTCCTTCAACAAAAGAATGAATATCTCTCCGATATGATCTGCGAGCCTGGCGAGCGTCTTTCGTATTTTCTCGTTCTCGGATCTTCGCGAAATCGCAACGCTGCTGGTCGACATTCATGCACAATTAGTAGCAGCGATGCCCGATTTGCAGATGCAACAAGCATCATCGACAGGATGCTTTGATAGCAATCGTTGAAAGTACTAGCAGAAGCATAACTTGAAATTTCGACGATCCTTGCACCACTCGAACTGGTCTTATGAACCATCGACCAAATAACGGAGTCGAGACTCTCATTATTATTTTGAGTGAGCCTCTTGAACTGGCATCTTGAACGATTGAAGATAGAGAATTCTCGTGCCCATATTCATTCAAAGTGCCGATCGCTTTCGATTTTTCCCAAGAGCACTACGAGTTCTCTCCGGGAAGACAATTTTCATGATGTGGCTTTTCGTCTCGTCCAAATATCTTTCTTCATATCGTCTTTGGAATAAGAAGACCTCCGAATAGCAAGATCTTAGTATACTGTTAGCACGTTGATTAGTTTTTCAATTAGTTTTCCTCTTCCTTCAAGATTTTTATTCGCTTTTGTTTACATTACGAAGTCGTGTGCCCATCCTTTTCTGCACATGACTAATGCATTCTTTTTTGTCACTTTTTCTTCACCGTTCACATACAAAAGGATACAAAAGGTATGCGCGTCAGTACGTACGGGTCGAACCTTGCAACTCACCGCTCGCAACTGACTGACCATTCTGCCTAGAAGCACCTATAACACCGTCAATATTTCGAATTGTAATACCGAATATGGCTTAAATTGTTCGCAAAATTTTAAAGCAAAAGAAAAATGATTTTTTCAAACTTCTAGGGTGATCGGGCCCCTTAAGACGATTCAAAATTCGATTATTTTTAATACGAGCGATAATTGACGTTTTCAGATCAAATATTTTTTGCTTATAACAGTACGATCGACTATTAGGAAATAAAAATAATGAAAAACAACAAATGAATCAATATACCGAAAATAATTATTAATCAAAAATAGCCAAATGTTTAACGGTTACATCAATCCTACTTATATAAATTTTTTTCTTATTACCGAATATAAACAACTTCTAAAAGTAGAACATCTCTGTTTATATGATCTTTTTTTCATCCTTAGAGAGAATAGAATACGATACCAAAATTTGACCACCCATTTCTGAAGCACCTGAATACATACATATATAAAATAAATGAGGATTGAAATATGTAGAGAGAAAATATAGAGATTATAACACACACACACACACACACATATATATATGTGGACTATATATATATAAATGTAGTCCGTTGAAATCAATTTAAGATTAAATAATTATTTTTAATAATCGAATATTTCGCTTTTTATTACTATAGAATATATAATAGCAAATAAATCCTGTCCCAAACAATCCTTTTCTAAATAAAAAAAAAAAAATATAAGAAAATGTTTTTCAAGCGATAATATTGTAAGAATTCTCGCCTAATTTGTATTCGTTATAAAATGAAACGATTGAAATTAATTATTAATCTCCTTTCTCGTGGTTATATTTGTAGATCACAATGGGAAGCAAAATATGCTTAACACTATGAAGAGTAACGAAAGCGTAAAGGATTATGTGTTGGGTATCATTGAGGGGAGAGAATACCTCAACATATCTTCGAATAATTCGATGGAGCATTCAATAGCATGTGACGAGTTCATCAGCAAGGACAATGTTCTCTCGTCGAGCTGGTTCCAAGCAACCATCTACTTTCTCTATAGTACGATTTTCGTAGTCGCTCTAATAGGAAATGGATTGGTCTGCTACGTCGTTCAGAGTAGTCCAAGAATGCAAACAGTTACTAACTACTTTATCGTTAATCTGGCAATCAGTGATATCTTGATAGCAGTTTTCTGCGTACCTACAACATTTGTCAGTGTACTAATACTTCAATATTGGTCCTTTGGTCAGACACTCTGTCCGATCGTAAATTATTCACAGGCAAGTATCGTATATATCTTTTATAATTTGTTATTTATAATATTCTTAATTATCAACAAGAAGTAATTATGATAGAAAAAATATGTAGTTAAATTTAATATCGTTTAAAACGTTAACACGAACTTCTATTGGCACGTAGTATCCTACGAAGGTCGACGGTGACCGGCACTCAATTTTACAAACTTTATTTAGAACGTTTTTAATATTCCTTTTTGTGACATTTAGAATATTAAAAGTATACTTTCTCGTCCAATTCAATGTCAAAAATAACAATGAATTTTTCTGTATATTTTATATTGGAAAAGTTATGGAATATCGTTTTAACAATCAATGCGTTAACGAAATAATTTACGTAAAATTTTTTTGAAAATACATACATTGTTCATAAACTCTGAGTTATTAATAATATCGGATATTGAACGAAGTTATAAATACGTTATTTCGAAAAGATCGTTAAAATTCTGTTTGCTCGAACGACGAAGGATATCAAATATAGAATACAGAAAGACATAAAATATTGATATTTGTTTAATCTATAACAGGCGGTTTCCGTGCTAGTAAGCGCATACACTTTGGTAGCGATCAGCATAGATCGTTACATCGCCATAATATGGCCATTGAAGCCACGCATGAGTAAAAAACATGCGACTCTCTTGATACTGGGTGTCTGGTTACTCGCATTGATAGTCTCTTTCCCGATTGCTTTGGTATCGGAACTTTCTCAACCTCAAATAGATCATTACGTGAAATGCAATAAATACATCTGCGGAGAGAATTGGCAATCGGAAAGGCAAAGGTGAAAATAAATTTTCGTATATGATGGAATTTAACCCTTTCAGCGCTAAAATATTCATTGATATACGTTTGTTATGGGCCGTTTATTTGTTAGAATAAACTAAGCAAAATAATTTTTCACACCATTTGTAGCAAAACATTTAGATTAACGTAATATGAAATTATTTGAAAATTATAATGCTAAAGCTTCAATGAAATTAGTGAGATTTGTCATTTCTATGATTTATTATAGATATTAAAAATGAAAAATTATATATTGTATATATTTAAATTTATTATCATATAAATTTTTTAATTATATATTTGATATTTAAAACTTTTTATTTAATAATTTTATTTAATAATTATAAATTCGTATTTATTTTTTTCTTATATTTTGTAATCGTTATTTAATATAAAATTAATTGAAATATTAAATATATAATTTCATATCTCTGAATTTGAAAGTTCTCAAAGCAAGGTTCAATATATATACCCAATCTTTCATTTTCTATATTTATAGCATAAATCCGTTCTCTTCTTATCTTTTCTCTTGTTATCTTTTCTTAATAAAATTCTGAAAATACATTAGATAACAAAGAATATATATATAAATTCTATCAATAGAGGATATCAAAGAAAAATAACTATATTTGTTAAAAAATGGGCAAAATAGAAGAGAATTTATGAGAGAAACATTCTGACAAAATAAACATTTCTCGAGTGCAAAGTGTAACAAGAGTTTGTTGTTACTACTTTTATTTGTTTTTGTAGGCAAAAAAATAACAATATTATTGCACGGACAATTTTTCGAAATCCATATATAGGTTCATACCACATTAAGGAGAATTTGTTAAAACCCATATATGGATTCATAACGCTGAACGGATTAAAAGGTCAAAGATGATAATGATTTATATATATATATATAAATTGTTAATAATTATATTATAATTGTTATAATTAATTAATATATATGTATATAAATAAACATCCATTTTCCAGATACTATTATACGGTCGCCCTATTGGTCCTACAGTATCTGATACCACTGATGGTGCTATTATTCACTTACACTAGCATCGCTATAATCGTATGGGGCAAAAGACCACCGGGAGAGGCCGAGAATACAAGAGATCAAAGAATGGCACGTTCGAAAAGAAAGGTACTTTATTTTCATTTTCGTTGCGTACAATCGTATATAATATTATATCATCGATCATAATTAATAATCGCAATTAATTTTTTCTCCGTTAAACAAATCGATAAAGATATGAAAATCGTTATGAAAATATCGATATGAATGTAGATATTTACGAGAAATGCTTAACTCGATCGAATTGAAATTCGAGTAAGGAAAGATAAAACCTTTGCTCGATAAAATCTCTTAATAAGGCGTACACCTCGTGTCAGATTATCTTTTATTATTTATCGTGAAATAGGATCGTTTGATATCAAGGAGAATACGAGGGTGAAGCACAAACTGTCATGTAGAGACGAACGTTCGAATTGGAGGAGGGGTGTAATATGATAGATGGTCTCCCTTATGGTTGACGATAAAGTACTGGACAGGTTTTTAATTAAGTTCGATCGGATCGTTTCAATTAATCACCATACTCGTTGATCTGAGAATGAAAGCAAGTACCCTATAACTTATGTTCAATTACGAACGTTCAAACTTTTTTGTTCTTTTCTGAAGATTTAAGAATGATTCATTTTCAAATAATTGACGAGAAAGAAATGAGTTTCACATAAAAGTAATAATGAAAACAATAAATGTGGAGGGAAGGGGGAAATATAGGAAAGATTATTCTCTCAATCGTATGAAATGAAAATCCGATTCATTAGAGATTTTATTCGAAGCAGTTCGGTTTGTCTACTTTTTATATTATAACTTTGTGTGCTTACGAGATATATACGTGTAGAGTAATGCTAGAGAGAAGAATAAGAATCCTCAGTAGTTCGATTTTTAATTAAATCCATACACCTTTCAAGTGCCTTTAATCCAAACAGACTGTCTGTATTAATCATAAGATAAAAGATTCCTTTACTGAAACAGAAAAGAGAGAAACGATGTAATAAAGGTTTTTGTGAAACTATATCTATATAGGACGATGTAACAATTGCAATTTGTTTCAAAAGTAAGTCAAATGTAAAATATTTAAAGCCTGTAATTATAATTATGAATTGCAATCGTTGCATAACGAAATTGAAGTAATTTCGGCTCAATTTGTCTTTCAAGATAATTATTGAAACATTTTGTAACCTCAACGAAGTTGCTAACTCTGTTTACTAACGCGTTAGTTGGGGTTGCGAAGCCCATTGGGACTTCAAGGTTTCCGTTACACTTCCCAGCGAGAAATTCGCGATATGAAGAACATTTTATTGCTATGAAAGAACTCTCGTCAATCAGTGAAACGGCATAATATTTCCATGATCGACAGTGACTGCAAAAATCTAGAAAAGAAAAGAAAAGAAAAGAAAAAAGGAACATAAAAATAATAGTCGACCTAATTTCGTTATTAACAGTTCAATAATTTCGTTAAGTAGAAAAATTTGCATTTGTTCATTTCTCGGTAAGTTAATAACTGGTTGAATAAAAGCAACTTTTTATGGTGTATACGTTAATACAAATAATACTAAAAAAGAAAACGCATTATCTAAGAGAGTTTTGTATTAAAGTGCGTATATATTAATATCGTAAATCTCAAAAGAAAAAAACTAGAAATGGTTCTCTCGGCATGATATTTAATTTTTTATTATCATGATTATCATCAACGTTTCTTTATAGTTTTTAACAAACGAATACTGACCTTCGAAACTTAAGAAAAGAGAACCCTGCGAACACCCTGGCTGTAAGCGATGTCCACCATTCGGAAAGAAATCTACAATTCCCGTAGTTCTAGATATCCCATAAAACCCATAATCCGTGTGAATAATATCGACGAATCGTGCGTCTGTCGAGGAAAGGTGAGACTCGACAAAATTAAATATAGGACCCGCGGGATCCAATCCTGCAAAGTAATTAATAATTCTTCGATATTAATAAATCCTAAAGAAAGTAGGTATAACTATAACAATCAAAAAGTTTCCAAGAAGGTTTGTATATTTCAAAGAATTTTTTAAAGAATTTCATTATTAAGGAATGAACAATTTGAATAAAGTGGAATTTTGAGTTTCGGGTTTTTGATTTCTCTCATTAAGAAAATATCGTGGAGAATGTTCAATTGAAATCGTACTTAAGTTTACAAAATAAATCCCTTTACAAAAGAAATTGAATTTCAAAAGAATAAAGGAAGAAAAGTGAAATTGAGGAAAAAAGAAAATCTAATATAATATACACCTGTGATTCTCGGTATCTTGAAACTTGTCAATTTTCCAATATGTCCGGCTATTTGGCTACCCAAAGAGTGACTAACAATGTGAAGCTTTTCTGAATTTAGTCCAGCCAAAACCATCTTGTTCAAAGCTAGAGCTAAAGCATGTCCCACAAATTTAGCGGCCAAAACCACTTCGACATACTGCAATTTACTGATGTTTCTGTAGTCGACAATTAGGATGTTATGGTCGTTACGCTGTAAATATGCTGCAACAAAAATATGTTTGTCATTAATACATTAAACTACTAATCCATATTTTGTTTGACTATAAGAAATAATATTATACGAAAAGGGAAGGAAGAAAAGAACTCTGTAATCCGACTTAAAGATAAACTAAGGCAGTTTCGTATTTGATAAGCAAACAAAATTTGAAATATACTGACTACAGACTTCGAGACATTTCAAATTTCCTCGTCGTCACTAGAGAATCAAAAATGTTTCAAAGTCGCTAGCAAACAGAAAAATAATTTCAAAAGACGACCCGTAACAATACCTTGGATATAATAATAAAGATTTCTTAAATATTTAAATGGACGGAAGATAAACGGAAGAAGTCATTCTTATACTTTTCTTAAGAAAAACTCACAATTTTTTATTTTTTTTTTATCTTCTCAAAAATTTACCGCATACTACCGTAGTTACGCTCTCATTCTCAGCGTCCTCCATAAATCCATGGATGTAGAATACTGTTGGTTTATTTTTGTTCATTTTCGAGACGAGAAACGAAGCATTATTCAACTTCTCGTCGACGTAATCCTCGAGCGTGTTACTGAAATAAGAATTTCAAACGTTTTTTAATCAATAGCAGTACGACGCGTATATGTTATATTTGTTGTAAATTAATTACTTGTAATAGCGTAGAAATATGGAATCAAGCTGCCAGTACTTTGCCCACGTATCTGTTAATGAAAATCAAAATATGTTAGTGTACAAGTTAAACACTTGTATAGAATCCGTTTTTAAGCGATAACATTTCTTTTTTTGTAATGCATTTCTTTTCTAAAATCGTAAATATTTTTCTTTTTTTAACATCTATGAGAGAAATCTTTTTTCTTCGTCCACAAACATTGTTACGGCATACGGCAATTATATTGCCGTATATTTGATTCACACACACACACATAATGATTTAAAAATACTCACAAGATAAAAGTAAGCTTATTAAGATGACAAGAGCAACGTAACGAGAGAAGTTAATCATGATGATGTGTATTTTTGGGAGTGTGTCGATGAAAAAAAACCTATCAAAACTACGCCCCCATTCTTTGATCACTCATATATAATAATGATACCGTTAACTGTATATCGTGTTAAATTTATACAAATGTCACGTTACCGTTTTTACAAGTCATCGTATGCCCATTTGTAATATCTCAGGAAAAAGAGAACTTTACATAAACGATCTATTTACATAATAGCAACTAATTTAAAGGATAATTAAAAGAGAATTACGACGTGCCATAAGTATCCGTCCTATTAAAAAATATTTAGACCTTGGGTCAAAACTTAAGGACTTCGAGAAAAATTCTTCGATAAACTTATTTTTCTTTCGGATCAATGAACCCAAAGGCGTCCCATATAATAATCTCCATATACTCAAAAATTACGTCTAATGAATAATAATTACACTCATTAAATTGTTTCGTATGATAAAAAGTCAACAAAAGAAACGGTTATGTTAAAGTTTGTCGGATTATCTATCACAACACTTTATTATATGTATGTATTTACATGAAAGGAAAAATCCACAATTATTCGCCGCTCCTCTTTTAGTTAAAAAAAAAAAGAGGGAAGAACGAACGTATGCTTTGCATAATAATCGCTTCATTTTCGTTGGTTGGCTCTCAAAACAATCTCCAATCCTTTTTCTTTCGCCAAAAGAATTATCAAGAAAAAAATGTTGAAAATGGAAAATTTATTTTTATTTATATATATTATCAAAAACATATTATTTTTCTTTTTTTTTTCAACATTATGTTCTCATAATTCAATCGATTTCATGCCTCAGGTTGTAAGGACATGAACTCGAAGGCTACTATTAAAGCCGATGGAAGGGAAAGACTAATAGTTTTTCCTGAAAAAGAAACAAAAAAAATCAAGCTGATCCGTAATTAAATGCCGGATGTGATCAATAAAGTTAATCTTGAAAATCGTACAACGCAAATGGAACAATTAATGTCAGTAAAAAGTTTGCTTATGGCGGTCGATGAGTTATAAAATTTAAAAACAGGAGATAAAACAAAATAAAGGGAATAACGAAAAACATTTTTTCATTGATCTTGATTTTGTTTTTATAATTAATCTATAAAATATAATTAATTAATATTTAATCGTTTCATCGATTTAAAGAAATTTTTTTCATAGTCCCTTATCTACTCGTTTCATAATTAGGCCAATCGATCGAGAACATATTTGTAATATTTCTAAGTATCTAATTAAATGACTAAATCGGTAAATTCCCTTGGTAATGCTGTATAATAGATACGAGAAAATTTAGTTTCCGATCTTCCGTCAGAAATCATAATAGACCTCTTCGAGACTACGAGCATACAAGTAAATACTAGACAATGGAGAAGATATCGCAGTAAAGCACGTTCGCAAATATATAATAATTATAACGTCGAAATCAAATATATACACGTTAATTAATGCAACTTATTAAATTTTGACGGTACGTAAAGGATCGATATTCAAAGAGAGCTTTATTATATATCTATCTATCTATATATATATATATATATATATATATATAATAAATGTATGTATGTATGTATAACTGAAGCAGGACATTATCCCAATCGAATAAGAGAGAAATACAGAAGAAACATTTTTGTCGATCGAGTTTTATGTACGTGTGTGTGGGTGGTTGGGTAGGTGGGTGGATGGGTGGGTATATGTGTGATGGGTGGGTATGTGTGTGTGAAAGAACTTTTGTGACGATAAAAAAACCTTGTCATGCCATATGATTCCCTGTCATTCTCTTATTCTTTGAACGAAAATCGATTACTATAACATCAAAGAGAGTGAGAAAGAAAGGAAGAATATTGTTTCCATAGTTTACGAGTTTTGATTCGTTCGTAAAAATAAACGAGATGAGAAAAATGGATATAAAGAAAAAACAGAGATAGAGAAAAAAAAAAGACGGTGATCTCGTAAAATACAATTTTATAAAAATCATATATCGAAGCGATCACAACGATAATGACGTAATAACCATATGATTTTTGAACGAAAGACATTGCTATCTTTTCGTTTCTTTTTATTTATTTATATTTTCTTTTTTCCTTTTTTTTCTTTTGATAAATGCTTTCCGAAGAAAAGAACGACGTGTTATTCCTTCATTCGTTCTCTTTTTTTCACGACTTCTTGGCCCATGATCCGTGATAAAAGGAAATAGTTCAAAGGTTCTTCTCCCTACTTAAATTCCAAAGTAATGACACCCTCATGAAAAAGAAATATAAATTTAACCTGATTTCAATGTAATACTTTTTTGAAATGAACTAAGGGTCGTGTTCCCCGAAGATTTTCTTACAAAAATAAGATTTTCTAAAGAAGAAAGCATTACTAAACTTAAAAAGAAGCAATGAAACAGTTGTCCAACACGATACAATTTAGAAAAGAAATCTTGCGTTTATTTTACCTCGAGGAACAAATTCCTTTAACAACAATAGCAACGACAACAACAACAATAAGAAGAAGAAGAAGAAAAATAACAGTGACAACAACTATAACAACAACAACAACGCACATTCATCGCAAACTACAAACTACGAATCGAATTTAAAAGAGAAAAAATAAAAAAGGAGAAAATAACATCGAGATTACTTCGATCAAGTGATAAAGTTCGGCTTTGTCGAGAATCGTTGGAAAACTATGTTGTCAGCCATTGAGATCCTTCGTAGGTCCATAGGAGTATTTTATCAATCGCAGTTTCCATTCGCTTTCTTGCTATCCCCGATCACTTCTCATCTTCCTGCTTCCTGAAAAGGTAAAGCAATGTCGAACTAAGAGTAATCGAAATTCTTCTTTTTTTGTTCATTCTCTTTTCCTTCTTCTCCTCTTTCTATATCGTCTTTATATCAAATTGTCCAAGATTTCGTATTACTCGATATCATTAACATATAAAAGATAAAGTACACTTTTAGTGTACTTCC
Source organism: Dolichovespula media (assembly GCA_911387685.1). Lineage (NCBI taxonomy): Eukaryota > Metazoa > Arthropoda > Insecta > Hymenoptera > Vespidae > Dolichovespula > Dolichovespula media. The sequence continues at coordinate 2,674,354 of OU426856.1, read as the reverse complement.
AATCAATAATTAGACTGAACAATAAATCGTTTAATGAATTAACTCGAATGAAAGGATGAACGATAAATTGATGTGTGAACATTACGAAATTAAACTAAAATTCTCGGTAACTTTGTAAACGTCACCAAACGGTTCGATTTTTAAGTCAACAAGTGTACTGGAAAGATTTAAACGAAAGAGAAAAAAAAAGGAAGAGAAAGAAAGAATTAAATGTAAAGATTTTTAATTATAAGAAGAAGAGCATCTTTTTCTCGTCTTATAAGGAAATTTAATTAATATTGTTTAATATATAAGAGAGAGAGAGAGAGAGAGAGAAATAGAAAGAAAAAAAATAACGATAATGAATTATCATGTCTCTCTTTTTACTTTATCGAGAAATGAGATTGGTCGAGGCCAAGCAGTTGAATGGGCGAGAGGGCGTTCAATGGAAAACGAGATTGGAAAAACCAACCTTTGTAGTATTTTTCTCTTTTTTTCTTTTATTAATCTTTTCTTTGTTTTTTGTTATTCTTTCTTTTTCTTTTTTGTTTTATTTTTTAAGTTATTTTCTTTCGTTATTCGATTCATTTTCATCGTGTAAAAAGAAAAAGAACACACGGATTCACGATATTTCGTTACAACGAGCAGAGTAAAAAGAAATTCTAATTATCGATACTCCCTTACTTGATAACAAAGATCGATGAAGTTTACTAATTACTTATTAGTACTTTTTAATACCCCGTTTAAGTGGATTAGTCGTTAGGGGATGTTATAGGTCGAAGGGGAGAGTTAATTCCGGTGTCAGGTATTCTTCCTTTATGGTGAATAAATAAAGAAAAGTAATTTTCATTGATACAATATTATCAAATGTGAAAGATCCAAGACTTGAATTGTACGTTTCGCTTTATATCAAAAGCAACAATAAATATTTCAAGAGAAATGTAATCTCTTGAAAGAATTGAGCTTCTTCGTTTCTTCTTTTTATTTTTTATTGTACATTTTTCTCCCTTCTTTCTTTTTATTATCACATAAATACGTATAATATGTACGTATATTATCAATATACGCGATATATCCTTTTTTGCTTTCACACACATAAACACAGACAGAAATTCGCTTTCTCCATTCTACATGGTACACGTGGACTTCCTACGTGTATCATATTTGATGTTACGTGAACGACGAAGTCAAAGGAAAAGTATCCTCATGGGATTTTCCATGAACTTACGAGAATTCCTGGGAGATGATGGACAATAAGTAAAGTAGTGTATGTATCAGGGTATGATAAATATTCACAATGAAATTACATTGCGAAGCGACAAATGTCTTATAAAATAAATTTATTGAAGTTAAACTAAACATGAAAATTGAAAATTTTCGTATTTTATGTATAAAAATATAAATTGTGTGTGTGTGTATGTGGCACATGTGTGTATGTGGCGTGTGTGTGTGGCGCGTGTATGTGGCGCGTGTATGTGGCGCGTGTGTGTGGCGCGTGTGTGTGGCGCGTGTGTGTGGCGCGTGTGTGTGGCGCGTGTGTGTGGCGCGTGTGTGTGGCGCGTGTATGTGGCGCGTGTATGTGGCGCGTGTGTGTGGCGCGTGTATGTGGCGCGTGTGTGTAGCGTGTGTGTGTGGCGCGTGTGTGTGGCGTGTATATACAGGATGTCTCATTTTAAAAGATATGGCCAAATATCTCTGATCTTATTGATTTTAAAAACAAATGTTCGAAATAAAAGTTGTTAAATTTTGAGGAAAAAAATATAATATTTATTACAGTTATTGCTTATAAATCACTGTTATCACGGGATTCATAAAAATCTTTTAAAATGAAAATCGATATTTTAAGCCAAACAAAAGTTGTAGAGAATAACAATACAAATCCGACGAGTATTTTACAGTGTAAATACCTTTTCATTGATATTTCATCGAGTTAGAACGCCTTAAAAATTATAAAATAGTACAATTAATTTTCCTATAAACATCTGATAATTAATGAATTCATTAATCCGTTTGTTTGTTTGCTACTTTGCCTTTTAGTTATCTTTTATTGACCTTTCGAAATCGTGTCTTAAAAAAAAAAGAAAATAAACATTTATCAGACACGATTTGATAAAGTTTTAATTCCATTTCAACATTATTTTTCATCGATTCGATAAGTAATACCGTTTTATCTCGAATTATCATAATCGTTTTTAATCTTTGTTTCGAAATGAAAGACTTATATTTATATAAATTAAAAACAGATCGATAGGAAAATGGAACGTATGATATGATGAAACCAATCATGGTTATTACTTCACAGTAATTGTTTGCGGGTAATATTGCCCCATGAAACCAAGAAGGCAAAGACCAATTCTAATTCGATTGATTCTAATCACTCGAAAGTGATTCCTTCAAATCGCTAGTCTCATTTTATGAACCCTTTGAAGCTATGTCTCATTTGAATTATATCACCAATTTGATGGACCCTTTAATTAAAAGTCGACTATCTTTAATTCTTATTGTTGAATCATTTTACAATCAAATTCAAAGTTTCTAAGGAATTTACTTGTCGTAAAGAAAACAAAATTTACTATTAAAATCATTTTCTGAAAGATAAAGTATCCAACTTTTGCTACTCTGTTACAGATAGTGAAAATGATGATTACCGTTGTATTAGTCTTCACCATGTGCTGGTTACCCTTCAACGTTTTCTACGTAAGTGAATCAGAAGCATCCTAATTGAAAATTCGATTATAAAAGTCGAAATGAAAAATCGATCGTATCACGAAATTTTATCGGAAAAGCTTTCAGTGACAATTTTCTACGCTTCTTTCTCGTCATAAAAAAGAGAGAGAGAGAATGATATTGCTTCAAGGTAGCTATGATTGGATCGTAAAAACGCGCTTGTTATCATTGATCATTATTTGAAATAAATACCAAATTTATATTTTCAACTCGTTTGTTAATCGATAGATAATCAAATGGACCGTATGTATATTTATGAATTATCATTCAAAATCTGTTTTTTTTTTTAATAGTATCATTGTATATCTTCGCATAAAAAATTATAATATTTTATTGGTTGTTTTCAGCTACACTTAGATCTTAATCTTATGGGGATAATAATCCTTAAAGTTGTTCTTATGTTTTCTCACTTTAAAGTCATTACAGAAATCGACATGCTTTATATGTAAAAATTATGCGTATAATGCATTCTATTGTTTTAAATGAATACTAGAAATATATATATATATATATATTTCTAGTTTGAAATTTTTCATTGTTACAACTAATCATATAAAAAGAAAATTATAAGAATGAAGAAGTTTCAGCTTTTTTGTTTTTATGTTTTTTTTTCTCTCCAAAGTCATTACAAATATCGAAAAATTTAATAAATAAAACTTGTGCGTTTTAAGACACAAGTCGTTTTATAAAAAAGAAAAGATACTTAGAATTGATCCTAATTTCTAGAAAAAAAAAAATCTCACTCGATTAACATCTCTCTGACAGATAATGATAGATTTCGATGAAAGACTCCGTAACTGGTCGGGTCTTCCTTACATATGGGCAGCCCTTCATTGGCTTTCAATGTCACATTCCTGTTACAATCCAGTAATCTATTGTTGGATGAACGTCAGATTTCGTACAGGCTTTATCATTGCATTTGGGCGTTTGCCATGCTTCCGTAGATTCATACATAATCGAGGACGACATACGTATAATACCAGTACGGGGGGTGTGCCCTTGACAGGTAAAAAAAATCAAAAAAATCAAAAAGAAAACACGACTCGAAATATTTCTCTTTCTTTTTTTTTTATTTACTTTCAGATCTCGAAGGATCCGGTCATTTTGTTCTACAGCGAAAAAATACATGCACGACTTACATCAGTGTTAGACACAAAACGAATGGAAATCATGGAGCACCTGCAAGAAGTGCCAGCTTCCGGAACAACGAATCATTCCGAACTAACATCTCACAGTCTCAACATTGCATAAAACATCGATCACAGTTAGAGGAACAGATATAAAGAAAAAAAAATGAGAAAGAAGGAATAGATAAAAACAAACTTTCTTTCGAAGTTTTAAGGTTTTGGCGGGAAACGAAAGGTTTAGCGGGAAATACGAATTTGTATAATCGAATGAGTTACGCGATCGCATCTTCTTATTTTTATTTTTACTTTCACGAACTAAGGAAATATCATTTGTCTTGTATATTGTACAAACAAAAATCGAAAACTTAATATTATCTTTGATCGCACGTCCTTTCTCTTCTTTAATCCAATATCGTGAAAAAATTTCATTTCATTTTATGATACGTTAATAAACTGAAAAGATAGAGCGATCACATAGTGTTGACTCTTATGTATTAAGTTTCTTTTTATATATGTACTTACGTATATTTTTCTACTTTTATGTTTCGAACAAACTGAGCGAACAATACTCATATAAATTCTCATTTCAGGGAATTTTGTTTTTTGTACTTTATGTTAAAGTTTTCTAACCATGTAACATGATATAATAATATAAAATAATATAAATAAAAAAAAAAAGAAAATGAAATAAGTCATAACAGATGCGACTAACTTCGATATCTCATCCATATATGTCTTTCCATCATTGGGTGTTGTTTTACTATGTGTGTATCCTTAAGCATGTATCAAATGTACGTTTATTTGTAATGCAATAAAACGACCTTTGCTATACACAATAGTCTTAATCAGATTACAGATTAGAAAACAATCACATAATACAAAATAAAAATATATCCATTATCACATTTATACATTTATATTTGATTAATATGTGTGTGGATAATTTGATATTAGACATTGAATTTAAACAACAATTTCAATTAAATAATAAAATAAAATAAAATATTGTATATATAAAATCTGAATAAATAACGAACAGTAAGATGGATAAAAAAACAATCTTTGGCTGATTATTAGGTCTAATAAATTCATTTCAATGATTTCATTTAACATAGAATTTGTTTCAAAGTAAGTAACATTTCAACATTACGATATGCTATTAACCCACCATTATTTGCTGCATTTGCACTAGTAGTGGAATATTTTAAATCCAAATCATCCAAATTTGTACTCTTCAAAAATTTTTGATAATCTACTATACCCCCACCTAAAGATTGTAATATAGCCTGTGGAGCGCACGTGTCCCATTTGTAAGTAGAATTTTTAGAAAGTACATAAGCAGCTGCCATGCCTAAAGCAACATTTAGTATTTTGTTTCCAGCACCAGCTATCTCTAATAATATGAAACCTGCCTCTCTAAGTTTAGATTTTAAATCTTCATCTTCAGATCGGCCAATAAATATCATTTTACTTGTTTCATCTGTATTATTAACAGAGTTCTTAATAATGCTTGAGTAGCATTTGTCTGTATCAGTTTCTGAATATCCCCAATAACATGAACCATTCCATCTGTCAAAATAATTTCTTTAGTATTTGCACATATTATTTAAAACAAATAAAAGTTCTTCTAAAACTATTTACTCACAATTGATCCGTAAGTAACTCACAAAATGGTTTATTTACGATACCTAATACTGGTAATCCTGTACTTTTAAGATATGCACCTATTAATACTGTAACGCAATGTAAACCTTTATCATCTGCAGCAGGATGTACATATTCACCAGTTGCATCTACAACAATTTTAATAATTTTTTGATCTATATCATATGTAATGACTATAATATATATATCCTTACCTATTGGATCTATCCATATACCAAGATCTTCTATAGACAGAGTAAAATTATTAGGAATATCTTGCACAGTTTGCACATCTTTTAGTTGAATATTCTTATGAACTTCGGTCGCAAGAAAACTAGCTGTTTCTATATCATTGCCCATAACCCTGGCTAGTAGTAAAGTTGTTTCCAAACAAGTGGAACATACTTCCACAACTATGGTTTCTCCAAGTGTATTGGTAAATGTATTGTTTTCTTCACCTTGTACAACCTTGGCTAATTCTGGAAACTAACTATTTCTGCAAGACATTCTATTTACGTATTCTTAAATATATCATATATTAATCTTAATAAAATGCAAACTAAATACTTAACATCCTTTTATAATACCAACAAATAAATATTTATTCGCCTTACCTCTAATGCTATATCATGTTTAATAGTTTCTTGAATCAAAACATCAGCCAAAGTTTTAAAATCCCTAACGAAACTTGGATTTTTCTCTGCCTCTGATTTTTCTTGAATTAAAAGATCAAACAGCGATTTATTTTGTCTACATGCTCTAGCAATATTAGCAGCCTTCTCTGAAGCCTTCAAAAGAACCAATAATAACTTGCTTCCATTATCCATGACTTTAAAATTTAGAGACTGAAATCTACACCGACCAAATATATACTGAATATAAATTAAGGAAAAACACTTCCGTTTGAGTCACTGACAAGGTTCGAAATAGCATCAAACGCATAAACCATAAATAACGAAGAATCCTTACAATGTTCGTTTCATAATAATACCTCTATCGATTTCTCGGTATAGTATACACGTATATTAGATATGTTAGTTATTGTTATTCAATCACGATATCACTATTTAAAATTCAAAATTTCTCTTCGATCTTATCGAGTTGCGTCTTCGAAAGATGTCTGTGAATTGATTGATTTTAGTACAAATATAGTATGCCGGCATGATGCTAATGAAAATCAGATGAACCGTAAATTTCATGCATCGTTAATTTTAACCAATATATGTAATATTGATACAAACGCAGTATAAATTAACACTTTCCTAACATGACATGACATGAATCATATTTCTTTCTTTCAAATTTACATCCTAATTTTATCAACAAGTAATATTCGTAGAAGATCGATAGCTCAATGCTCAAATTGAACAATTATTCATTAAAATATGACACGTAAATAAATGTTTATAGTCGAACTTTAAATAATATAATAAAACTTATTTTATTAGTGATAATTATAATTGTTATTAATAAAATATTTATATTTTTTCAAATACAAAAGTAATTCAAGAATGCTGAAGCCGTTATAATTTTGAAATCGAACTTAAAATTGATTGGTTCGATTCTCGAATCGAAATAAGGCACATTCTTGTCCAATAAAAAAAGATACATTCCTGTGATCTTAACCAATCAGAACAAATCAGTTTTTTATAGGTTATTTCGTTAACAATTGTAATATAAAAATTATGATATATATACTTATGACATAAGTATATATATCATAATTATTAAAATTATTGTTGCTATTCTTTAAATTAAAAATATGTAACATAATAAAATAACTATGTAATGTATAAGAAATTAAATATTTATCATTGTTAACTCTTTAATCCTCTATTGAAAAAAACCTTCTATTGAACGCATTCGTTTTTATTATATTTTTATAGTACACTTCTTTCAAAATGACGGTAGTGCTTGGTGGTGGTATATCAGGTTTATCAGCCGCATATTATGCATTAAACAATCCGAGAATTGGTCCAATAATAGTGCTAGAAGCATCTAATCGTTTAGGGGGATGGATACGAAGTCATGAATTATCAAATGGGATAATATTTGAAAAAGGACCAAGAACTATAAGATGTCTAGGATCAGCTGGAAAAAATACATTAAATTTATTGGAGGATTTGCAATTAACAGATAAACTTATTCCTATTAAATCAGATCATCCCAGTGCTAAGAATAGAATGATTTATTCGCGTAATAAATTACATTTATTGCCAAATTCTTTCCTTAGTATATTTAAGACTAATTCTTTATTAAATCGTTCTTTAGCAAGTTTTCTTGTAAAAGATTTGATAGCACCAATGGTTCGTAAGAATGATGAAAGTATATATAGTTTTACTACTAGAAGAATAGGAAAAGATATTGCCGATTATCTTGTTAGCCCTATGATTTGCGGAATTTGTGCTGGCGATGCACAGAAGATAAGTGTAAACTTTTTAATGAAGTCTTTGTTTGAAGCAGAACAAAAACATGGATCCATAACAAAAGGATTATTTAAACAATTTTTTAACAAGAAAAACGTTAACAATGAGATAGAATATAAATCAAATTTAGTTAAAAGGGCTGTCGCAGAAAAATGGGTAGTATGGGGTTTAAAAGGAGGTCTCGAAGAACTACCACGTTCCTTGGGAAATAATTTACAAATTCAAGGTGTTGATATACAATTAAATAGCAACTGTGAAAAACTCTTTTTTCGATCCGATCATGTTGAATTAACTGTTAATGGAAAAGCAAGAAAATATTTTCATGTCATCTCAAGTTTACCAGCAAAAACTTTAGCAAAATTGTTGGAAGAACAACATCCTGATTTATCAGAACAATTAAGAGCAATACCTATGGTTACAGTGGCTGTAGTTAATCTCCAATTTGCAGATAATGTTTTGCCTATGAATGCTTTTGGTTTTCTTGTTCCACCAGGAGAAAATCTTCCAATTCTTGGTGTGATCTTTGATTCATGTATTTTTCCTAAAGACTCTTCAACGGTATGTAAATAATAGAAACAATTTATTTACATTTACATTAGATTTACTTGTGAACACATTTTTATATTACTTTTTTATTAATTATCAATTTAAGAACTTCATTTAAATGCATAAAAACTTGTGCAAATCTTTATCTATATTTATAAATCTATAGTAGACTAGACAATTGTACAATTTTGTATTTACATATATTTAATAACCAGGTACTAACAGTAATGATGGGTGGTGCATGGTTTGAAAAATACTTTGGCAAAGATCCATCGGATGAAAATTTGTTGAATATAGCAATTAAACAAGTCAAAGAAATCCTGAATATTAAAAAAGAGCCCATAGCTTTTAATGTGGCCATTTTGAAGGACTGTATTCCCCAACATGTAGTGGGTCATGCACAACGTTTAAATCATATCCGTGATTATATTTCTTCACGTAGAATCCCTCTAGCATTGTGTGGTTCTTCTTACCAAGGTGTGGGAATCAATGACGTTATTCTGTCAGCAAAAGAAGCTGTTTCTGAGATTGTGCAACATTTAAATAAACTAAAAAACTGAAGTGAAACTATAACAATTTTGTACAGCATTTTGTAGCATTAATCATTATACTATTGTCATAGAAAAAAAAAACATGCATTATTTTGTAAGATAGTTTCAAAAAAGCTTATAAAAAAGATTTAACTATGTGACAAAGAATGAAAAAATTAGGGAACTATTATAGACTAATTTTATAAATAATAAATAAATAAAAATACATCTCTAATCAAATGAATAATCAATAAAAATTGCAAACAATTTATTATAGCAATTAACAACAATGCCTTATACTTCATGTACATGTGTGTTTCTTACGTATACTCTACTTAACAAAGTAAAATGTAAAAACATAAAATATTTATATGTTAATAAAAAATTGTTTAATGAAGATTCAATTTGATCATTTAAAAAAAAAATATATAAAAATTAAAAAGCATAATATATACCAATTGTACTAGGTAATAATACTTTTTAGTTCTATTCCCTTAGTAATAGTAAAGAATGTCCAGTCTTTGCATGTACATGGAATGTAAACATAAAAAGTATGGACATGCTTAAGGCATGCAAAATAAGGCATGCAGATATTAAAAGATAATATATTCGTATTATAAATTACTACATAATGTGCTATATATCAGATATTTTTTAGATAAATTTTCTTTTTCTTAAAGAAACAATTTATAAAGAATAAACAAATTAAAAAAAAAACAATAATTCTATATCCTTAAGCTCAGTACAAATAATGCAATGTTATAGCATTGCACAAACCAAACAATGTTATAGAAAAATTGAAACATATTCTTGCTATGTTACTTAGTAAGTTTAAGCTTAATAACTTGCAATCTATATGGGTTCATAATTTTTTGTTATATCTACTAATGCTCCTTTCTTAATTAAAAAAATATAATTGAAAATCGCATATATTGCATCAATCAGACAAAATTATTAAAAACAATATAAACATAATTCTACTGGCTAACAGTACCTGCATATTTAACTTCATCAAATGCTTTTCTTGCTTTCTTTAATTCTTCATTCATTGTTAATAGATCTTTCACTCTGGCATATTTACGTGGATCTTTTCTAACTAAATAAGTAAACAAACACAGATACACACATTATGAATATTTTATATTAGAAATATTTCATTTTGTACTTGATGAAAGAAAGATTAATGTAATTTAAACATACCTAAAAAAACAATATCTTCTACCTGAACTCGTCCAGTACGTCCAATTTCCATAGCTCTATGGGTCATTTCTGTTATGAATTCAATAACGAGATCTTCGAGTAGATCAACACTTTCAGTATAAGGATTTTGATCATCACCAAAACCATACATCATACATCGAAGTTCTTTCGAAAAGAGACGTTTCCTCCCTCCTGGTAAGGTTCCACCGATAGCAATTTCAGCCTCTTCATCTTCAAACTATATAAATATTTTTACTATTATGTTAATAGTTTCTCTTATCCGATTGAAATTTCTATTATAAATTTATAATTATTAATTCATAACTGAATAATTATAAAGTTATACGCTATTAAAACTTACCTGTTCGAAACCTTCTTCCGTAGCCATAACCTATTCTTATCCCGCGTAAATTTATTTATAAATATTTTATTATAAATTATTATAAACGTATATAAATTATATTTAATTAATTAAATTATGATAAACGCACGGATAAATGAGGGAGAAAACAAATATTTTGTTGGTAACAATTCACGTAACAATTATGAATTCACAATAATAATTATCATCTATAACCAACTAAACACTGCAGTCCACCAACAAGAGTAGTGCCGATGTTACATAGTTTTATCAATGTACAAATTCATCTTTGACTGTTTATATACAAAAACATGAGTGAAACTAAAGCGACGCTAAAATAATTGTAAACAAAATTATTTGAACTTAATCTAGAGTTATGGATGCCCATATTTGAGATGAAAAATTAATTAGTAAAAATTTGTCTAATAAAGAAAAATATACTTAAATAATATTTAAAATGTTTACAATCTATTTCATCATATTGAAATTATCAAAACATGTTTATGCTCTTAAGGAATAAATTATACCAAGGTTTAACTTTTCAATTAAAAATAGGCTATTATTGTTAACTGTCTAAAAAAAATAAAAAACATATACATACAATAATTAAAACTTGCGATAACTTTCTTTATTTCAGCATTTATATAATTAGAGTATAATAATCAGAAAAACATCGAAAAATGCGTAGTTAAATACGTATTATGCTTTTGACATATTCACGCCATTAGTGCGTGATGATTCCGCGTGGTCCGGTAGACCGCAAAGTGATTGATATTCATAACCTAAAAAACGCGTTCGCACGCAGATATTTATACATTTTGATTCCACATGTGTTCTTTATGTAAAATGTAATATTATTTATTAAGAAAATAATGTCATCTTCAGTTAACATACCGGAAATACCACAAGCAAAAACTTGGAAAGAATATAATCGATTGCAGAAGGAACAGAGAAAGCAATGGAAAGAGGAGAGGTTAATAAAGAAGTTGAAAAAAGAAGAGAAGAAAAATAACATTGAAAGTGAGACGAAAAAAGAAGAGAACGAACAAAAAATTACAAAAAGGAATATTTCTACAATAACCATCGCGATACCTGGCTCAATTTTAGACAATGCACAATCTGCAGAATTGAGAACGTATCTTGCAGGACAAATAGCACGTGCCGCATGTATTTACAAAGTAGATGAAATTGTTGTTTTCGATGACAAAGGCGAGATCACTGAAAGCGAGAAGAAAAAAGTGAGAACAGACGAAGTTTTAGGTGAAGGAAGAATTTGTTGCTTACAGTTAGTCAGAATATTACAATACTTGGAGTGTCCGCAGTATCTCAGAAAACATTTCTTTCCTATTCATAAGGATTTACAGTATGCAGGCGTATTGAATCCTTTGGATGCTCCTCATCATCTCAGACAACAAGATATATCACTTTATCGGGAAGGTGTAGTTAGTAATAAACCAGTAAAAACTGGGAAGGGCTCCCAAGTGAACATAGGTCTTCTTAATGAGGTTAGAGTGGACAAAGTATTGATGCCTGGCTTAAGGGTTACTGTGAAAATACCACCGAATCAAGAAAATCCCAAGAAAATGAAAGGAATTATAGTATCTCCAACAGAGCCAAGATCAGAGACAGGAATATATTGGGGATATAGCGTGAAATTAGCTAAGAATCTTTCAGAGGTGTTTAAAAAATGTTCTTATAAGGAAGGATACGACTTAACTATTGGTACTTCGGATAAAGGAATGTCCATTGACAACATATCACCGAAAAGTCTAAAATATGATCATGCTTTAATAGTTTTTGGTGGATTATCAGGATTAGAAGCTGCATTGGAAGTTGATCCAGATTTGCCGGATGAAGATCCATCATCTGTGTTTCATAAATATTTAAATATATGTCCTCAGCAAGGGTCAAGGACAATTAGAACAGAAGAGGCCCTTTTACTTTCTCTTGCAGAACTGAGGACTAAACTACTCCCAAAAAACCCTGTACTACCAAATGCTCAATTTGATAGTTTTGTTGAAGATTAAATAACATTGATATTTATATAACTAAAGTGACAAAAAATAATATCCAAGGATATTTGATAAGACTTTCGTTTGTAAAATATAGTTAATATTTACAACATGTTATTAATAAGATTTTATCTCCATATTATCTTCTTTTGTAGATATAGAAAATATTTTTTTTGGAATGTCTTCTATAAAAACATCATATTAGTTATTCAATACGCAATTTACAGCATCTTTCAAATTTTTTATAACTTTTGCTTGGTCCGTAGCACCAATTACTGCTGTTCCAGATACTATCATATTTGCACCAGCCTAGAAACATATAAATGTTTAGAATCTTATCATAAGCAAAAATAAGCATTTTATATATCAAAGATACCTTTGCACAAGCTTCTATAGTAGCTGGGCCAACTCCACCATCAACTTCTATATCTAGAGTAGGATAATTTTGTCTAAGCCATGCTACTTTTGGCATCATTGACTCCATGAATTTTTGTCCTCCAAATCCTGGTTCTACTGTCATAACTAATATCATATCAGCTAAATCTATATAATCAACAACTATATCGGCTGGTGTACCTGGTTTAAGTGCCACTCCTACCTTTAAAAGAAACAATTCATTTATTATGTATACATTAGATATCATGTAAGAAGTATTATACAAAATTTACTTTCATTCCTGCTTCTCTAACTTTTCTACAAACTGATGAAACATCTTTTACTGGTTCTACATGGAATGTATATTGGTTTACACCAGCATCAGCCATTGGTTCGATCCACTGAAACATTTCATTGTTATTAGTAGATAGAATATTATTATGCGTACAGGTAATGAATAAAAGGAAATGTGACAAGTACAAATTAATACCTGTTCCGGATTAGAAACCATCATATGTGTTTCAAAAAATGCATCTTTTATTTTACTACGAAGACACTTTACAAGAGGATGGCCAAAAGTAAGGTTAGGAACGAAATGACCATCCATCACATCTAAATGAAGATAATCAGCACCATTATTTAATAAACGTTGCGATTCCTCAGAGAGTTGTGCTAAATTGGCATTTAAAATCGAAGGTCCGATTTTTGCCGTTAAACTTTTAGCCATGGCTATTAGAAGCTATTACAAACGTTTTAAATTTTCGAAGATCTTACAACGTGTTTCAAAAAAGAAAAAAGTCACACGGACTTTAGAAGTGCTTTCATAAAGATCTAACATTTACTTTATCTATTTTAGTGTCCGTGTAATGTATCTATCAGAAGATATAGATTTTTGGAGATTACAGTTATAAAAAATGATTCTCAAAAAGAAAAAAAAAGAAAATAAAATCCAAATTAGCATACATATGTACAGGATTAATACAAATATCAGAATAAAATTTTTGACGAGTAATCATAGGTAATTCATAAATAACGTAATTCGCGCTAACGAAGACTTAAACGTATTGGTCAACTTCGCATAAGTCGATTTGATAACTCGAAATTTCGACCAGTGGTATGCCTGAAAGATGCGAAGTTTCTTCTGCATATATATTAGTGCATTTTTATTGGAACATCGAGTGTAGACTAAGTGCACGCTACCGGTGTATGGTGTTCATTAATGTTTTTGCCGGTGGGTGCTTGTGACGTTGCGTTGCTTATTGATGTACAGATTCGTTTCAATAAATAATAAATTTCATTTTTAATGAAAATTATGAAGTACATTTTAGTGACCGGTGGTGTTATAAGTGGTGTTGGAAAGGGTGTAATAGCTAGCTCTTTTGGTACAATATTGAAACATTGCGGTATTCAAGTAACTTCCATCAAAATAGATCCTTATATAAATATAGATGCCGGTACTTTTTCGCCATACGAACACGGTAAAAGAATAAAACAAGCAAAATTTATTTGTATTATTTCTTAATTATTTTCTTTACGTTTTCTTGATATTCATTGATAGATTTTTTATTTGCAAAAGTTCTATGAAAAGGAAGCGTTTATTATTGGCAGCCATATTGTATGCTTTTACCCGCCTTGATTCCATGACCACGTGCTTTTCTATTAAACTTTTTTTTTTTAAATAAACAAAGAACTTCCTTTTTCACACAAATTCGAAAAATTCAATTATGAACGTTTAAATTATTAACGGTAGATACTAATCTATTATTTTTTTCTCTCAACTTAAGGTTCATAAAACTATACTTATTGAGAAATATTTCTTGGTATTTTGCTTACTTTGATCTCTTTTGTTTCAAATTGCTTTGTAACAGAGACTTGTTTATTGAAATCGTATACTTTGATTACTAATTGTAGTTATTACTCTATTGTCTTATACGTATCCTATGTCAGGTGTTATCACTAAGAATGGAACTAATGCGCATGACGATGTTTTCTTTATAGGAGAAGTTTATGTGCTTGACGATGGAGGAGAGGTAGATCTAGATTTAGGAAATTATGAACGTTTCCTAGATATTATATTACACAAGGAAAATAATATTACTACAGGAAAAATTTATCAACATGTTATTACAAAAGAAAGACGTGGTGATTATTTAGGCAAGACAGTACAAGGTATATAGAGAAATTGTAATTATAGGGGAGGGGTTAGGTTAGGTAATTTATATAAACCATATAAATAATTAAAATTGTCTTTTTTTAGTGGTCCCACATATTACAGATGCTATACAAGAATGGGTTGAAAAAGTTGCTAATCAGTCTGTGTCAGAGGATGGTGGTAAACCAGAGGTAATATATACTTATGAAATAATTTTTGTGTCCCACTTAAATTTGGTATTTATTGCCATTTTTAACTTTCTTTATAACATTAGGTCTGTATTGTTGAACTTGGTGGAACAATTGGAGATATTGAAGGGATGCCATTTGTAGAAGCTTTCAGGCAATTTCAATTCAGAGTTAAAAGGGAGAACTTTTGTTGTGCTCATGTCTCCTTAGTACCACAGGTATATAAGAACTTCAATAAGTACTATTTTCTTTTTGAGCTATAGTATATGTCCCTGAATTTGTGCCAAAATACCGACTAATGTTATTTTTGGGTCAGTAATGATGTAAATGATTTTGGTATGATAATAAATAAATTGTTATAAAATAAAAAGTGTATAGATTAATAAAATATTGTGAATTTTAGCCACGTTGTACTGGAGAACCAAAAACTAAACCAACTCAGTCAAGTGTAAGAGAATTGCGTGGTCTAGGATTATCTCCTGATCTAATAGTTTGTCGATCTGAAAAGCCTATAGGTAATGCAGTAAAAGAAAAGATCTCAAGTTTTTGTCATGTGGAGCCGGACCAGGTAATACGTTTTTACAATTATTTTTAATAAATATATGTATTAATTATATGAGAAATATCAAGAATAACAAAAATATTTTTTTGGCAGGTGATAACTATCCATGACTTATCATCTATATATCGTGTACCCCTTCTTCTGGAAAATCAAGGTGTTATAGAATTTCTTAATGATAGATTACAGCTAAACATTAGTATGCCACGTCCTCGCTATTTTATGCGCAAGTGGAAAGATTTGGCTGATCGAATTGATCATTTAAGAAAAGATGTAAATATTGCTTTAGTAGGAAAATATACAAAGTTAGAAGATTCATATGCCTCAATTATAAAAGCATTACAACATGCTTCTGTGCAAGTTGGCTATCGTTTAAATTTAACGGTAAGATATTTTTTGCTGGTATGTATTATGTGCTGTTGTCATTTTTGTTTATCTTCTTAAATAGAATATTATTTCAGTTTATAGAAGCTGCTAATTTAGAAAATTCCACTAAAGCAGAAAACCCTGTTCTGTATCATGAAACTTGGCAAAAGCTTTGCAAAAGCAAGTAAGTTTAAAATTGTATCATGCTTGTATTAGAGTATAATAAAAATACCATAAGAATATTATATAACTCTGTAATCTTACAGTGGTGTGGTAGTTCCTGGTGGTTTTGGCAAGAGAGGTATAGAAGGAAAAATGGAAGCATGTAAATGGTGTAGAACAAATAACGTACCCTTTTTAGGGATATGTTTGGGTTTGCAAGTTGCAGTTATAGAATTTGCAAGAAACGTTCTAAATTTAGAAACAGCACATAGTACAGAAATTGACCCAAACACGGATCATCCAATTATAATAGACATGCCAGAACATAATCCAGGTCAAATGGGTGGAACTATGAGACTTGGAAAAAGATATACGCGTTTTACACCAGAGGAAGATTCTGTCTTAAGTAAATGGATTAAAATTGATCACTAAAGTACCTATTTTTAAGTGTTTATTTTATAATATTCATATGATTTTGCAGAACAATTGTATGGAAACAAAAACTATATAGAAGAGAGACATAGACACAGATATGAAGTAAATCCACAATATGTTGAAGTTTTAGAAGAGGCAGGATTGATATTTGTGGGTAAGTTAGGCTAAATAATCAATATCGAATCATTAATAATCCCTATTATATTTTGTACTTCATTTTAACGTTTGAAAAATACAAATTCTATACATTAGGTAGGGACGAAGACAATGTTCGTATGGAGATAGCCGAACTCAATGGACATAATTATTATGTTGCTACGCAATTTCACCCAGAATATCTGTCGAGGCCTTTAAAACCATCACCTCCATTCTTAGGATTAATATTGGCTAGTATTGGTAAATTAAAACATTATTTAGCAAGAGGGTGCAAATTATCACCACGTGAACTCAGTGATAACGAATCTGGTAATATATCATTTTGTTATGTAACATATGTGGAAATATATACAAATATATTTTAATATATTACAATTCCTTTTTTCTTTAGATACAGAATATCCACTTATTGACTCAACAAAGTTACAGTCATCAAGTGAGGCGAGTAAAAGTAATAGTGTTGTTTCTAGTAATGATTAGTAAAAGTCTCAAATATATTGATAGAAGATATGTTTATATTAAGGCAATATATTTTAGAGTTTAACTGCAATATAATCTACATTTTTTTAATATATATTTAAATATATATTGGTATATGTTTAAAAAATGTATATTATACATTATATATCAACTTAATTATTGTATATAGTAGAGTTAATTATTATATATAGTACATAGTACAATATATATTATATTTCTTTAAATTTTTGTCTATAAATCTTGTATTTATATACAAAGATTTTCCTATAGCTGAGACCAAACTGCCTGCACACAAATATATGAAAAATATATTGTTCCACACTTCTAATTAAATCAATATACAGGATGATCTATGAATAGATCTAAAAATATATAGATCATCCTATATATTATTTTTATAATTTAGTTTCTCTTGTTTTATAAGAATAAGATTTATATTATTTTTCTATTAAAAAGTATTAAATAATTTTATCTGATATATACTCTATCCAATCAGTTAATTGTGAAAAATACTATATACTATTGAAGTTATTGTTATGCACGTTCGTATGTAATAAAAGAAAATTGTATCAGGTAAAAAAAAGTGCAGCAAGTTGCTTATGTTTATTTTATACTCAACTTGTAAAACTGTACCTATATAGAAAAATTGAAGAGAGAAAATTAGAATAAAATTCATGTTATTATTTATCAGTACTTTGCGTATGTTTGCTTTTATTGACAATAAATGTCATGCTCTAATTACAATTTATCAAATACAATTTAATGGTAAAAATAATAAAAGTTGCTCATATAAAAATGTCATATTTACATACATTTCCACCATATCTGAGTATATAATTAAGAATAGTACATTAGATTAATTATTAAGTTATTGTGGATTTATATTTCCTAAATTATGTGAAACTAAAGATCTGTAAAAACATAATTAACGAACAAAAATAAAACAAATAAAAATTAAAATTAAAAAAAAAAAAATGCACTTTGGACGGTAAACATTACAACTAATACTGAGTATGTTAGTATAAAAAGAAATAGAGATGTGTAATTGTAATAAATTCGCTTTTGTACATTGAAAAAAGTTCTGATCATATGAGAAATTATTAAAATTAGTCACTAACTGACATAAAAAAAGATGAATGTAAATTTTAACAATGTCTGCATTAGTTTGAAAATTAATATAAAAGTTACGACACGCTAATCGAAAAATAAAATCTGGATTAATAATGCTGAGCTATTTCTGCTACTTTGACTTGGATTAATAATTATAAATTATATTTTTGATTAATTATAATGTCAGATGTACAGTTAATAAATATTAATATATCTACAATTACATTATAAATACTTATACTCATACAAGTATTTATTATTATGAAATAATTGAGCCATTTGTAATAATTTTTTGAAAATAATCATATTTTCGTAATTAAAAAATATGGCTCGTTAGTCCCTGCACTAATGAAATTCTTATATTGTTTTCCGTTTTATCGATAGAGGCAATTCATTCGACATTTATTTTCTGAGCTCGTTGAACTTAAAGTTCTCTTTCACAATTAATAATAGCGATTATTGTAACATTTTCGTTGATTTATCTTATAACTGTATAAAGTGGTAGACAGTCATATCTACTATGTCAAATACTTATTATTAATTTTATAATTACATGGGAATAGAGAAACAAAGTACAAATTTCGGACTCTCATCTCGCTATGTATACTTTTTTCTCTTAATAATATATCGAAAGATAAACGTGCACTCGCTAATTATATTATTTTATAGATTTATATAAACCATTCTTTTTTCTTTTGAACTTGATGGCCAGTTGTGGAGTGCACAACCGCTGAATCAGGGTCTAACGCAATTTCGGCACCTTTATCTTCTTGAGTCAAATATTCGCCTTTATGCCTCGACATGTATCTTCCTATAAGTACTGCCATAATTACTAGAGCTATGATGATAACAGCTAATATACTTCCTAAAATTGCAGTATCAAGTTCATTATAAGCAGCCCTAACTTTCTCTTCGTCTACCTCAGGTGGCGGTCGTGTTTCAACAATATTTGGTGGATGTGTAATTGGTTCTACTCCGCAAAAATCTTCAGTAACAGGCGTATTACTTAAAGATCTAACATTTCCTGGTCCATTCTCTTGAAAGAGTAACTTCAAAGGATATATGTCATCGAATTCGACCCTAGATATACAACCTGCAAATCCTTCCGTCATAGATTCATTTTTACCTATATACATATATTGAATATTATTGAATTGAGCGTCGGCGGAAGTTTTAATATCAAAGTGGAATTCTTTCGGTTCATAATTATCAACTTTTAAGACGAGAGTGGATCCAGAATTTTTTCTACTCAATCTAACATCGTGATACTGTCCCAAACCAAAATGTTTCGATGGAAATATAACTTCCTGCCGTTCGAAACCGAAATCAAAAACTACGCGTAAATGGCCGCTGTTAGAAACCATTAGCGTCATATATTCTCCTGAAATATTTGAGAACAGACCAAGTAAGAAACCTTTAGGATTAGTCGTTGTAAATCCAACTCTAATCTTTTCAGAAATTGTGGAACGCCAACTGCCCATGAAGTCATACTTTATCATTGAGTTTGAACGCATGTTAACGCCAATTTCTGAAACATACGCAAAAGAAAGCATTAAAAAATGATGAGACATATATTTTTAAAATTTATATACGTATAAAATTCTGTTAAATTTACCATCCGCACAAATTGGTCCTTTAAATGCAGTCCAACGACAGTCACACCAATATCCATTGTATTTTTCATGACATGTACCATTATTAAGACACGGACTACTTTCACATCGTCCTACACAATCTTCACTTATACCGTATAGTCCACGTCTTGCATAACTTCTGATATCTTGTAATTGTCCATTTAAAAGCAAAGCTCTTATACAGCCTACAAAGCCGTCTCTAAAATCAACAGTTGCTCCAATTACCAAATCGGAAGTAAGATGAAGCGCACGCACTGGTCCAGGAGGTTCCCTAACTTCGTTTTTCAACGCTCCATCAATAACTATTCTAGCTTCTTTACGATTTCTTTCAACGGAAACGGTATGCCATTCATTGTCAGCTAATTTATAAGACGTGTCAACGCTTACGGCAAGTGGTCCACCACCTGCTTGATATTGGAAATGTATCTGATTTCCACCGTTTATAGAAACTTTGATATAATCCGTAGGACCTTTGCTATGAATAATTACAGCATTCTCAACCGTCGTCTTGAATTCGAAATAGATATCCCCACTATGGCCGATATCAAAAGTAGGCAGATTAATGGTAGCATCAGCAATGCGGAAGGTTACTACATTCTTGAATAAATCTATAACAAAAATAATAATATAACATTATGATAAGTTAAAAGATATTTTTAACGAATCCACGTTATAATTAATATAGTAGCAGAATATACGGATATCGAGTATGTTTACACAACGTTATAAACTAGCTTAATATAACTGTGTATAATAAATTACACACAATAGAGCGTCGCATGTACACCAAGGTACGACGCGTACGCAAGTACAACAAAGAGCTTATATACATGAATTAATGCTGATTGTAATTATTTCTAATCTATTAAAGGCTGAATTCACGCAGGCTTTTCGGTCATTTATGTGGAATGATATGATTAGCGATACGTAAATAAAATATAGAAATATGCAGCATGTACAAAGTTTAGCACAGATAAGATAGTACTTATCGGAAGGATGTGAGTGGTCCTAGGTCGAAGAGATCAAGATTAACTCATGGATAGCCAAAAGTTTGATATAGGATACTTTAGATTTTTCAAATTTTTTATTCATATATACTAGTTGTGATAATTAAAAACTCACAGACATAGTATAAATATATGCCGTGGTTGTCAGATCAACGGTAAAGATATGGATCTAAAAAAAACAAATGCCGCGTCTATTTCATATATCAATCAATATACATTATTGTTAGTAATCCTATAGAAGCCTTTGGTTTATTACATAATATCATTGGACCGCTATCTAGTGACAATGGATATATAAAATCCTTAATAATATAATTCAATTACAAGCAACTTTTTTTAATTAATTTCGTAAGCTTAATATTAAAAAAAATTTCACTGAAAAACGATCCTACCTCTTACCTGGTCCTACTTTCATAGAATACCAAGGTAAGTCAGATCCTTATGAACAGTTGAAAATGAATTAACTAAAATTATAAAATGTTAATATAAAAATATGGTATAAATTTTACGTACCATCTCCTTCACAAATAAGTGGTCCCAGGGTATATTTGCCTTCTTTTTCATCTAATGGTGAACCAGTATCTCCAAAACGTAATTGCTTCACAGGAAGATATTCCTTCTCCGTTAAATCTCCGCTATCTTCAAGTATACCTTCTAAGTCAGAATCGCAGTTACACCATTTACTTGGATCTGCACAATTCCCGAGTATTCCACATTCACATTTACGTGAACCAGGTAAAGCACCACCCCAATAATCCATTTTTTGATTCTGCCTGCTCACCCACCATGAATTTGGTTTAAAGAAACCATCCCGTGGAACTAAAAGTTATAATTAGTATTAATAATTTTAATGCTAATCTGATAATTTTAATAAATCTGAGATAAAATAAAACAAGAGTAATTATTTTTACCTGGTGAATTAAATAATTTCGAATGTTTACATTCGTATTTTATTTTTTGACTACATCTCGTTGATCGATTTAAGAAAGCTTCTATTTGATCGATATCAGCATCATAACTGATATCTTGAACAAAACTGCCTGGTCCTGAAAATCCATCAACGGGCGTTGGGACTTCGTTACTATGCCTTAGAACTGTCATTACACGTCCATCGGAAAAAAATTCACAAGTGACTGGAAAGGGTTCTAATGGTCCGCTTCCGTCAACATCAATTTTAATTTCTGCTCTTTGATTTACTGAATTCATATTTTTATATGCCTCACAAGATAAAGGGTGCAATGCTAATTAAAATAAAGATAATGATTTAATTGTACAATATTTGTAATATAAAATGATATATAATAAATAATTAATAATTTACTATAGAATACTTACATGTATGACAAACAGCTCCTGAATAACCAGTATTGGCACAATCGCAGAAGAATTCATCAGAATTTTGAGTGCATATACCAGAGTGTTTACAAGGATTAGGATTACAACGATCGACCATTTGACAAGCATCAAACACGACTTCATTTTTGCAGCAATATTCCTCTTCTTTCCAATCGGTTGGTAATTTATAATTTCCATCAATACTTATCATTCTCATACAGCCAACAAATCCACGATTACTTTCTTCTCCTGTCATACCACCGACCCAATATAATGATCCAGTTATCATTTCCAAAATACGTTTAGTTCTCATAGGTCTACCATCGACATTTAGTATAAGAGTATTTTTTGCTACTGTTAAAATGACTTGATGCCACTTTCCGTCGTTAAATTTTTCATCATAATTATCTAAAATTACTTTTGAATTCCCTTTTGTTTCAATTTCAATTTTCAATTTGCCTTGTTCTAAAAATAGCTGAAAATAAATGTTGAAATTTATTAACTAAAGTATCTTCTTTATGAATCGGCTGATATTCATTAATATTTAATATACTAACTTTAACGTATCCTGGAGATGTAAATCTATGATAAAGAATTATTCCCCGATTCTCGTAACTTCGAAATCCAAGGGAAACGTTCAGCGACGGCATACCCTCATAACCTTTAAGCCGAGCATAAGATCCAGGCGTTACAAATGATATAGGAATGACAGGAGGTTCAGGACAATTGTAAATAGTGTTTATCTCGTGATATTTTAGATTTTCTCCAGTAAGTTCAGTTTCTCTTAATTCATGAATAATATTGGTAGTATTCAAATAAAAATTTTCTATACATCCTGTGAAATTTTGACCAATTACTAAACCTTCTTGCTTGTTAGGTACTCCACCTATATAAAACTGTAAAAGTAGAATAAATATAATTGTAGGATGATTTTTGAAATCATTTTATGTTGAAAAATTCATATGAATATGGATCCATTTTCGAACGGTTACAGAACATAGATATTGAATTTTGCAATGATAGCTAAAATTTTATTACAATAACCAACATTTCGAGACAGATAACTGGTAAATTTACATTTTATACCTTCACAGATACGCATACCTAGTTTTTGACGTCAAAGTCGATGTTAGCACACATTTTGAAATGTAATATCTTCTGTTTCACAACATTGTTGTGATCGTATATAACACAGTTGTGCTGTGTTTAGTTATATCAAATAAATGAATTTAGCGTCGCCACAGTTCGAAAACGGACATATGTTTATGTGAATTTTTTTTTTATTCAACATGATCTCAGAAATCATATCACAAATTTATGATTTTTCTTCGTGAATCATGTGTTCGTGTATATATATATACACACCCATCAAACTTACTTCTCTGTTTAAATCTAAACGACGAAATTCTCCCTTAACTCTTCCTTTTATTAACACCCTATCAACGGAGAAAGAGATATTTTTTCTATTTCTTGATATAACAACATCATGCCACATGTTATCATCCAAAAGACTTCCTACTGATAAACTCGTCATAATACCAGATCCAAGATCGATATTCAATAACATTCTGTTGTCACGTAATTGTAATGCAATAAAATCTCCTTGTGTACCACGTGAGTACATTAGTATACCATCTGCAAAGTTTGTTTTAAAACGAAAACGTATAGAATGCCTAGTGGTTTCGATTGGTTCTCTTAACAAATCCAAACGAACCAAAGATGATCCATTAAATGATAATACATCGGATTCTGTAAATATAAAACAAAATTATTGTAGTTGCTTATATTATATGACATTATTAATTTACATATTACTTCGTGATTTTAATATTTACCATAGTCACATCCATACAATTCAAGTCTCAATGATATTCTATCTCGCCATCTGGTTGGATTTATTCTTATCCATTGTGCAATAATTGGAACTTCAAATTTATTAAGTTTGATTGTATCTCCATTCGTGTTTCCTTTGAACATCTAAAGAGGGATATATTATAAATTTAATAAAATAAATCTATCGATTATATTGATAAATAAATTTATATGTTTTTTATATTTGATACAGTAAAAGGAAAATAATAAATACAAGTAATATGTTACTATGCTATATACATAAAATTTTATTTTAGCAATAATCATATTCATAAACAACTAAATGAGAATGAACAGGAACATGCACATAAATATTGTTAGTATTGTTAGGGTATCAGTTGTTAATTAAAGCATTTAAGCGCAATGAACCATTCACAGACGCTATGAACTATAAATAATATGATTTCTAGTAGAAAGGTATCATTTCTTAACAAATTATTTGTTCATTGAATAACTGTAACAAAAAGGTTTTGGAGCAGATTAGACGTCAACAGTTTAGATTTGAATAATTCAAAAATCTACAGGAAGGTACCGATAAAATAAAAATCTTGTACTGGTATACATTTAATCAACCCAAAGATGTTAATCAAACCCTGCATAAAAATATATATGTAGTCAACTCTATGTACTTTAAAAAACAGAATGTCAAATTTAATTTTTCTTTTTATCCAATACCTCATCTACACCATCTTGACCTTCGTAACTAGCCCAGGCTTGACCATCATCAGAATATTGAACAATATATTCTGTCACATATTCATTAGTATGGGCGCGACCCCGTGTTGCGACGCTGCGTATCTCGTACCTGTCGCTCAGTTCCACAGCAAGATGTTGATCATAACTGCTAAGTTCTGGTGACCACGCAGAATCCCCTGTAAAGCCCAGCCCCGTGTCGAGATGTAAGAGTAGAGTGAAAGCAAAGCAGATAAATGTTGTGGCACATGTGGCAATGAATATATAAACAATCAAAATATTCAATTATTTTTACTAATAATGATAATGTATATTTTTGATGATGTATATTTTTATGATACTCTTTGTTCATCATATATTATATTATTTATTAAATGATAGTATAATGCAAAATATAGAAATAGAATTGTGTCACTAACACATTGATGTCATGAAACGAGATATTTTGTTTAATATTTCATTTACTGTAACTTTTTAAATATCATCATAATGCTAAAATAGTCTGACAGTTAGTATTTTTAATTAAAAAAATACCCGACGTCAATATGTTAATTTGTATTATAATAGTATAAAAAACAATACTGTGAAAATATTAAAGAGCAAAGTAGCATTATTCTCTTGCTACAACAATTATATTTCTATTAAAATGCATTGACTTCTTACCATCAGTTTCAAAATGATTTAACTCCGGTATTATTATGCACATGATGAATATTAATTAGATGTTATGAACTGATAAGCATCATGCAAATATAAATTGCTACAGCATGCATTGAAAACCTACCTTTACATTTACATAGTAGGATATTGTGAATTTTTCTTGTTATATGTTATCAATTATATTAATAAAAAATTATAGATTAATTTGAAGTTAGTACTTATAATTTATTAAAATTCGATGTTAATCTAATGCTTCTATATTAAGTTATATACATGCTGATTTTCTACATTAAAATTTACATACATTTCATGTTATTAAAACTAAAGAAATAGGCTACACAGCAAATGAGTAACTTACCTTGATATTACCAGATTCTTCTTTAAAATCCACATAATCAAGACCATTGGTACCATAGCTGATACCATATTCCATAACATACTCATTCTTATGGGCTCTTCCCTGGGTTGCCACAGCCGTGATATTCATTACTTGACCCAAGTCAATAGTCAGGTATTGGCCAAAGTCTGAGCTGCTAGCCGTCCATGCGTTTCCGCCTATGCCACAACATGTATGCATGCATGCAACTCAAAGTGTACTTAAAAATGCAATTATATCTAACAGAGGTAAATAGATACTTGAAAGCTAGAATTTAACTATCCTTGAGTCAATACCTTTTGGGTGTGTAAAGCATATCAAAAAAGAAAATTTAAATGTAGATAATGTATTTTACTTACATTTAAATTATATTTACATTAAAATATCTGAATAAATAAAAATAATCTACTTACAAACATTTACACTACAAATATCAAAACTATGTTGTGGTGTGATTTTTTTTATTTCTATTTAAAATATATGTAAGTATATATAGTATATCATATAAGTTAAAGATTTTATATATTTAACTTAAGTAGGTTAATGCTCATTAACAAGATTATGTCAGGTGTGTATTGATATGGTATCTCTACTAATCAATAAACTTTCTTCAATATATTTTAATGAACTCCAGCAAAAATAAATAACTTTTTTGAAAGTAAACATTTTATTATCTATTTAAAGGTAAGTTACAAAATTACATGTTATTTTACATAAATTTATTTTCCTATAGAACAAAAATTATGTAGATTATACAATATTATTGTATAGCTTTGCTAGAGATATTTAAGGTTTCTCATTTTTACTAAAATACTTTTTTAAGTACTCTTCATCTTCTGAATGTATCGGTATAGCGTTCGCTAAAAGTTTATTATAATCTAACAATTCAAACATTTTAGTTTGTGATTTAGGTGCTATTCCATTTTCTTGCAAAGCTACAGCAACGCAATGCTCCGAGTCTAATAATGATTCTTCAAATAACCAATTTTGTTTATTTCCTTTCTGATATAGTACAGTATCGCATACTAATTTATTAGGAACTAATTTTGAATTTGTTTTAAAATCTATTGTCCTAAGATCTGTAACTATTCCTATTCCCAAAGCTTTAACAAAGCTTTCTTTTAAAGCCCAGTGTCTACAGAACATAGCAATTTGTTCAACTTCCATGCAAGTTGCAGTACCTCGGATTTCTTCCCATTCAGAAGATGAAAAGTTTCTATTCATAATACGAAAAAATTCAGATAATTGTTTACCACCTGTATATTCTAATTTCATAATATCTACACCCAATAGTACATCTTTAACTTCACCTGCTAACACACTGTAATATCCATGATGCGAAACATTAAAGCTAATATTTATTGCAGAGTTCTTTAAAATAGGCTTATTATTGTTATCTCTTGTAAATACTATTTTATCATATGGAATATGTGTATACTCATTGACAAACTTTCTCATTAATAATCTACCTATAAGAGAAGCCCTAACATCCTTTCGAAATACAAATCTATCTAATCTTTCCTTCTCTTCTAGTTGTACACAAGAAATTGCATGTGAAAATTCTTTTTCACTTGGATTCCATTCTTTCCAATTAAATGCCCAGCGAACACTTTGACTCATTTTATCAATATTGATATTATATCTTTTCATTAAATTAAATTGTTATAAAATTCATAATATTCTAATCTTTTTATGTATGGCCTTATTATTGTTCTTTGTTAGTATCCACCTGAAGCAAATATACAAATTACTTGATATCTTAATATAATTTATTTTTCTTTAGTACAATTTATAAAAAAATTTGAAGTATATATGAATCAGAAGAGAGCATCCAAATAATATCTCATAATTGAGTGTGGGTGTGTAAAGGACATGATCATTGTACTTAATTTGGGCGTGCCTTAGGAATTTACTCGTTAATACTTTATTTCAATCATAAGAAGATAGTAGAGATCACCAACAGATAAAAGCAATTGTAATGTGCAACAGAAGATAGCAAGATAGATTTAAAGAAAATAGCTAGGCAAGCAAGAAGCTAATATACTTTATGCAGTATCAAAATATTCAGATAATTTTATAGAAGAAATGATAACTCACACCATTTAATAAAAGCTTATAATATAGAAATGAATCATAAAAATACACATTTATATAAATAAGTTATTAAATCATACCGTTAAGTCTTGCATTGTTAGGTCCTCTCTCTGGTAAAGACGTAGTCGCTGTTAAATGAGCTCTATCCAAAAGAGGCACATTACATTCGTAGTCATCTAAGAATCAAGATAATAAACATTAGAAAGAGATTGCAAGGACTGCATCTTTTCAATTACATCACAATGTAAAATATGAGTTTATTCGTTCATACTAGTTGTTTTAAAATCGATTTGAAGAACGTTACAATCATATTCTATGGGTTTAAAAATAATTACGAATTACTCAGTATTCGCTCATTCGTTTACAAACGAGTATAATAAAATAAACAAAATATCGAGCACACGCTTGCGCCAATCTTCGACCACAGCCTATTTAAAAGGTTATATAATTTAATAATTATATTCTTATTCAAAATATGAATATCATGTTAAATGATTATATGTCATTTCAATTATTTGGACGAAACGGAAGGGACCTATTTAATTTGTTGGTAAGTACTGTCATATCGTCAATTCGAACGCCATGTTCAAGTGGGCTTGGTCGTAGGAGTCACGCTCGAAACATGTCGCGCGCTGATTATCTACATAGAATCAACAATTCTTACTTACATGCATTTGTTAATGGATATGCCGCAAGAGCGAGGACGAACACAAAACAGTCGAAAGTGTTCATCCTTTCATTGCCCTATTAAAAAAAATAATAAAGGAACGCAAGAATGCGTACTCGCGTTCAAGAACACGCCACCGTAACCGTTTCAAAACTGTTAGTATACTTTTACCAAATTCTCATCCGTTACGAGACTCACTCAATCGCTGATACTACTACACTACTACTATACTACACTAATGAACACATATGTATACAGTGTGTCATATACAGACGTATGTGATTTTACTTGAAGGGGGGGGGGGCGATGACGACGAAGCACGCGTGTATCGATGTACCATGTCGAACGTAGGAACGATACGATGTATCGAATTGGGACTTTTCTTATATCGAGAATCGTTTTCACGTTGGGAACATTTGCAATAGATGGTGCAACATGTAGCAATTGAAAACTAACGGTTATCGTATATTTCAAGATAAAGGATAAACGAAAATAGATTATGATGAATTTTAATTGGCTGCAGCAACAAAAAATGCAAGTTTCGATAGTTTTGTAAAAATGCTGAATAAAGGAATACTCACTATAGTTAAATTAACAGAAAAAAAATATATATATATAAAATATAGAAAGAAAAGTTGTATATGTAAACCGCGTAGAGTTCGTAATATCATGGAAATCGCTTAATCGGCAAAGTACATATTTAAATTTGACTTTGAAATAACAACAAAATAATTGAAATCCTTTAAACTATTGCGCACGTAAAACAGGGAGAGAGTGGTATGGGAGGGATCATTCGAAGGCAAACGAAGTTAGTTTCTGAGTATCGATCGAACTTCATGGGTCGTTATTTTTTATAGCCCAATGAATTATCTCCAGTTTTGTAGGTTAATGTATTAATATAAATTAATCCGAAAAGTAACGTATATAATCCAAGAAGTGTATATAATTATTATTAAACAATTTGTTGAATATTGAAAAAACAGTCGAGGATAATTTTATTGTGCGTTTCGTTAATTCTTTGAAAATGCAACTTTCATCAAGATCGAGGAGCCGAGTTAAATATTTTTCGATAAGTTCTTCCTTTTATACAAAAATTATTCACGAATGAATACTAAAGATTATTCGTTGCTGTTCAGAATAATCCTATAAATTCTACTGTGTAATTTATATTACATCATAATTAAGCTTTTATTTTGTTTTCAAATTCGTATTAAACATTTCGTATTTACTTTAGGTTATGATTATCGAAATAATTTATGAAAAGCATCGTTTGTCCTGTAAAGCATCTATGTATTTCGATCGATATTGTATGGCGTTTATCTTGTTTAATGATGAGTAAATTTGAATTTCGCGAAAAAACAAGATGTTAGATTTTGTTTGTGTCGTAACAAATTTAACAAACGTACTCATAAATGAGCAAAAGTTCATATTTGCTATTAGTGATGATTTTCTATTGACATGGCGATCGTAAATTTATTATCCCAATTAACGAGTGTGAAACAACGCGACAAAGGACGTAACTGCGTGAAAATTACTGTGAGTATAAAGGAAATTTGGTAAAATTACGATAATGCTTCGAATTATAGGTAAAATATCGTTGGGTATAATCGATTAAAGAGTTAAAGAGGTTTGTTGAGTTCGGAACGGAGTGGGTTGGGGGTTGGAGGAAAGGGAAAAGGGATAGAAATTATTGCACAGTTATTTTTCGATCGTGATTTAAATTTTATTTTGCTTGAAAACTCATTAAAAGTAAATCAACTTTTTCGAGAGTACTCGAGAGTGAATAACAGTACTCGTTTAGTGAAGCGTTCATTTCGAGCGGTCAAAATTGAATTTAGACGGTGAAACAAAAATAGTGCGGTTGCATGAACAATTTTTTTTCGGAATATCCCTTTTACCATTGATTACGTGCGTCGTATCATCGTCGCATTCTCTTTCAAATAATTTTAATAATTATAATCCGATTTCGAAGTAACAAATAATCGATCGAAAATTTAAACATCGATAGATAGGTAGATGGCGCCGTAGTGCATCGAACGATGACGGGAAATGGCGGGTTTGGAGAAGTTAGAACGGTTAGAAATAATGAAGAGTATGATTATAATGAATTTGTAGCATATGGTTTGTATTTTTTACAATAATGATCGAGATTGCTTATACATTCTTCTATACGCATACATACACCGACACTAAATTTCGGGACGACCTCCTCTACGATTGGTCCGCTTCTATACTCGATTAAAATACGTATCATTCATATCCAGATTATTCGATCATCATCATCATCATCATTCTTATTTCGAATTCTAGATGCTTTGTTCTACGATCGACACAAACATATACTAATCGATTCGACGAGTATATACAATATTTACAAACACTTCGAGATACACAGTTATATCTGACTTCGCAGTTCATCAATAATGTAATAAAGAAGCCGAATAAGAGAAAAATATCCCACGACTAACTTTCCGGTAAGAGGACCGTCAAATCTGACGTTTGCATTCTTCCTTCGACTGTATCGATCGGCGTATCGGGCGTGTCCGTCACAACCAATGGTTCGCTCTGATAATTCGTCGAATTTTTACAAACTCCGCCTTCAACGTTGTATGAGCTTGCCGTTATCTTTTCCTCCGAGAAAGTCAAGTTGCTGGGAATAGTTCTTTCCGATAGAAGAAAGGAGATTCTCCGCCATCCTCCCAGATTTCTCCCATTCTCCTGGCACTCGACACGAGGAAGGAGTGTTCTCCTATTTTCTTTTTTCTCCAACTCTTCCTCTTCCATTTCTTTTCTCCTTTTCTCCCGTCTCTTTTCGGTTCTACTTCTCCTCCTCTTACCTTCTACCTCCTCGATCTCGTTCAAGCTCTGCTTTTCCGAACGATCGACCGCTCGAGTAGCGTCCTTTTCTAGAATACGTAGAATCCTGGAGATACAAGTACTCGCCCGCAAGGACTCCTGGTCGTTCCTTTTACCACGCGGCGAGACGATGCTTTTCATAGCCTCGACTATACGTTTTTTGATGTGCGAAATGTTCATCGATCGTATTCTAGTAACGTTTGATGTTGCATGATCTTTTGACAAAGATTCTTCTCTTCTTGCGATCCCCTCTCGAGTTTCTTGTGACGTTGGAAGACTTTTCATACGTGGAACTCGCCGTTTACTTAGTAGCTTCGTAACCACACACTGGAATAGAATTTATTTATAATTTTGATTTTTTCTTTTTTTATTTTAACTCGACGTATTACAATGCGATCGCTGTCTTTAGATTTATATGATAAATCATTATACAGTGTATTAATCGAAAAGAAAAAGAAGAAAAAAGGGAAAAACAGAATATTCACGATTATTATTAACACTAGAACTTTTCTTTAATTCATTTAATTTTACAATAATAAATAAAAAAAAATAATTTTTAGTTTACATATTTGTTATTGCATATTTCTATTTTAATAATTATAAAACACATTTGAAATCCGCCATTTTTATGGTTTGTGATAATGTTCTAATGTTAATATAATTATTCTTTTTAATAGATCTTACCAATATGCATAGCAGAAAGAGAATCATCAAGGCGACTATGTACCAACGATCGATAATCCATCGTTGAAAGTTAGCGAGACTTGCATCAGACAGAAGGAGTCTTCTCAAGGTGGCCAGAGGGCCACTCGGATCAACCTACGCACGTAAAAGGAAATAACTTACATAACATGACGTGAGTTATTCAACAATGTAAATAATTTAATAAATTTTTCTTTTTCCTCTACTTTCTATTTTTATAATCGATAAAAAAGAGAGAAAAATGTACCTCTCGGCATCTTTGAAAAACGTCACAGTAACCATTATAGTCGTTGCAAGGTGTGCCAGGTTTTGAAAGCATGTCCGGTATATCGTATGGAGCTGAATTCCAAGCGAAGGACGATCTGCAAAGAACGAG
>OU426856.1:2634047-2636547 GCA_911387685.1 Dolichovespula media | reverse complement strand
GAAGTAGCCAAGTGGTGTGCGAGTTGTATTCTCGTCTCGCTCGTTGGAGAATGCTCGAAAGGACTCTGTGTGACTCTGCACAACATGCATGCCAGTACATAAATAAGTGTATGTGTATGAGAGAGAAGAGAGATGGAAATAGACTCATGTATTCTCACCCCCATGTAGCAGACGAACTCCTCGTTGCATATGGTCTTGTTGGGTTTGTTGATGGATGGCGGACACTGGGGACCTCGGCCGTCGC
This sequence comes from Dolichovespula media, assembly GCA_911387685.1. Classification (NCBI taxonomy): domain Eukaryota; kingdom Metazoa; phylum Arthropoda; class Insecta; order Hymenoptera; family Vespidae; genus Dolichovespula; species Dolichovespula media. The sequence continues at coordinate 2,636,303 of OU426856.1, read as the reverse complement.
AAAAGCTCGCGTCCCTGCATCCGTTGTCGTCCCTGCACTTGTCCCCGCTGCGTAAAGTACAAGCCGACGTGCAGCACGGTCCCTGCGACAGAGATACGAAGATCAGAGAGAGAGAGAGAGAGAGAGAGAGAGAGAGAGAGAGAAAGGAAGAGACTGTGAGATCAGTATGGTCTCTGTGGGAATCCGTTAATGGTGCACAAAGCAAGATGCGATCATGTTATTGGCTGACTCGCGTGTGAGCCATGGAAAAACATTGAAACGAACTTTTGCCCAAAGGTTTTCGTTATTAGTATGTTTTTGATACGTATGTACATATAAAAATTTACTTTTCATATACGAGGACATTTTTTGATTAGAAACGTATGGAATTTCAATTGTCCGTTGAAATATTTGATTATTACGTTTGGATGCAAAATATTGAACTTTTGAAATGAAAAAATAAAGATCGTTTGATATTTAGCTTTTGACTCGAACATTTTACGTTTTCATTGTAGACGATTATTTCTTTCTTTCTTTATTCTTTTTTTTTTCGAATTTATCCAGGAAACAATACATACGTACGATGATTTATATTCAAATTTTCTTTCAGATGAAACCTCTCATCGTGCGCGCGCGAGATATGTCGGAACATCACGAGCATCGCTTTTTTACTCTACAAAGCTTTACGGAACTTTGTTAATGAGAGCAAACAGAAAATTCGGATTTGAAAAGGATGCTTTCAAAGGAGAAACTACCAGAAGGCTGTGGTCGGACTAATTGTGAGTTTGAGAACGTTACATAGAGTTTTTATTATACAACGATCTTTCATATATTCATCGTGTATGAAACTCTGAAAGCTCTTCACGTTGGTTTAGTGAAATGATAAAGGATAGGGAAGAGGTAGAGTGCTAAATGCTAGTAGAACAAGTCGATATACGATATATATATATATATATATATATATATATATATATATATATATATATATATGTACGTATTAGATGAAAAATAGGTAAAGCAGTATAAATGTAACGTTATCGTACATGATTTTTCACGGCTGAATTCCTCCACGATTTTGAATGTCAAATGCCAGTCGAATTTCCTGTATAAAAATCAAGTCGATTTTGCGTGCGAACATGTATTAAAAGTAGAAAGAGGGAAAGAGAAAAGGAAAGAGAGAGAGAGAGAGAGAGAGAGAGAGAGAGAGAGAGAGAGAGAGAGAGAGAGATAACATCCTCGTAGGAAATCGAAAAGTACATATGAGAATTCGTGGGTCAAATCGAAGATCAATATCGATGTGTAAAGAGCGAAGAAATAAGTGGCTACGGTCCGAGCTTTTTCCATCGACTCGTAAAATGTTTGTAGGTGTATGTAAAACATGCATAGACATATATACAGACACGCATACATGAATATATACATAAGAGAGCTTGACCCATGGCTAGAGAGTATTCGGAAGCGAGAATGGAATAAAGAAGGCGATTTCGCCTTCGTCGTCATCGTGTAGTCGTCGTAGTCGTATTCTGACTTCCAACCGGTCTCAATTTCGTTCTCACGCTGGACGGAACGCAATAACACGAGATAGTGGGACGAATCAATTTATCGAATTTCAATACAGGAGACAGTGTGGTGTGTATGGGGGATCGTAAGGAGGGCATGCGGTACGATGATATAGCATAAACGTTTGAGTTTGTCATTCGTGGATCGTCAACCTCAAGAATTCTTGAAATAAGTCAATGAGTTAATTTCACGTTCGTGGAATTTTACCGATAATTCTCGCGACTAAAATTGAAAATCAGAAATAATTTCTTAAAGTAATACCATTCCTCTTTTTCTTTTATCCTTTTCTTTCATTTTTATTAATACGTTAGGAATTATAAATCATCGTGAATCATTAAGGAAAATATTTGAAGAATATTTAAATTCATATTTGGAATGTAGGTTGTTAGATTCTTCTTTCTTTCTTTTTTTTTTTTCTTTTAATAATTTAAGATTTATTGGTTTTTCTATTTCTAATTTCAATATCTTTACGTTAAGTATCGTTTCTCGTTAATCGATAAGACACGTGATATATTTATTTTCAGATATGGATTGTGACTGAGGAGACGGTTAAAAGAAAAGAAAAAAACTAAAGAAAAAATAAGGAAAATAAAAAGGTTAGGAAAGTTAGGAAAGTCGTAGATCGTGAAGCGTAACTGGCGAAATATAAAGCACCTCGCGCCTTTTTCCGGCATTCTTTCAGCCACGTTCAAGAGAAAAGAATGCGGAGGAAAGAAT
>OU426856.1:2616547-2631547 GCA_911387685.1 Dolichovespula media | reverse complement strand
CTCGTACTGCTACTGCCGCTGTTTCTTTGAATATTCGCGTTGATTTTACATATAAGAGACCTTGTACTACTATGTTGAGAGATATTCATATATACGTATACAGAAAGAGAGAGAGAGAGAGAGAGAGAGAGAGAGAGAGAGAGAGAGTGAGTTTGTGAACGGACGTACGGTAAAGTTCACCGCGAAGTGCATGGCGAATTAGTGCATAAATTAGGATCGTGTGAAAGCACCGTTCTCTATCCCGTAAGATCAGTAGGAGGAAGAGATAGCTGTTACGACGTTAAGGGATCCCTTACTCATTATCGGTGGCTCGTCGAATATGCGTTTAATTATCCATTGCATACCGACGAAGTACCGAACTTTACTTAGTTTCCAAACAAATGATAATTATTCGATTATGATCCGGAGTTTCTCTCTGTGCGAAATATAGATTTTGAAGATAGAAGTATATAGCTATGTAGGATAGGAAGGATTATCGGGAAATCCATTTATAAAAATTAAATCTTATCGAAATTTTTAACATTTTTCATTATTTATCATTTAACTTTTTGAGAGTTCGTCGATATATATCGTTAAATATAAGTCCTTTCGATTTGAGCGGTATTTTTGTCTATATAGAAATAGTTCACATTCTTCATTATCGATAGAGCCTGTATGTTTCTTGGAGAACTCGCATTAATTAAAAATAGAAAGAATAAAAGAAAAAGAAGAAGAAGGAGATGGAGTAATCAAGGGAAGACGAAAAACGTCAGTATACGTCAAATTTACGAAGAGAACTAATTAGAGAGAAAGAGGCCGCTCGTCCCATCTATAAAAGAGAAGTAAGATCGATCGAAAGTTTATTTTTAGATTAAAGTGATCGAAAATTCGTCGACCGAAATGAAACGATTCAAATGGATAAACTTTATCCGGATAACAAAAACAAAATAAATACATTTAAAACCACGCGTATACACATAAAAGATCCATATAAAACGCGAATCTATTGAAATCGTATACTTGCTAATTTTACAGCGAAGTAACTTTTCATTCAAACCGAGCGTGAACGAACTATTAGATTTTTACTTCTATTTATTTTTTTTTTCCTTTTTTTTTCTTTTTTATCTTTTGTTTTTTTTTTGTTTTCACAATCATTTGATCCAATTTCAAGCGTATGCGAGAAAGTTTAACGGTAAATTTTCGAAAGTGTTATAACGGTGATTTTTTATAGTAGAGAGTATGTACGAGGTATCTGGTAGAAAATAGAAGAGAGGTTCTAAGAACACGCATATAATGATCGTTCATCGACGGAACGAACGTTTCTCAAGGGTCAGCAAATGGAGCATGTGAGAAGGGTTACTCACCTGACTGGGACTGCAAACTGCGCCATCGGCAAGGCGACAAGGTATCTCATGAGGGACATGATGGAGCCGTTGAGGGTGGCAACAAGGATCATTGCAGTCCTCCTCCCATCCACAATCGCACTCCTCACCCTCCTCCACCACGCCGTTTCCGCAAATGGCCGACTGAGGCTCTGTGGGATCATCGATTATCGAGAGCAACGTTACCATCTACATCGTCTAAGTTTTCGTTCAAACCGAAGGAAAAGGGAAGAGAGAGAGAGAGAGAGAGAGAGAGAGAGAGAGAGAGAGAGAGAGAGAGAGAGAGAGAGAGAGAGAGAGATATAATGATGGTGTCCCGAATCGTTTGATAAGCATCGATAGTAGTAAGAAAGCAAGTAAGAGAGAGAAAGAGAGAAAGAGAGAGGGAGGGGGAGAGAGAGAGAGAGAGAGAGAGAGAGAGAGAGAGAGAAAATGTACCTCCCATTTTCTCGTTCTACTTCACTATCTTTCAAGATCGTTCTCGAAGTTGTTATTCACGAAAGAGTCGTTTGCCAGCTATGGACTTGGAACAATGGGCAAAATTATCGACGGTTATCTCTTCGGTTTTTCTTCATTTTCTCTTTCCCTCTTCTCTCCTCCTTTCACTCTCTTTCATTCTCTTCGTCTCATATATTCTTTCGTTTTAAAAATTTGTTCACGTCGGTAGCATTTATTTTCTGAAGAATCGTGGTCCTCTTCCGAATGTAATTTTCGATGCCTGAACGATAATTAACCAACCCAGTCAATCCCTTTTCCCCTGTTCTCGGACCGCCATCCCTCCTCTGCCCTGCCCCCGCCCGCCCCGCCCCGCCCCGCCCACCTCCCAACACGATGAGTTTTGCCTTGTGTTCATGTCGCGTCGCCGTGCCTCCTTTGTCCGATAACGAGTGATTGTTCCTTGGGGGATCGAAGCGAGCGGAAGAAAACGATGAGTTTGACAGGTTAATCGCGCGTTCTACTGCCGTTAGGAAAAGGGAAAGGTAGAAAAAAAAGGAGAGAGAGAGAGAGAGAGAGAGAGAGAGAGAGGGAGAGAGAGGGAGAGAAAAAATTGTCGAAAAGAAAATCTCGTGCGCATTAAAGCAAATGAGATGTAATAAAGGTTAATCAGATCTTCGTCGGCAGTTTTAATGAAATTCTCAGGTTTAATGAAGCTCGACGCTCGGATATAGCCTTTCTCGTGGTTTAATGAAATTAATGTTAATTCCGTGTTTTACGCCTTTTACGAGTGTTTGGTTTTACTCGATTTTTTTTTCTATTCGAATTCTTTGAAAGAGAGAGAGAGAGAGAGAGAGAAAGAGAGAGAGAGGTTGTGTTAAAACAGATGATCCTTAATTTATGATGTTTTCTTGACAATAGATATTTCGCGGACTAGATGTCTTCATTGAAGGTTCAAACTTTTCAACAATTAATTAAAACTCTCAAGTGAGGAATATAAAAAATTGGAAAACGTGAATTTGAACATCTTGTTGGATAATCAATTCTTACGGGGAAGTATTGATAGGAACTCAAGGATACGTGTAACATTTGAAGATTCATCATAAATGCATCTGATGATCAAAAATTGTAAAGAGAATGTCTCGCTAAGCTATTATTTATATTTTCGTTTATGTCTGTCCCACCGCGAGCATAAACTTTTTCTTTTAAGGATCTTCGAGAGTCTGATTGGATAATTTACTGATTATAACGTTAAAAATTTTAACTCCATCTTCGCTGCCTTTATTACAGAAGGGACTTGTTTACTCTCCGTGGTGTCGACATGACTAACGTGACCCTCAGTTTGAGAAGGGGAGGGGGAGAGTCAGTTAGACTGTGACCCATAGCACAGTCTGTATGTGTGTGTGTATGTTTTTCATCAGTTTTGTTTGCAGTTCTTATTCCATATAGGGCTCTGAACTATACTACATTCGGAATTAAAGTAATTTGCAATTCACGATTCAGAACTCGGAACTCAGTACAACATTATCACTTTTCGGGACTTCATATGCTTGTAAATTGTACCATTGTATCATTTGTTGTTTGCCAAGACTTTATAACTTTCGATAGTAAATTGTTAAGTTAACGAGATGACTTAGAACTTTTTTGTCATTAAATGGTGCTGAGATTCCGAGTCCGTGAATTTGTCGAACGCGAAATAGAAAGAGAGAGAGAGAGAGAGAGAGAGAGAGAGAGAGATCGTAAAATTTCAGATTTAAAATTGTAATCAGGATGCATGTTCCAATGATATATTTATTATTTACCCATACAAATATTTATATCTACATAAATAAGTATGCAAATTAATAAATAAATAAATAAATAAATAACGGCTACGTTGGTTATTCATAAAGATGTACTTACATATACATGAATGTAAATGTAAATATTATTTGTATAAAATCTGATCAAACGTTACGTTTATACGTATATTACCGAATAGAAATATGATGCTACTTTAAAGATTTTCGTAATAAATCGAGGAATTCGCAATAGAATTTCCTCCGACAGGGGCTTAGTCCGACTTTGTTTGAGTCTCTGCAACCCGAGGATGAATTCCTCTTTACGTCTCCGTGGCCAAAGTAATGTGAGATTGTAAAAGGCACGGTAGGCACGTCGACTATGCGCTGTACGCAACGCACAGACCCTTTTTCGCGGAGATATACGTAGGATTCGTTGGGGAATTTCGTACTTTGAAGCCTCTTTGCAGCGGCAATTCAGCGATCTCTCCCCTAGATTGTTACATTGTTTCGTCAAAAGTCTTTAACCGTAGTAGTGAAATTGATTCGAATTATCCGAATCCTTTGTCATTCTCTCTCTCTCTCTCTCTCTCTCTCTCTCTCTCTCTCTCTCTCTCTCTCTATACAGAATCTGTTAACAATAAATTTACGAAACCCTTTGATATGACTGATTTTAAATTTCATACTTAATCCATATATTTTCTCGCGTTTACAAAAAGAAAGTGTAATATTATTTATAGCGTTATAATTATATTATACTAAGTATAATTTATACTATATAATCCCTTATAACTCAAATCTTTTTCGTGTATATAACGAAATTACAGATATAACGAAAGTTATAGTATCTGTTATTTTACTGGTATAATTATATTATACTAAAGTATAACTTGTAGTTAAAAAAAAAAATATTAAAATTTGGGATATATGAAGGAGTTTGTGATTATAAAATGAAAGAAAATTTAAATGATACGGATATTGAAACGTATTAATTAAAAATTACTTGATGTCATATAGAATAAAAGCTATAGAGAAATTATAGATATTATTTTTAAATAATTTATTTTGACTTTTACTAAAGGATTTCGTTAAAAATAGATATACAATTAATGTCCATAAATCGAGTGTTAAATCGATTATATGAAGGAAAAAATATAATTTATTAACAAGCTTTTCCTTTATCTTTTTCAATAAATTATTCCAACGAATTAATTCGATAAAGACGAATTGCAAGAAATAAATGATTTCTATTCGATGGTGAAAGACGAAATAGAAAAAAAAAATTCTTAATTTGCTCGGAAAGGAGAGAGAGAGGACAGGGAAGAATGCTCGATTTCTTCTTTCATTTTCATGCCAAGGTCACTCAACAGTCCATTATACGCGTCTTTGTCAAGATTAATCGAATGTACCGATTAGAAGAGCAATTTGACTGGGTAGACGCTCCCACCCGATTCTCTGACGTGCGACTCCGTTTTAATTGAATTCCAAGCTCCCCATCCTCCATCCCCCATCCACCATCCCCAACCCCCACCACCTCCTCTACAACCTCCATTGCATCGTCGAGTCGCCATACTCGAACCCTCAAACGTCTCACCATTCTCGTCCTTTTCTACTGGCGTAAAACGCGTCGTCCTAAAAGCTTTTGCCTAGAAAATAGACGAGCTTTTCTCTCTGTTTGTCACTCGAAGGGACTCTGTCCGTCTATAAAAGGCCACCTGTATCTCTTCTCGTCGTTTCGAATTGCTTTTGAAACTGTTGTTCGTTCTCTCTCCCATTCCACTTTCAAGTTTATCGTCGAGCGTTAAAAAACGGTTTCATTTAATCCACTTGAAAAACCATCACCGATGACATTCTTTCTGCTTTTCTCTCTCTCTCTCTCTCTCTCTCTCTCTTTCTTTCTCTCTCTTCCTCTCGATTCTCTTTTTCTCTCTTTTTCTTTTTTCCCCTTCTCGAGGAATTTTTCCCCGTTTTTGTAACATCGTTTTGGAAAAGTGTTTAATTTATCTTCAAGTTATCGCCAAGTAATCAACCACGATAGTAATAACAATGATAATAATAATAACAACAACAATAGCTGTCTTTAATATTTTGCAAAGTTACAAAGATAGTTAGGATTGTTAGAATGAGATTGCGTTATACTCACCGAGTATAATAATTGTCGGGAGGATAGCGAAATTACTGGTACGATATATACGTATACAGGACTCTCTTAAATAAGTTGACTACGGTTTCTTGGCGTATTCGGGACACCGAAAACGTTCATTCGAAGAGGTGTATATTCCTTTCGTAATATAACAAGGAGAGGACGAGGAGACGAATACTAGGGAGAGATAATTGAAATCTTGAAACTTATTCTACTCACCAGCGAAACATCCTTTTGATGAACGAGCCTTGGCATTTAAGACTGGGTTTATGGAGACGAGACTGCACGGACTGAATCGATTGTTGTTCCGCTTGTCGCCACTCGTAGCCCTTGCGAACATTATGAAATTCCCATCCTCGCCGCCTGGTGAGCACTCGTCCGGATCATGCTGTGTGTGTATATATTATATATATACATACATACATACATACATACATACATACACACACACACACACACACACACACACACATGTGTGCGTGTGTATGTGTATATGTGTTTGTGAAAGAAGATGGTTGAAAAGCGTTTTCTGAACTCGTCCAAACTCTACGATCATTCTCTTTTTTCTCTTTCTCTTTCACTCTCTCGTTCTCTCTCTTTTTCTCTCTTTTCACGGATTCTTTCTTTCTTTCTAACACATTCATATACCTATACACAGTGAAGAAATGGTCGTAAAGTAGGGAACACTCATTTACGAAGGACCTAAACGCATTTGTACCCGTACCGCGGCCGAATGGAAGTAATGGATGATAACGTTGCAACAAATGCGTCTTCCAAAGTCGCCTTAAGGACTTCATTTACGGTTCCGATTTCGTTGGGAGAGTGTATACACCCTCGGTTAAAAGTTTTAGAGCAGAACTTTAAAGATTTCCAGATAGAGATAAGGATAGGAAAAGAAAGAGAAAGAGAAATAGAGAAAATTAGAAAGGGACGACCGTATCGGTCGTGATTGATTCAATTTCCCTTACTTCCATTACGAATTTCACCAACAGAAAATAGCATGTAATGATATAATCCATAGTAATATATATTTGCAATTATATAAGGATATACGAAAGTTTTGATTGAAATAATGTGTATTTTGTATCAATTTCCAAAAAATTCATCTTTTACAATTCTCATTCCCGTTTAATAATTCGAGATAGATAGATCTATCTATCACTATTCCATTTTCCAAAAGTACATATCACTACGAATGTGAAACTAATTAAACTTCATGTATTTGTAATCGAAACGATATAGAGAAAGGGAAAGAAAAGAAAGGAAAGGAAACGAAAAGGGAAGGAGAAGGAAAAAAGAAATTTAAGTTTAACATCGAGAAAATATCACGCGATTTTCTATCGGGAAATACGAATAAGAAAATCGTAGAATGGATAAGAAAAAGGTAGGGGAATGTAGTGGAAGTGGAAGTGGAAGTGGAAGTGGAAGTAGAAGTAGAAGTAGAAGTAGAAGTAGATATGGAAAAGAAGAAGAAGAAGAAGAAGAAGAAGGATTGGAAAGTCTCTTCTTCCTTTGCGTACGAAATCGCAGTACAATGCGCGAAGGACGTCACGCGCATGAACGAACACGGGATCGTATTCGGAATTGAATTTCGTCGCCACGAGGAAATCACCTTTCCCGCTGCTTTTCGTTCTCTCGAGAGGAGATGGGAGAGGGAGGTAGGGAGGAGGAAGGGACGTAAGGGGAAGAATAGACGAAAGGGGAAACGGAAGAGAAAGGAGAGACATTCCGTTCCCTTGGGGAGAATCACTCGATGTGTTTTAGTTCTACTTTCTTTTGTCCTTTTTTTTTTGTTCCCTTCCTCCCCTCTACTCTCCTCCCTTTCCCCCCTCTACTCTCCTCCCCCATTTCTCAGAAAACGCGGCCTTTGATCGTCTAAGGTCGAACCGTCGATAGTCTCTTTATTGCATTCCCGTCGAAAAAGAATTAGGAAGTTCGATGAATTGAGATTAGACTGTGCAATCGTTGACTTTACTACTTCCTAGAAGAGTATTCGTTTTACAAAAAAAAATCGTCGTAACAAGTTTTCCTTTCGGCTTTTACGATTTATCGTTTCGTGAAGGTAAGATTGAAGATAAATTAAAGGTAAAAGAGAGAAAGAAAAGGAAAGGACAGAAGGGACGGGAATGGAAAACGGGAAAGAGAAGGGAAAGGTAGGGACATCGTCGATTTTATTCGTCGTCCTCCGTAGATAGTAACGACTTTAAATCCAACAGGAGTCAGCATTTTCGGATATTTTACGAGAGATCCCGATGGGAAGTGACGCCTTTCACGGGGTGATTCGATTTGACGCTGCCAGGGAAATATTCCTCGAGGGGGCTTACGACGATAGAAAATATACGAAGAGGTATAAATAGATGGTAGTAGTAGGAGGAGGAGGAGGAGGAGGAGGAGGAGGAGGAAAAGGAAAAAAGAAGAAGGGGTTGGGTGGATGAGTGAGGGGGATAAGATGATGGGTAACAGTAATAGGTTATTTGAGATCTTTCCTTTTCTTTCCTTTCCTTTTTCTTTTCTTTTCTTTTATTATTTTTCTTATTATGATGTGAGAAAGGATTCACGGATTTTCAGTTGGTAAGGGTCTTGAAATTCTTGCGTGACGTCACTTCTCTCCCCCATGCCCTCCCCCTCCATCCCCGTCATGTTCAAACATCGGTCGATTAGTAGGAAAGTTTGCGAGCTTGTTGTGTGGTCTCTTTTGGTATGAGTGGAGCAAGATGAGGGAAGAAGAGGGTGTAGATTCGCTTTCTCGTTGGAATTCGTGATGAGAGAAGAGGGTGCGAGAAGCACATGGGGATATGTAGGTAAGGGGAGGATGAAAGTAGCTTGATGCACACATCTCCTGTCTAAGCTTTTACACGCACGTATGAACGTTCGTCGTTGTCATCGTGTTGTCGTCGTCGTCGTCGTTTTCGTCGTTGTTGTTATCGTCGTTGTCGTTGTCAAGTACCAACGGGAGACAATGTTAGAGACAACGCTCTTGTAAACTTACAGGAGATCCAAAATTGTGGCCGATCTCGTGTGCTAGGGTAACGTGAGAAACCGTTGGCGGTACGTGCTTCCCGTAGTTGAGTAGGGTGATTATGCCAGTGTTGAGAGATTTCATGCTACCTCTATAATGCTGTAATGAGAAAATAGTGTGGATTTATTATTATTATTATTTTTTTTTCTCTCCTTTTTCTTTTATTATTATTATTATTATTATTATTATTATTATTATTATTATTATAATTATTATTATTATTATCATCAATTGTCTTGCCGAGTTGTTAAATATAAGCAATAATCGGATGAAAGTTAGGTAGATTATGCGATAGAAATGGAAGTAGTAAAATCTATTTTCTCTTCTTTTCCTTTTTTCTTGTTTTTTTTTTTTTTTTTTTTTTTTTTTTTGTCAAGTATAACAAATAAATACCCCGTTTTTCTCGCAAACTCCACCTGCGTTCTTGAGATCACCTGTCCAAGCCAGGCCCAGTGTACCCTTTTCGAAATCACGGTAGGTAAACATGTAGGAAAGACAAAACGCGTCGTAATCTTCTTCTGTAAAACACATGAAAAAATAGTGATAAAGTTAGAGCTTGAAAATATGGCTGGAAAAATCGTATTTATATCTTTTGTTCTATCTCTTTTTATCCTTTATTTTGTATTTTTTCGTAGGATAAACGTTTGACGCAGTTTGACTCTAAAGCATTTTCCTTCGAGTACTTTTATCGGATTAACTTGATTTATAATTTCTATCTAACGTAAAAGTAGTTCGGATTAATAATAGATTCTATACATTTACGAGGGGATCGGTAATGGTTAATAATGAATGATGTTACTTTCAGAGGAAAAAGATAAAGCAGATAGCTATACATACATATAAATAGATAAATAGATAGATGGATAGATAGATAGAGATATGAAAATGAAAAATGAATAGGTTAGAGATCGTACATGTTTTCTTATTCTTCTTCTCTTTTTATTTCTTTTTTTTTTTTATATATATTTCGTAGACCTTTTTTCGTTGACGCACATGAATGCACATTGATCCTCCGACACACAGAGGGGAGGAAATTTGTAACCCGTAGAGAGGATGTGCCCGTGTATGCGAGTACTAATCTTTCGAGGAATTAAATTACAGGACATTCTTGGCATTCTGATTTATAATGTAGATACAAGTTGATTTATCGTATGGATACAGGCTTATTACTTTGTATTAAACTTGACTATAATGCTGATCAAACGATTTAAACGTTATATTTTATCGTACAACTCTCATCTCGAACGTCTCGAAATCTCGTTCGACATTTTCGAGGAGAGAAAGAAAGATAGAAAGAAAGGGGGAAAAAAATAAGTTAGCATTAAATTCTATACGAAAGTGAATTCTAAAGCCGCTCCTCGTTCGGCCAAAGTTCAGGGCCATAATCGTGAGTGGTCCTTATCGTTAAGCAAAATGTATGCTCCCCATTGTGCAACGACTACTTGATCGGTGAACTCGATGAAGCCAAGTATTATACCCTAGTCTTGGTCAGGGTACACATTATGTTTGCCAATATTACCTGTTTCGAATTGCCGACGGCGGGGATTTGACCGCCTTCGGCTATTATGTCACGAAATCGGGAATGACTATGACGACCCGTTATAACAGTATCTGAACCTTTATCACGGTACATGGTATATCATATATTTCTACAGTATACAGTCTATGGGATATTCTATTTAATTAAAAAAAATATATACATCCTTTCTCTTTCCTTTTTTTCCTTGTTTTATTTATTTATTTTTTTATTTTTTAGAAGAACTACTTTATACCAAACTGTTCTTTTCGTATGAAAATAATGGCTATTTTTTTCTTTTTAAATATTTCACAATTAAAAGTAATGTATTTGTTTTTTCATTTAGATTCATTTCTATTCGATGCTGTCGTCAATAACGTTGAATAACAAACGTATATAGACATATTATAGATATATGGAAATAAATTTAAGTAAAAATAAAATAGCCATCATTTCTCTCTTTGATAATAGAAAGGATTTTATGTCTCTTTCGATTCTTTTGTATTCATTGTCGTTAGCCGTTGTATTCATCGTAGATTTTTATGTGTTCCTCGATCGAAAAGGGGTTGAAGAAGGGTTCGATCTGTACTATCCGCCATTAGAAAGTCTTGGACGACGATACAAGCCCATCTTCCGAGGTCACGTAGTAGTAGTAATGGTGGTAGGAACGTTGGTGAAATATGATATTATGGCGTGTACTACACTTTGTGGAAAGGAGTCAGTAGAGGGCTTTGATGAGAGAAAAAGAGAGACAGAGAGAGAGAGAGAGAGAGAAACAGAGGGAGAGGGAGAAAGAAATGTTGTTAGTTTCGTCATCGTTACATGAACGAATCGAATTACATTAACACGATACTCTTATTAGTTCGGATTACAACTGTACTCGGTTTTATTATTATTTTCTTTGTTTTTATTCTTTCTCTTTTCCTTTATATAGTATGTATATATATATATATAGATATATATAGATATATATATTCTTTTTTTATCTCAACGTTCGCTCGTTTTTTTCCGACTCTTCAAAGCTCTCTCATATATCTCGAGTCTCGAGTTTCACGCTGAAGGGAAATAGAGATAAGAGAGAATAGAAAAGTAGATCAGTCCCGCGTACAATTTTTTCGAGATCTCATTTCATTCGTCGTGACTATGTTGATAACGTATTATAAGCCTTTAAATTTGTTAATTAATTTACATATGCGTATGTATACGACAAAATGACATGTTTCATTTTTTCTTTTTTCGATTTTTAGAAAACAATCCCTTTATTTGTTTCATTACATTGAAGAAGATTGAAAATCGACGAAACACCGTTCGATGTTTCACTATCCTTGATCGTGTAATTGACATTGTCATAAAAAGAGAGAGATAGATATATTCTCGTATAATCTCATTTAAGTATATTTATTCATTGCGATTTATCTTTCTCTCTCTCTCTCTCTCTCTCTCTCTCTCTCTCTCTCTCTCTTTCTCTATATCTTATTTTCTTTCTTTCATCATGACGTAACTAGTTTCTCCATCTCTTCGTTTCTTCGTTCAACTTCATGCATGAAGAGAATTTTTGTCGCGGGTTCTGGGATATTACCGTCGAACGACGTTACGGAAATGGCTCGGAGGCATTCACAACGATTTATGGAACTTCGTATTCCATCGGCGTTCTTTTATCTCTCTTTCTCTCTTTATCTCGTCGTTCACTCGTTTCTAACGTGAAAACGTACTTACTTACTTGCTCGCATCGATCTGCTATTCTTGCGCGAGGCTCCTCGCTAGTTCGAATCTTGTTAATAAGATTACGCTCATGAAGTTTCAGTCAGATGATACCGCGCGCGATAAGAGGCACGATTAAAATCGAATCGTTAATCGCGACTTTCGGTTGGCGTTGATTATCGAAGGAAAAAAAGAAAACAAGAGAAAGAATCTTTTTTTTTTCAACGAGTTAAGACTTAAGCTTTCTTACGACTTGGGTCCTTGAATGTTTTTTTGAATGGATAAAATGATATATATATATATATGTAGATCGAGAAACGAATATTATCCCTTAAAAACGTGATACTTCTTTCGTATTGAACTTTATCGACTGGGGATGAAAAGGAAAGTCTATTCAAAAGTAGTCGAGTAAACGTGTATAAAAAGTAGAGAAAGGTAGGGTGAAGGAAAGGGTCGAGTAAAACGTGAATGAATGAATGAGAGAGAGAGAGAGAGAGAGAGAGAGAGAGAGAGAGAGAGAGAGAGAGAGAGAAAAAGAAAATCGGTACTTATACGAAGCGATATAAAAACGAACACTTTTATCTTTCGCCTTTAGAACGTTTCCGTAGCGTACTCAATGACACCTACCTTTTTTTTTCCTTCATGTAATCCAATATTCACTCACTCTCTCTCTCTCTCTCTCACCCTCTTCTTCCTCTCCCTCCCTGTATCTCTTTTTTTTAATACTTCGCACCGCTAATTAAAGGTACGATTAATTAACGAGCGACGAGCTGGGTAAAGGAATCTTTTTTGAAATGATTTCGAGTACGTACTACATGGCTGCTCATTTTATTGAGAATTTATATTTAAACGTGTGACATTCGTATGGGGTTAAACATTCGAATTAATCTTAACCAAGTACTGAGAACGATGAGAGTACACATATATGTAAATAGATCAAATAATTTTCAACGATGCCCATTCTTCCATAAAATCTAATGCCTCTTTCGATCGATCGTTAGGTTCCTATTAATTCTACTGAATTCTACTGAATTCTACTGAATTCTACTGGAACTGAAGTTCGAGACGTGTACCGTACATGTATTGAATGTAAAGAGACGACGATATAGCTTATGCATAGTTCAAAAGTCACGCTCGAGTTAAACGAATTAGTGACACATTAGGAGAAGGGAGAATCACAGAGAGAGAGAGAGAGAGAGAGAGAGAGAGAGAGAGAGAAAGAGAGAGATCGTTCTATGGTCATACGTAAATAATTTCTTTGAACGTTTCTCAAACAGACGAAAATAATAAGATCATTCTCAAGACAAAATTACAGTGATTACAACAATTAATTTTTCGATTTTACGTACGTATTGAATTTTATTCCTCTCTCTCTCCCCCTCTCCCTCCATCCCCCTTATAGAAGAAATAGATCGGAGAGAAATGAGGAAAAAGAAACGTTAATGGAATATAGCAAAAAATTAAAAAGGAAGCTAAAAGAAGGGAAATAAATGAAAAATAAATAGATAATGGTTCACTCACCGGAAAATAGCTCGAGGAATTCTTCGACTCCGTAGTCACCCGTAAATCTATAGGATGGATCATGCAATGCATCCTCTCCGTGGACCTTAACGCGTTTGATCATAAAGCTGATATTGTCCGGTTGCCCATCCTGATTAAAATCTGCAAAGAATATTTTGACTTAGGACGTATGTATATTTTATCATTTTTAGTTTTTACTTTTAAAGATAATGACATTAGCCGTTAATAATTATTGGCTCTTACTCGTGATGAATAACAACGGAAGTAAGGGAGGACGATCGTAAAATATGAGGAATAATTAAATCTCTACTTTCACGACTATTATTTTCATATTCTCGCTAGCAGGAAGATAGTGGAATTTATTTATTAGTAAAAGGAGAGAGAGAGAGAGAGAGAGAGAGAGAGAGAGAGAGAGAGAGAGAGAGAGAGAGAGAGAGAGAGAGAGAGAGAGAGAGAGAGAGAGAGAGAGAGAGAGAGAGAGAGAGAGAGAGAGAGAGAGTAAGATGAGAAAGAAGGGATGCCAAGAAAAATAATATTTATTATCTCGTTTTTCTTCTACTGTTACTACTATTATTACTATTAACCCTCTCTCTTCTTCTTAAGGGAAATATGCTTTGCGCTAGCGTTAGATTAAAAGCAGGAATTGAAAATTGCCAGACTCTACGCTATGTTCTTTGTTTCTCAAATGTGACGTTTTTCTCGTCCGTGTTGTTTTATTTATCCTCTCGTCTCTCTCACTCACTCTCCCACTTTCTTTCTTTCTTAACGTGTGAATGGCATTCGTTGGAGTGATCAGTAGTCGGTGGTGTATGCGGGAAGAAGAAAAGGAATAGAGAGGAGAAAAAACTCCGTTTCATTTTATCGAACGAAAAACATCGTTCGTATTGTTCTCTTACGAATGGTGTGAGTTACAATATGTCTATGTCTCTCTCTCTCTCTCTCTCTCCTTCTCTCTCTGTATGTGTATGCGCTTATATATATGGAGCCGTGGATAGGAACTGGTATGTGCTTATCGAACGTCGAAAAATAAAGGTTCGTTGTTGGCCGATGAACCGTGCGATTATTGTACTGGCCTGGTAATTCTTTTCTATCCACTTCCTGGAGAGAGAGAGAGAGAGAGAGAGAAAAATTTGTTACACAAAAGGCAACGAGACGTGATAAAATCGTATAGGTTTCGAATACGCATCTCAATCGTTGAAACGAATTGATTGGCTCGACTGGACGGTATCATTGAATGTTTCAAAATAAAAATATCTATATAAAAAATATAAAAAGTTTTACAATAATGAATATGCATGTATCTACGATGAGGAAAATCAGTGAAAATTCTCTCTCTTTTTTTCTCTCTCCTTTTCTCTCTCTCTCTTTCTTTTCCTATTTCTCTCTCTCTCTCTCTCTCTCTCTCTTTCTTTTCCTATTTCTCTCTCTTTCGGTACATAAATTCAAAGTCGACAGCCGATAAGAAGAAAGAGAAAGAGAAATAAAGGAAAGCGCAGAGAATCGAGGCAAATAATTTTCGGGAAACC
>OU426856.1:2609047-2614047 GCA_911387685.1 Dolichovespula media | reverse complement strand
GTTAAACACGTCTCAGTCACGAGATGCAAATATTTGCCCGTTGTTACTGCAGGTGGTGCGCAGTGCTCAACCAGTTCTGTCGTATCTGCGAATATACAAAGCGCTACATACCGAAATCGTTCCTTTCTACTCTTCTCTCTTTTTCTTTCTTTTTCTTTTTCCCTTTCTCTTTCTCCTTCTCTTCGTCCTTTCCCTTAATCCATTTCGTTTAATTGAAATGTTCTTTTTCATTCGTCGAAACTTTACGGAATTCATTCGGTAATTAAATTTCGTCTTTCTCATGTCGCAGGATAAAATGAAGTTTATTGGAAGAGAATATTTATATCGACTTTAACAGTGTACGTGTTTAGATTTAGATCAAAGTTCTCTCCTTTGTCACAGGTACGTGTCTATATGGCGTTCATTATTTTTTTTTTTGTCTCTCAATACGCCCTTTTGTTTTCTATCGTTGATTTATTTCTTCATTTCGAACGTCCCAATTCAGTATCGGTCGAGTCGAATATGCACGTAGGTCATAGTTGTAATTTAATATATTGTACGTGCTTATTTTGTGTTTTTTTTTTTGTTTTGTTTTGTAAGGTAACATTTGTTGGAAATATATTAAAGTTAAATAATACAGTTAACTTTGTTATAACGGGTTCTTTTTAAATACCGTTTTCGTACAGCACGGTTTTAAAATTTCGGGTGAACTCGGAATGACACTCGTTATTTTTAGAAAATGATTTTGATAAAATAGAACGAATAAAGAAACATTTGTACGACAGTGAATGATGAATATTATTAATATTTGTATAAATTTTCATTGATATTTTTAATAGTATTATTGATTACAGATATATAATATTTTATTTTTACTATTTTTTTGAATTGTAATCTTATTAAAAGAGTATAGTAGAATTTCGATTTGTGTTCGTTCAATTTCAATGTAAGACAAATCTTTCAAATTGTTTAAAATCCACGAAAAACGAGTTTATTTATATATTTGTTGTATATATGTACGTAAGTATCGCCTTTTGTTATTCTTCAAATAATATTTTGTTCTAATATAACGCTATACGAATTTTCATGTAACAAGAAAAGTTTTATCCGTAATATCTTATGGCGTACTATTTCATATGTTAAATAATCATTAATAATTATTATCGAATAATAATTATCTTCTGATAAATAATTATAAAACGAAGTATTCGAAAACATTGAGTGGATAGAAATCCAATGGCAAAATAATTAATAGTATTGTACGAAGAGTAAGAAAGGTATACAAATTTTATTACAGTTACAAATGCTTGGCAAACCATCGAGAGAATTAATTTTGTTCGATCGAATACCGGCGACGGCCCGTGAACATAGAAAAATAAGGAAAAAGAAACTGTCGCGAGAAAGAGAAAGGTAGAAAAAGGGAGGGAAAGAAGAGAAATAGAGAGAGAGAGAGAGAGAGAGAGAGAGAGAGAGAGAGAGAGAAAGAGAGAGAGACAGACTAGAGAGATCGTAGCGATGGAAAGTGTGGAACATTCATTTCCTTCGATATACCGTCGATCGCCGAAAGCAGAAAGTTAGTTTAACCGGGAGGGCCCCGTCGAAAGTTTTAATTGGTTTGCGAAGTTATTACGCCCGGAATGAGACAGAAGACGCGCACTCGTTAGGTCCACCGAAGAAACTCGCATTGACTTCGACGGCGAGAGTGAAGGGCGGACGAAGGAAAGTTTTCGATTCGTTTTCTATTTTGTCTTATTGTCAGCTGCGTCGGCAAATAATGCGTTCTCTTATTTACAACGACGAGTACGATTAAACTTCTATTCGTTAAAATCAAATAAAAGAAAGAGAGAGAGAAGATATGACATTCCAATAAATTGTTAGCTGTCGACTGAAATGTTCATTCGCGTTTTTAATTCATCGTTGATCGTGGACAATACGTTTTTATGGGGGTTAAAAAGAGAAAAAAAGAAGCGATTATTAAGAACGATGGCAATAGATTTTTCTTACCTGTGTGTCTGTAGATGGAATTTACACGTTGAACGTGACGAGTCATCACTTCGATGCACGCTTCTTCCGATTTGTAATGTTCGAAGAACGTGTGATCCGCTTGGAGGTATAACATGCAAGTAGTCTTCTTCGGATCGATTGACGTTCTCTTCCGTAAGATCCGTGAATATCTCTCTCTGTACAATCTAAAAAAATAGAGAGAAGGAGAGAGAGAGAGAGAGAGAGAGAGAGAGAGAGAGAGAGAGAGAGAGAGAGAGAGATAGACAGGATAAGAAAAGTTCATCGTCGTCCATTTAATAAAAGGAGAAATTCCAAACGCGAACTCTTTTAATATAAATTCATCGTGCATCTCGAGCGAATTATCCGCGCAAAGATTTCGTTTTTCTTTTTTCATCGCGAGGCAGGACAAAGGAATCGTAAATGCCGGAAGTTTAATTTGCCAGAAACTCCAGCGAGAAATACCAAGTTGACTGTGTGCTTAGAAAAGGACAGAGTGTGTACGTGTGCGAGTGTAAGACAGAGTGAGAGAGAGAGAGAGAGAGAGAGAGAGAGAGAGAGAGAGAGAGAGAGTAAGAACGAAAGAAAGAAAGACAGATTGAATGAATGAATGAATGGGAGTTAATTGTCATTGTATATGATTTTAAGATGAGAATTTAAAATTCGAAAAAAATGAGTTATCTTGTTATAATGATATATTTGTAAAAATATATATATATATATATATATATATATATATATATATTTATATACATATAAATGTATATATTTTATGAATATATAATATTATAAATGTATAAAATATTGTCTCATCCGTGCAATAGTTTATATCTCTTCGTGTGAAATGAAAGGGGATATAAAATTGGAAGATTTTCTTCCACGTTGAAATCGATGAACCTGTCGGAGGCATTCATTCTCGATCTTTCGATCTCTCGATCTCTCGACATCGGTTTTACTTTCCCGTTGACGGGATACACGATAGCTTGGCTTCTTTTTCCTTATCGGAAGTCAGTGAGACGTTTAAAATGAAAGAGACAGAGAGAGAGAGAGAGAGAGAGAGAGAGAGAGAGAGGCAAGGATCTTGAAGTAAACATACCGAGTAGTCGTCGGGCAGGTAAGTAACCATCGTGCTTTTTCCTCTCGTATTTTTACCGTGCTAAAATATCGAGAGCGAGCGAGAGAGAGAGAGAGAGAGAGAGAGAGAGAGAGAGAGAGAGAGAAAGAGATAGAAAAAGAGAGAGAGAGAGAGAGAGAGAAGAAAGAGTCCTTCATTGAATCATTCTATAAAACGGGGATGAAGAAGAAGGAACTAAAGTCAATCGAGTGTGTATATATGTATATATATATATATATATATATATATATATATATATATATATATATATATATATATATATATATATATATATATATAATCTATAAATGCATGTATGTATGTATGTGTGTATATATATATATATATATACATACATACATACATACATACATTTACACACGTACGTTTCTGGCAAATTCAATTTACTCGGTCTGTCGTGAGTTTTATGGGGATACTCGAATAATAAGTAGATTTCAAATGAAGTGGCACAATGAATTTCTATGATATTTAAATGTGACATACGATATACTTTTCTCATGATCAATACGTCTTTATTTAATGTCTTTATTATACTTATATTATACTGTTATGAATTAATTCGGACCTTTAATATTTATCTTTCAATATCATATTCATATCAATTAGATCTATGCTATAAAATCAAATGTTTTAATTGATTAATTTATTATTATTATTATTATTATTATTATTATTATTATTATTGACGAGACGTTGGGCGAGAAGGAATATATTCTAAATATCACTTACAGTTTATTATAGTAATTTATGATGTGATCGAAATCATTCGTATATAATGAGGAAACGTTTACGTATCGATCGGACTACTACATGTGTGTGTGTGTGTGTGTGTGTGTGTGTGTGTGTGTGTATAATATATATGACAATGACATATAAGAAACATGAGACGCTTACTTGTCGAGAAGCTCGAGATTATGGGAACTCGCCATGGGGTCCTTCTTCCTAGCATCCATCGGATAGAATCCTGGCTTCGCACGATTCGTCCCCTCGTTTACGTGTTGATAAAACGGTCGCATTGTGCCACCAGCAAGAATATATCCGTTCTTTCCCGTCTCGTTGCTGTTCCTGCGAATGGCATTTCTCGTGTGAAGGAGAAAAATCGTAGGACGTTACTAGGGAAAGGATAACGTTGGTTCTTTGATAAATTATCTGCTCTATGCCATATTATTTGTGTAGATGTTATAATGGTAGTATTATAGTATTGCATATAATTTGGGTTGTCCGAAAAGTTCGTGCAATGAGATACAAAATTAAAATGAATTATTAACTTGAAAAAAAAGAAGAATAAATAAATGAATAAAAGAACTTCTAAAGACTTGGCCGAATGGCACGTTTTTCCATATATGTATGTGGGTGTGTATATATATATATATATATATATATATATATATATACACGTTTTCATTGCTTTTATTATGGTTATAAATGTATATCATTACATCGGTTTGATACTTATCTATTGCTTTCATCTTTTTACCGATATTTTGTTACTTCTTGCCAATTTTGGAAATTATACAAACAATTAATTTTTTTTTGAAGTATATTCACTATAGAGATTTGCGACAATATATACCAATTCATTGTTTATAAAAAATTAGTTAATAAAGTACAATTTAACGAAGTCTTGTTTCAAATTGATCAATGTACGAATACTTTCGACGCTCACTATATATACACTTTTGAGTATATATGTAAAATGACTCGTTTGATCGATCATTGGCAGTTTTAAGATCATTGAAAAAAGTTCGACCATCTTCATTGTTTCGATCATCGGATTATTTCAAAAATCGCCATGATAGGATCAATTAGAAAAAGCGTTAGTATAAGAATCAATTTCTTTCCTTTCCCCGCCAACCTCGTGGAAGAAAACGTTTCTTATTTTTCA
>OU426856.1:2586547-2604047 GCA_911387685.1 Dolichovespula media | reverse complement strand
AGAGAGAGGTAAACAGAAAAGAACATTGGAAGGAAAAAGAAAAAGAAATTTAAGATCTTCCTAAGGACCTTATTGAGAAGCAAAACGAGCTATGAAAAGGGAGAGGGGGAGACTAGCTTTTCCCTTTACTTGTCTTCGTTTCTCTAATCATCCATCGTTTTTCTTCCCATGAACACGTACGTTACTTACTTGCTTGCTTACTTACTTACTTACGTACTTATTCGCTTACTTCTCGCATGGTGGACAAAGGGAATACGAAAGTAAGTTCATGCAAAAGCGGCGAACTGCTTGTTAATTCACCGGTGATAACGTCGCACGTGGACCCCCCTTGTACGCGATAACGCGTCCTCAAGTGGGAAACAAACACGTTTACATCGTTGAAGAACGACGTAAAGAACGACGAAGAACCTTCTTTTACAAGGTCATATATAGCTTTATTATGAGGTTTAACTCGAAAATTGAGCCGGTAATTTCGGAATATTTCAAGTTCATTTATGGAACTGTTTTATCGTATATTTCCTTCCGAAATATGTATTTATGCATTTAGATCGATGATTCCTTCGGAGGATAATCCGTTTTTCCTTTGCCATAATTCATTGGGAGATAAAAGAGGGGAATGTAATCTTGGTTGGTTAGGTTTTTACTTTCTTTTCATATCTTTTCTCAAACGTTTCGTACGCTTTTCCGATATACTCCTACAACTTCGAAAATAATTTCGTATAAATAGAACTTTTTCATACCGATCCCGTTTTATTAATATCAAATGATGGTGTCACGTCGGGGAGTCGATCCAGGACAATATATTTTCCGGTAGAACATCGTTGTAATATCACTGGATTTGATATTACAACGTATAAAGGTTTATTCATTTTGAATAGAATTTATAAAGTCTTAGAAGAATATGAAAAGTTAAGTATGCGTTTTAATGATTTCAATAATTCAAATATAACTTAACTGTACAAGACTTTCTATAACTATTTCGAGTTTATGTGCGAAATACTTGAATTAGAAGGAGGGGGTAGCGGGAAAGATACGAAAAAGGAACAAAAAATTAAAGCGGCCATTAGATAAAGAACGAGACAAAGAACAATATCTTTTTATACTTTCCAAAAGGGATTGCTCCGTGAAGACGTCACAGAAGTTCCTCGTTGTAAATCACTCGGTCGATCGACCCCCACCAAGGTTTATCCATTTTCGAGGCCGCAGACGTAGGAAGGATACGGGAGAGCCACTCCTGACATCGTTCCAATCCTGATCTTTCTCTTTCTCTTCTCATTCCCCTTTTATCCCTCCATCTCTTACGCAGTCCTACGTCGAAGGCTTCATCCCTTGCGAAATTTATGTGCGGAACGACGTAGAAATTTCGAGAAAATTCCCAGGGCGTAAGCCCTACACCCTCGGGACACGTACCCTTTCCATCTCCCCTCCCTCATCCCTTCCTCGTATCGTAGTTCACCCTCGCGAACCCGTTTAGTTACCTTCACTGTCGACCTTTACGATTGATATACAAGAGAATTCGAACGGAATGCGAACGAGAATTATCCTGGTGTTCTTTTCTACGTGTAAAATTGCGACACCCTGTAGATTATTATCAGGATTATTATCATTAATTCTATCCTACAGATAGTTTTATTTCTCTCTCTCTCTCTCTCTCTCTCTCTCTTTCTTTTTTTATTTCGTTGTCGAAGTATTGCAAATGACTCTATTCCTCGATTACGTTTATATTATTTAATATGACGTATCAACGCTTCGAAATCATTCAACGATTTTTGGTTAATACGAATCTCATTTTTCTTTTAAATCGTATATATGCAGGTGTGTCTCTTTTTCTTTCTGCGTATATGTGTATCTTATACTACGGAAAGTGGATCTGGCTTGTAAAGTGACAGAGAGTGTGGCATATAAGAGAGTAACACATCCCTGCAGGCTAGCATTTCACAATTTCCTGTCTTTCGTCCTTCGTCTTCCTTCTCTCTCTCTCTCTCTCTCTCTCTCTCTTTCTCTCTCTCACACACACACTCTCTCTTTCTCTCTTTTACTTTCTCGCTTCCATTATTTCTTTTCTCACCTACGTCACTTTTTATTTCCTGCATCGTTCTTTCTTTCCCTTCACTTCTCTCTCTCTCTCTCTCTCTCTCTCTCTCTCTCTCTCTCTCTCTCGTACGTTACTTTCTTCATTTCATCCGGTTCTTACTCTTCGTAAAGCGCAAGCTTCTTTGTTTATTTGCGTAAAAGCCACTCTCAAGAATATATACACGAGGATCGGGATTTTGAATCTCCCTTTCTCCATTTCTCTTTTTCGTTTGCCTTTCCTTTTTTATTTTCTTTTTCTTTAATCCTCGTACACTCGAAAGAATTCGTTTTCTTACTCGATCTCGATTATCTTCATACATACATATACGTACACATACATGTGTGTGTGTGTGTGTGTGTGTGTAGTCTTCTAAATTAAAACTAATATTTAAAGAAATGTTCAAGATCGAAACATTTTCCCTTGATTTTTATTTCACTTACGATATTGTTTCATTTCTTTTTCATTACGCTCGTTGATAAAATACGATAAAAAATGAACTATTGAGTATGATGTTTGATTCAATGAATAAATTGCGTTCATGCGTTCAGCGATAAAAAAAAAAATACTCTTCTAAGAAAAAGAAGAAAGAGAAGGAGAGGGGTAACCTTGTATACGTTATTATGGTTCATGGTTCGTGAAGTCAAAGTATAAGCTCTCCGCATCCCGTTGAAATTTCCGAGAGAGAGAGATAGATAGATAGATAGATAGATAGATAGAGAGAGAGAGAGAGAGAGAGAGAGAGAGAGAGAGAGAGAGAGAGAGAGAGAGGTGGTATGTGTTGGTTCTCGTGAAAAATACGCTTCGAGAAATCTCTTCGTGCTCCGCTCAATACATACATCTTTTTCATGGATCGCTTCGCAAAAATCGGCTTCGTTCATCCGTCGAAAGCACGCGTTCAGAGACGAGAGAGAGAAAGAAAGAAAGAGAGAGAGAGAGAGAGAGAGAGAGAGAGAGAGAGAGAGAGAGAGAGAGAGGAGAAAGTGTGCAGCTTTACTTGGAACGAGCCAGAGCAATTTTGTATTCCTGGAGATGAAAGATTGATAGACGAGGATGGTGTTGGTGTTTGTAGATTAAGGTCGAAGTCAAAGTGTAATGATAACGTTCATTAAAGAATATTTATCAACGGACAAGAAGAGAAAGAAAAAAACAGAGAGAGAGAGAGAGAGAGAGAGAGAAAATAATAGTTTGGAGAGAGAAAAACTTTTACTCTTTCTCACCGTATATAAGACAATAGGAAGGACGTTTTGATAATATTAGTAATTTTGCTAAATCGTCAAATTTGTTCGGTCGAACAATCGACAATTTTTATTGGTCAGGATTCGTCGTAGTACATCTGTCGATAAAACAATCGGGTCGTCTGAAAATGCCGTCGTTAGGATATATGCGCCATTGGCGATCGATTGGCCTTTTTTTTTTTATTTCTTTCTTTCTTTCTTTTTTTTTTTTTTGTTTCACTCCGGATGCGGTTTCCAACGATAAAACCGTATGTCACAAATTTGTATGTCGAATTCGCGTGATTTTACATAATACGATTGATGGCAGTGTGGCGCGAACGCATACGTATATATATATATAATATATGTATGGAAGAGTATGTCACAATGTAGAAGACGATAAAATAATGGATTAGCGGGGGAAAAAAATAAAGAAAAAGTGATTCGGTGTAGTGCGAACGAGCTTCTTAGAATTTTTTAAAGACCGATGGTTATTTTATAAGAAAGAGGGGGCAACGGAGAAAGCTTTTAATACGAAGCATTTCTTACGGGTAGAAACAAGTCGAAACCACATTTTAATCAAGCTTCATAAAGATTTTCTCTTCTTTTCTTTTTTTTTTTTTCTTTTCTTTTCTTCTTACCGTAGTCCCATCTGCTGCATAAAGTTACTACTACAAACACTGGAATAGGAAGGATTTTAACGACGATATGTCCTGTTGCAAGTTCAAGGATTACCGTGAAAACGCATTAATCTATTCTCATATTTCCCTTTTTTAATGTAAGTGACGAATAAGTTTTACAAAAATTGTGATTTGTTGAAACGGCATGCATATGGTTGCTACTTGTCTCGTCGTGTCGAATCGAGTTTGAAATTTGTCGCTTCTTGTTCGGAATTTCTCTCTCTCTCTCTCTCTCTCTCTCTCTCTCTCTCTCTCTGTTTCCCCCTTTTTCTATTTTTTCAATGCATTCATTTTTCTCCGGAAGTTGTTGCAATTTTTTTTGACAATCTCCTCTCTTTTTGTACGCATACAACGAACGAGGCACCATTAACGTAAATCAATAATGGAATTGAGGTTAATATATTCAGCGATGGACAGCTCACCCCACTTTCCTCACCCTCCCTTTCACTCTGTTATACACGTACACGCGCGCGCGCGCGCGCGCGCACACACACACACACACACATGCGCGCGCGAATACATGTACACGTTTGCGAGAGGATCAAGGGATGGAAAATAAAGAAAAAAAAAGAAAGGAAAAAGTAGTTTGTGCGCAAATGCACGTCACGCGACACGCGCACAGGGATAAACGGCGGGATGGTTTAACTCGTGGAATGATCGGAAACGAAAATCAGTATCATTAATTCGGAAGCCATGCACAGGTTACAGAGAGAGAGAGAGAGAGAGAGAGAGAGAGGGGGGGGAGGTAGCTAGAAATACATGCAGGCGTGTCCGTCGCATCCCTATTTAATTCGGTTCGATAAATTACCGCAGAGTGCTGCTAATTACCCGCTAATAATACGTACAAATTACTGATTTACGTTCTTACGATAAAACTCGATCGTTGAATTCAAGTAGATCGTGCAATCGAGGAATTTGCAAATTTTCTATTCAATTTTCATGGAATCTCGATGAAGAATTTCATTTTAGTCGTATCCATCGCTATAATAATATTAATAATAATAATGATAATGATAATAACAGTAACAATAACAATAACAATAATAATAATAATAATGATAATAATAATAATAATAATAATAATTATTATTATTATTATTGTTATTATCATCGTCATCATCGTCGTTTTCGTCGTCGTCGTTATTATCGTCGTCATTATACTTGAACTTCTTTTCGTGCCGTGTAAACTCGTCGTTCCCGTGAACATCAATTAACGTCGAACAGTCACCGATCATCAATATTTATTATCAGACGAAATACGTTTATGGTACGAAACGTCCTGGCAAACCTCGCGTAGGTAAATACCTGCAAATTCATTCGATTTAATTGCACGCCATCGAATTATCGCTAATTATCCATTCCGTGGCAAGGCGGATATCGCGAATTTAGCGACGTTTTAACGCTCGAGGAAGCGTAACCAGCTCGAAAAAGCTACTACTATCGAAGCAATGGAACATATCGTTTACCTATCTCGAGCAAGCAAGCGAGCAGGGAGGAAGGCCGCCAGCCAGTGGATCTGCGATTTCTTTCGATGCGACTGAGAAGTATTGGGATTGGTAAACGAAAGAAAAGGAGATATAGATAGATAGATTATGTATATTTTATATATATATATATATGTACTATGGAGAGTATAACTACGAAACTATGGAGAGAACGATGAACGGACGACTTTTTGATATTTACTGAGATTCGTCAACGTCGAGATTACGACGATGATGCAGAACGATGACAAATTTATCGAGAAAATACATTCGTTAAATTTATGAATGTACATAGTTGGATCCTCATACGAATATTCCCAGAGTACTTTCACTTTCTCTCTAACTGCAAACCAACATTCATGGACGATAGGAAGATTCATAATATCATTGACGTGTTGCTGGTATTTATTTTCGTTAGTCGTACTCTGTGCATTAGCAAAACTCTCTATTTTGCGTTTGATATTTATTTCAGCGGTGCCCTTTATCAAATAGTTGTTATAAATATTATTTGCATTTTCTTTATAAAAACTTATTAACTTTTATTTAAAACATTTACTTATAAAACCAATAGAATCGGACATATTCAGTCGTATTATTTAAAATGAGACACACGATATCTCTGCATGTGTGTGTGCGTGCGTGTATGTGTGTGTGTATATATATACACGTATGAACACACACACACATATACATGAAATAGGTAGATAGAAAGAGAGAGATAGATAGAGATAGAGAGAGAGAGAGAGAGAGAGAGAGAGAGAGAGGGCTGAGTGCAGTGTATTCTGTCGGGATTGGTGGTTACGAAAATTAATGCTGATGGCAGGAACGGCCGTTATTTGGCGCCGGTTTAAGCGGTAAAACCTCGCAATCAACGCCGGTGATTGATGTGGATCTCCCTTCTCTCTCTTTCTCATTCACTCTTGCATCGTCAGTTACTCTTTGTCCTCCTCTCTACGTATATACTATGTATGTGTGTATCTATCTATCTATCTATCTATCTATCTATCTATCTATACACACACACACACACACGCGCGCGCGCGCGCGCATATATATATATATATATATATATTCGTGTATATTGCTGGCCATTCTTTTCAATCATTACCGTGGTTTCGACACGCAGCCGATTGGCACGATACAAACATTTAGTGGCGTATCGCTTTGAAAAATTGCCGACGACACCGTTGGGATTAAGCGACGAATACAAAAAAGGGCTTTCCATTTTGTCGTTCCACACCCTCCGGTTCAAAGTGAGATGACTCTCTCTCTCTCTCTCTCTCTCTCTCTCTCTCTCTCTCTCTCTCTCTCTTACCACCCGTTTTACGATTTAATCTTGATGGGAGTGCAGCGGTGCTCTCGTAATCGACGTTCCAGTTCAACTTTGCAATTGCAAGTTGCGAAAACACGATCGGTCATTTGACTCCGACGAATTTGGAATTTTATTCTCTTTCTTTCCATTTTTTCCCTCTGTTCGTTTTTCTTCTCTCCTTTTTCTTGTTTTTTTTTTTTTTTTTTTTTTTTTCCTTTACGCATTCAAGTGGGAGGAACGTTTCGAGTAGGAACGACGTATGATTGGGATACATTTATTCGAGCATAATCAAATTAAACGATCGAAAATCAGTATTGAAGAGATATTGCGATTCATCGTTAGAAAACGTATATATCGATTTTTACGTCAGGTAATATTTTTATTCGGAGACCCGTTATTTTTAGTTTGTTTATTTTCGTTTCGTTCTGTCCTTTCTTCTTTTTTAATCTTTTTATTTATTTTTCTTTTTTTCTCGTTTTTTATTTCATCATTTTTTTCCATTTTATTGGAAATTTTGTAGATTGCTGGTTCGCTCAGCCAGACGATTCCGAACTCGGTTTTCAATCAGAAAGCTACTCGAAAGTGGCAAACACATTGGTTTAATAATAAAAATGTACAAGAAACGGTAAAGAGAAAAGAAAGAAAAAGTAATACGTTACCTCGTAACTACATTGTTCGTAGTGTAATTGTAATGGGATCGTTCATTATTGGATATATCCGACTTGGGGCTGTTTCTTTTCCTCTATCTCTCTCTCTCTCTCTCTCTCTCTCTCTCTCTGTCTCTCTGTCTTTCTCTTTAACGAGATTCTCGCGATTACAAGAAACAATAGGATCGAGAGAATCGCGAATGAGTGTGGAATTTCGCGGGTATGTAATTGGCCGATCTCTCTCTCTCTCTCTCTCTCTCTCTCTCTCTCTCATTGGATTCTATCAAGCCAATCGCTAATTGGAGCAGATATAGGCTCGTTACGTCGTGAATTAGCGGTCGGTAGTGCATCGTACTGCATTGTGGCTCGAAGATATCTGGCATACAATGGCACTCCCTTCAATTCCATTCCCTCAACCAACGTTCCTCATCTCCCATACCCCTATCTCATTCCCTTCGCGTGGTCCTCTTCATTGGTTCGATGTATTTCAAGGAGCTCATTATGGAAATCATTAGTATCTTCTCTTACAGCAACGTTGGAAAGCCGTTTTCTAAGCACTCTTGGACTTCTCGACATTTTTTTTTTTTCTGATCAACGAGAGCTCATTATTCTTTAAAGTTGACAATGGTCTTATACTAGTTAATATTTTTATCAACCACCCACATGACCAAAAGCGGTTCATTTTACGGGACGTACCATGCTCTTTTTTTTTTTTTCCCCCACGAAAGATAATTACGTTCCTATTATCGCACTCGACGTTCGAGCCCTTCTACAAGAATGAAGAAAATTTTCAAGAACGATTGGAATTATTTTCTGTTAGATTGTTTATCTTTTTTTTTTTTTTTTTTGTACTACTTTATACTTCCATCTCGTATTAATTCGTTATCTTTTCGAATTCATTCGTTTTCGACATTAGATATCTCGAGGTGATAAGAGAGATTTTCGCTTAAGGACGCTTTTCTTTCTGTCTTTTTTTTTTCTTTTTCCATAAAACTGCGCGTGCACCGATCGATATTTCTGACTGTATTTTGATTACGACGTGTGAAATTGATTTTAATTCGACGAATGACGCCGACGATAACAAATTGACAGCTAGTCGAATAAATATCGGATTTTTGTTTTCCATGGTAGGGACGGGCATATGCATTGAAAGAGATGAGAAAGAGAAGAGGGTGAGAAGGGTGAGAGAAGAGGAAGGCGGTGGTGGTGATGGTGGTGGTAGGCGATAGGAAAGAAGCGGGATGTGGAGATTCGATGCAGCGCGAACAACACTTGGAGAGAAGCGATCGAACGGGCGTGGAAAATGGATCCTAACGAGATCCCGGAGGAAATCTCGGGAGCGAAATAACGACACTGTCATCGGCTCGTGTTTTCAACGCCTATCCATCCACCCATCTCCCTCTCCTCTCTTCTCCTTCGTACTCTACTCACTTTTCGACGAATCGAAAGCTTTTTAAGAGAATTTCCAGAGAGAAATGCGAATCTCTCTCTCTCTCTCTCTCTCTCTCTCTCGCGTCGTTAACCAATTTTTTTTATTGTTTCAAAGCCGAACTCTCGTCGATAAGAGAATGAATAATAATTCTTGATACTTCATTGCAGTCGGCTAAAGAAGAGATTCCATTTGGAATTTTTCGCTCGATGGTATTGCCGTGCTTTACGTGCTACCATTTAAGGAATATCATTTCTTTTCTCTTCTTATTTTTTTTTTCTTTTCTTTTCTTTTCATTAATCTTTTTGATACCTCCTTAAGTAGGTACAATAAGTTTTCTTCGCAATTTGTGTTACTTTATACGTATACGTCGAGTGTGTATGCGTTGTCTTTGTGTGTGTGTGTGTGTGTGTGTGTGTGTGCGTGTGTGTGTGTGTTTGTGACACGCGAATCACATCTTTCTCAAGGGACGTTGCTGATCTCACATGTCAGTCTCTCATCATTATACTAACGTACGAGAGAGTGACTGAGAGAAATAGAAAGAAAGAGAGAGAGAGAGAGAGAGAGAGAGAGAGAGAGAGAGAGAGAGAGAGAGAGATCTATAGAAGAAGCTTTGCACACGGTCGACGCGTCCCTTTTCACTGTGTAGAGGGAACATTTCACGAGGCACTTTGAAATCTCTCGAAGGGGAAGGTGATGTTTGCTCTTTCATGTTACACGTCAAACTTCTTATCGTTAGAAACCTTGAATAACGTCTGACATTACGTCAGTGAAGTTACCTAGCCAAGAGAGTGAGAAAGAGGGAGTGGGAAAGGGAATGAGAGAGGGAGTGAGAGAGAGAGAGAGAGAGAGAGAGTCAAGTTATTGTTTTCCCCATCTTCGTTTTGTGGCCTGCTAAAGGAAACTTCGGAAAACTTAATTACCAGCGTGTTCCCCGCTGTGAAACTTTAATCAGGTCTTATATTACTAATGATAATTACAATACTGGGGTACAGCGACCCTTTTTTTTCTTTTCTCTCTTTCTCTCTCTCTCTCTCTCTCTCTCTCTATATATATATATATATATATATATATATATATATATATATATATATATATATTACGTTTTCTCGTTCATTACGAAAAGTTTGTCGTATTTGTACAAATTAAAGGATAAAACGAAATAAAAGAAAGAAATTTCGTCTTAAAATTGTTCGAGACCATCAGACCCTCGATTTCTTCTCGTAAAATCGTTTAAAGCTAGTAGAACGGTAAACGAGGATTAAGAAAAAGGTGTCCTTTCCTCTCGATGCATTCTCCCAGCCAAAGCAAAGTTTTCTCGATAACGGCGGCTGGAATCGATACAGAAGAAAATAGTTTGGACGATCTATCTATAAAGAAAGAGGAAAAGAGAGTTCAGACTCCTTTTTCTTCTTCTTCTTCTTCGTCTTTTTCCTTCTTCTTCCGTACTCCTTTTCATCCTCTACATCCTCCTCATCCTCCTTATTCTCCTTTTCCTTCTCTTTCTCCTAGGCTCGCAGATTCCCCGATGGAAGCACGGATTAAACTCGTTTTACATTGTGGGCGATGTAATACATACGAAACTCGATGGTCTCACGGAGGAAAGTTGGTGGGAGATCACGTAGCAGAAAGGGAGAGAGAGAAAGAGAGAAAGAGAGAGAGAGAGAAAGAGAAAAACTCGAACCTTTTTCGCGGATCACGTTCGCGACTTACTGCTTTCCAGGGGGATCTTATCGAGCAAGACGAGGCCGAGTTAACAACCCCAAAGGAAAGGGACGTTCCTTTCATCTCTCTTTTCCTTCGGGTACCTTCATGTGTACCGAGCTATCATTAACTTTCAGTCTCCTGAACAGTCTCTCCTGAAGGGATATATCTAGATAAAATTTAGTTTTTTGCATTATGACCTCTTCTCAACGAGATGCTTAACAATTCAAACATGTTTATTTTCTTTTTCACTTTTTTTTTTATTTTTCTTAAACGATAATCATATATATGATTTAGCCGATAATTACGATATCGTTCTATGTCGTACATCATCCATTTTGAGATATTTTGAAATTTGGATTTAAAGTACATCATATTTATAATTTATTGTCAAAGTATTTATTTTTAATTTATTTCTCGATAATGACTAAATGTAACACATTTTAAATGTAATATTAAAATGTGAAGGACAAAATGTATCAGAAATGAAACAATGCGCACTCGTATGTAGCTCGTTGAAAGGCCACTTTCATAATCATTTGCACGTATATAGTTCATCAAATTTGTGAACTTGTACAAGTTATTCAGTGCCATTAATATCTTGCCATAGGGATTCTTCTACATTGTACTTTAGGGACCGTAATTATATTCCCATTTTATTCATAATCTTGTTTATTCTAATTGTCATTGAAATAAAATTTAATGACATCGTTTAAAAGATTTTAACAGAGCCAATTACGAATGACCACCACGACAGTCAACAATATTCATATGCAAAATTTATTCCTTTTCGAGTTGCAAACCATCCTCCGAATACTTGAAGCATCGTCCAAGTATGTTCTTTCAAAAAGAAAACAGAAGAGAAAAAAAAAGAGAGAACAGAAAAGAAAGACACTAAAGCCGATTCGACAACGAGTAAACAAAAATTGAAAAGTATTGAATGGCAAAAAGCATTTCGTACAAACGAATACGCAGCGACAGGAAAAATATTTTGGTAAAGCCGGTCAAGTTGTCGAGCCGATATCATCCTCTTAACTGCCATCGGTAAGCCCATCGCAGTTTTAAAATCCAAGCTCTACGATACGCGTACATGGCTACCATCACCATCACCATCACCATCACCATCATCACCACCACCACTACCATTACCACCACCACCACTACCACCACCATTACCATCACCATCACCACCACCACCACCACTACCATCACCACAGTACCACTACCACCACCACTATCACCACACAACCGCCAAAGCTTCCGTACTCGCAGTGGTCTTTACCTATGCAATGTGTACCATCCACTTCCTGTGCGCGAGGCTTATATACCGTAGTAGTATAGCACTATCTACAGCTATACCATACGTTTCTCCATTGAAACGGGAATGTTTACTTTTCAAATGGATTCCCCTGTATGCATTATACACGCAACAAAGTACCTTCCTGTATCGAAGGCACGTAGGAGGAAAGTAAAATTCTCTTCCTCCTTCTCCTCCTCTCCCTCCTCTTGCTCTTCCTCCTCTTCTTCCCTCCCTTGCTCTTCCACCTTCTCCATCCTCCTATTCTTCCTCTTTCTTCTTATCCTTCCCTTTCTGAACTCAATATCTGTTATTCGTATACCGATCTCTTCTTATATTCCTTTGTATCGAATTAAAAATAGAAGAGAGAGAGAGAGAGAGAGAGAGAGAGAGAGAGAAAGAGAGGGGGAGAAAAGGACAGAGAGATTGATAATGTAAAGACAATTTTTTTTTTACGATTCGATTTTACTATCCGTTTATCGTTTGATGAGATTTTTTGTCGATTTGAAATTGTTAATACGTTTATTGATAATATATGTATATATGCATACGTTTTTGAAAATGAAACGATGTTTGTCCTACTGTAGATGTAAGCTGTTAGATAATATTTCTTTATTTCTTAATCGATCATCATAAAATTATAAAGAGAAAGAGACAGAGAGAGAGAGAGAGAGATAGAGATCGAGAGAGACAAAAAGAGGATAAAACTCGATTCGATTGAACGATCCATGTACCATTAGTTGAGATTTTGTTCGATCTAATATTCTGTTGAGTTTGATAATATTGTTTATTAACAATATAAACCCGTGAAATTTTTGATTATGTAAACTACACGGAATATCCTTTTGTTTCTTAATTGCTTATTAGAGTAAACAGAGTGAGTCGTTAAATTAGAAAATGAAAGACAGAGATCGGCAAAAAGAGAGATAAACATTTGGTAGCTCGAACGTTATGTTAGGTGAAAGATCAAACATTTCTTTTGTATGCAAAATCGCAAAAGTATTGTATTACATTGAGAATATGTAGATGTAAGAAGATATAGTTCTGAGGAAAGTATCCATTGGATGAGAAAACGTAAGCCATAAAGATCTTCGATGCTTATCACCCTACTTATTTTCACCCTTTTTCTTATGTATGCGGACAAATATCTTTCTTACAAAATATTTTTTCTATACATTTACAAATTTAGAGAAATAACGTTTGCAACGTATTTCAAATAAATATTTGAAAATATTATATAGGAACATTTGTTCTAATCTCGTCTAGTGATATTTGTATCGTTTGGTCAAATCGATTTTTCTTCTCTCTCTCTCTCTCTCTCTCTCTCTCTCTCTCTCTCTCTCTCTCTCTCTCTTTCATGTCTCGGTTTACAGTATTCGAAGGAATATTTTTTATATTACAAATATATGTATATATAATAATATTACATATAATGATAGATGTAGTGTTATACCAAAATCGAATTTTCTTTTCTGACTTCTTAATATATCAATATATATATATATACACATATACATATGTATGTATAAATGTATGTATATATATAACGTTCCTTCTCAAATTTTCGGATAAGAAGTTTTCATAATAAGAACATCTCCTTTAATCCGACGATAATTAGGGGCTCGGGGGGGGGGGGGGTAGGGAGGGGGTAGGGGAGGGGATGGAGAAGCTTTCTTCGTCCAACAACAGTCCGTGTCTTTTCGGATCCTTAGGCACTTTTAATCACCATCAGTCTGATTCAAGAGATTTAATTAAACCGTTACCGATGCGTCGCTACCTTCCATCCTCCACGAAGCTTTGCCTTCGAGAGATAATTCCATCCCTCACGGAAAGGAGAACTTTTTCGTCCGAGCGAGAGTATTATTATCCCTGAGAAGCGGCCGTAGGATTATCCGAAAGAATCCTTTCGTTCACGACCTTGACGTAGCTTGCAGGCAGCTTCTTTCTCGACTCTTTGCTCTTTCCACTTCCTCGTAATTCTCTATCTCTCTCTCTCTCTCTCTCTCTCTCTCTCTCTCTCTCTCTCTCTCTTATTCTTTCTCTCTCTTTAAGAAAGCTAGAGAGAAAGAGATACTCTGGATTTCTCCTTTCGTTCGTAGAAGTACGGTCGAGCGTACGCTCGACCTGCGATTCGCTTCTACACTGCGACTCTTGGGAAAGCAAACACTCGGTGGTCGCAGATTCTTAACGAGATCCGACAAGACTCGATGAGATCTTGCGTCCCACGCGAACATTTTCCATCTCTTTCTTTCTCAGCGTCTTTTCTCTATCCATTCGGAAACATCCTGCTCATTCTCCGAAATGTTCATCCTTATCCTTCTTCCGTGTATATACCGATTCATTTGTCGTCTCTCTCTCTCTCTCTCTCTCTCTCTCTCTGTCTCTCTCTCTTTCTTTCTCTATCAATCTCTCTCCCTCTATCTCCCAGCCTTTTGTCTTGATTTCAAACTTCAATATTTCATCCTCTCTACTCCCACTCTCTTTCTTTTGATTCGTCGTTCGGCCTCATTGTTTTTCCAACCCTTAATATGCGCCTAGATCTTGATTACTTCGTCCTGCATCTTATTGTTAGTGTTCGCTTTTTACGTTTCGCAAGGATCATTCGACGAAGGTTTTTTTTTTTTCTCGGAATCGTAAAAATTCCTTTCTTTTTATTTTTAGATTCTCGACGTCTACTTTCTCTTTCTCTTTCCTCTCTCTTTCTCTCTCTATCAATTTCTCGAGTGAACGAGAAGCTTTCAAGACGATCCGTCATCGTGAAAAACGAGAGAAAAGGCCAAGGAGTATCCCTCTAAAAGAGAAGAACGCATGTTCGGCAGTGAGTATGGTTCGTTAAGGGCGGAACCCATCCTCTTCGTTCTCTTATCTCTTTCTCTCTCTCTCTCTCTCTCACGCGCGCGCGCGCATGCACACATATACACGCATACGTACACACACTCTCTATCTTTTTCTGTCTTTATCTCTTTTCTCTAGTTTAGCCAAGCCGAAGAGAAAGTTGGAAACTTTCGGAGAAAACTTTCGCACAGTGTGGTTCGAGAAGAAAAAAAAAAGGGGAAAAAGAGTGTGTGTGAGAGAGAGAGAGAAAGAGAGAGAGAGAGAGAGAGAGAGAGAGATAGAGAGAGAGATAGAGAGAGAGAGACAAACAGAACGGCTAGAAGGGAAGGGAGTTTAAGTGTGGAATTTAATGCCATGAAGAAGAGAAAGAAGTGGGAGGATGTCGCGAGAAATGTGGTACCAACGATTGCTTCTTTTTTCTTTTATCTCTATCTCTATCTCTATTTCTATCTCTATCTCCATCTCTATCTCTATTTCTATCTGATTGTCTTTTTCTATTTCTTTTACATACTTTTCTCTCTTTTTCTTATTCCTTCTATTTCTCAATTTCCACGTTGGCCGAACAGAAAGGAGAGGAACATCCTCGTTGGAAGTTTAAAGTAAACGTTACTACTCGGCCCCGTTTACCCTTGCCATTTGCATATGATCAGAAAGAGAGAAAAAGGGGCTATCTCGTCCTTCCGTACTTTTACCATTTTAATACCCGCCGTAAAAGCAAGAGATGGAGGATGAGGAGGAGAAGGAGGAAGAGTAAGAGGAGGAGAAAGAGGAAGAGAAAGAGGAGAACAGTCGGTGCGAATTTTCGACGATAAAATTAAGCTCTCGATATGTATGTATGTATGTATGTATAAATGTATGTATCCATATATATATATATATATGTATGTATAAATGTATATATGTATGTATATACGTATGTATGTATGTGTTGTAAGTATATACACAGATGCGCGCGGACGTGCACACAAACAGAATGTTTCATATAACTCGAGAACCTAAAATATCTCCCGTTGCTTTTGATGATAAAAAAGTTTGTCAAAGCAAAAGATTGTTTCATTCAAATGAATTGAGAACAATGTTTGCGATTGTACAAATATTTCATATAGTCGAATTTGTCTATTTTATAAGCTACGATGATGTTATGATAAAAGTATGTCTGTCTGTTCATTTAAAAAAAAGAAAAAAAAAATAAGAGAAGTATATATCATTTTGAAATTTTGAAAAAAAAAATATGATATTGAGAAACGAACTTTATGTTATTCGATTCATTAATTCATTTGGATCTAATAATTTCTTCCTTTTGTTTATTTTCTTTTTCGAATCGTTATAATCGACGGAAATAATTTTCAAATATTTTGAGTTAAATGAAACATATTATGTAAATATACGGTGTGTTTGTGTGTGTGTGTGTGTGTGTGTGTATGTATGTATGTATGTATATATCTGGTAAAATCAGAACAGACACAGACAATAAGAAATTCGACTTATAAATATAATTCTCCTCCTTTTCATCGTTTTATCGTTTCCACAAAGAACGATACGACTTATCTTGATTCGCTTTTGAGTTCCTCTTCGTTCCTCCTCTATCCTTTCGAATACTGTCCCTAAAATCTTTTTCTCAGTCTCAATGGACTACTACCACAAATACCGAGGAATTTCGTGGAATTCAGGAACTACGAAACCGGCTTAAAAAATCCATAGCGGATTTGCCCGTTGGAACGTTAATCCGTAAATCTTTACGTCGTTCATCTTTTTCCTTCTGCCTTTTTTTTTTTTCTTTCTGGTTACTTTTTAAAGTTTCCCTATCTTTTTATCGACTGTAATCTGAACAGAAATCTTTTAGGATCTCACGATGGAATATATTGGAGGATTCATTCAAAATGTAATTAATTATTATGAAAGCTGGTCTTTCTAATCCGTATTATCGAACGTTCGATAAATACTTAATCTCGTCTCGTTATGTTCTCTCGTTCGAATTGAAATATTTGTATGTACATAAACGATTGATCGTATTAATTAAAACAAAATCGTAGCGGGAAAATGATAATTATTATTTTTATTTTTTTATTTATTTTCAGATATTCTCCGGGAAGATGGAGGCTCTTTGACAAGTGTTCGTGGACGTTTGAAAAAGACTAGAAGAGATGATAGAGTAGAAGAGGAGGTGGCGGAGGAGAAGGACGTTTCGTGGTACTAGTTGGCAGGTTTATTAATTAAGGTAAGTACAAGACTTTCGACCTCGATATGGCTGCCTTGCTTCGGGCTGTGTGGTTGTCTTACCGTGAGTATCTTCCAAGAGAGGAGAGAGATAGATAGATAGATAGATAGATAGCTAGATAGATAAATAGATAGATAGATAGATAGCTAGATAGATAAATAGATAGATAGATAGATAGATAGATAGAGAGAGAGAGAGAGAGAGAATGCGAAAGAGAAAGAGATAGTAGTATCCGTATTAAATGCACTCCATATACGATATATTCCTAACAGTCAGTGACATTAGAAAATAGCAAGTAATTCTTTCATAATTTTACTTAGAAAAAACATTTTTTGTCTTCCCAACATAACGGATACACGTTACAACAGTTAAGCTATGCGGTTAAGAATGCTCTTTGTTAGCTCGCATTAGCGACTACCATAAAATCAGCTTTCCTTGGGATAAAGAGAAAAGTATATAGCGAGATATTTTGCATGGATAACGTCGTTGAGTTTCAAGGGATTTTCACGAGAATCTATTGTATATAGTTTGTTCTTGTGTGATACTTTTGCATATATAGAAAATGGATAAGTGGCTCGTGACTGAAATCAGATCTTCCTTCTCTAT
>OU426856.1:2571547-2584047 GCA_911387685.1 Dolichovespula media | reverse complement strand
TAGCTCGACGGTAATCTTTTTTTGTTTCTCCTTCACTTTTTAGAGTTCATCGAAAAAGGTTCCACCTGGGTGGGGGGTGGGGGGGGGTGGGTGGGTGGGGATGGGGATAGGGCGATGAGAATTATACGGGGATATAATATTCGCGTAAAGTCGTGATATTTGATTATTTTCATGTAAATAGTTTAAAAACGTTTAGAGTGCTTTGAGATTCGTATTGGGATTCTTTATAAATCTTTAATTTTTTTTTTTTTTTTTTTTTTTTTTAGGAATTTTATTAGGTGAAAAAGAGAAGTAGAAACTAGTACGTTAGACTAATAAATTCTCATTGTCACCTACGTATCTCAGCTTCGATCTCTCTCTCTCTCTCTCTCTCTCTCTCTCTCTCTCTCTCTCTACTAGAGAGAAAATAAACTTGAAAGGAAAAAAAGGGCAGCCTTTGCGTGTAGTGCGAGTAGTAAAGAGAAGAGATCGAGAAGAGTATGTTTGCATGTCTCTAGTGTGCTGGTTTCTCGTCGTTTTGAGAGACCACTCGTTGTCCGTGTCTAATCATCGAACTCGCTTCTCGTTACAAAGGGTAACCTCTTTTTCTTTTTCTTTCCCTCTTCTTTCCTTTCTTTTTCTTTCTCTTCTTCTTCTTCCTCTAATAGAACCCTTACCAAGCGGCATATAAAAGGAAAGAGCGTTG
The DNA here is from genome assembly GCA_911387685.1 of Dolichovespula media. Lineage (NCBI taxonomy): Eukaryota > Metazoa > Arthropoda > Insecta > Hymenoptera > Vespidae > Dolichovespula > Dolichovespula media. Next base: position 2,583,362 of record OU426856.1, on the reverse strand, counting down.
GCCATCGTCGGTCGACGACCGAGAAACTTAAAGAGGGACTACGTCGAACGAAAACGATGAAGAGAGGTAAAGGAGAGAGAAAGAAAGAGATAGAGAGAGAAAGAGAAAAAGAGAGAGAGAGAGAGAGAGAGGGAGAGAGAGAGGGAGATAGAGAAAGGGAGAGAAAGCAAGAAAGGAGGGTCGCAAGCGGGTAAATCCCTCTTTAGTTAAAATGCGTGGTACGGAGCAGCTCTCTCGAACGCTTAACGTGCATGCTCGGCTGACCACACTCGACGGCGATAGTAATCCGTAGGATCGGCTTGCAGTCGCGTGCCGGAAATTACAATTCGCGCTGGATTCCGGTCTCGGAAAGGTCTCTCAGGATCTACGCGTTGTAGGTACGTGTACTATTCGATAGCCAGGCTAACTCTGCGAGCCTTTCCTTTTGCGATGTATAAAGCACACATATATACATACATAAATACATACATACATATATATATATATATATATATATATATATATATACAGATACGAAAAAAAGAAGTGAAGTGTTTCTATATTCGTGTGCGTTATCGAATGGTTTGTTGTGTTCGACCGTTGCTCTCGATCGAATCACATTTTAAACGAATCGATTGAAAAGAACGGCCAAGTGATTTCCACTCGATTTATTATTCATCGATTTAATCGCGCCTGAGAGTGAGCATCCCTTCGTACATTGTTGATAATGTATGGTTACTGGGTCGTTCTGTACGTCGGTAAGGAAGTATTTTTGAAGTCCTTTTCCCCTTATTAGTGGACTACACTTTTCTCCAATTAAATTTGCCTTTTAGCAAGGGTGTTTAAAAAACATTTTTTTTCTCCCTTTCCTTTTTTTTCTTTTTTATCTTTTATTTTTCATATTTATAAATGGCTTCACAAGTAATATTGTTAAAAAGGGTAGTATAAAGTAATGATTTCCCTCGGTCATGAAATTGCACGGTCCCGATTGATTTTTAATCTCTCTAACAAGCCTAAATCCCGTAATTAGGTGAACGGTACGAGTGCAAATGCGAAATTAATGAGGTAATTAAAAAAAAAAAAAAAAAAAAAAAAAAATAAAGAAAAAAATATATAAGCCGATTAATGATTGATAAATGATCATTTACATTTGAAGTAGATCCATCGTTTGCCAGAGTGGTCGATATCTACGGTGATAAGCTCGAATCGATGTAATAGCAAGAGGGAAAACGAGTGTGTAATATTACATCGGGAAGTTTCGAATCGTTTATAAACGTCGCTCGAGCTTAGCATACTCCGCGCGTTGCCAGTAATCCGTCGGATTGGGTTACAGTCGCGTGCTCGGAAACCGTAATGTGCTTGCCTCTATGATACAGCAGCCATGTCAAGCACGGATTTTGTAAGGATCAAAGATTACTACGATGACACGTACCGTTAAAAACTCCTTCTCTTTCTTTCTTTCCCCCTTCTCTTTATTTCTTTCTTTTTCTCGTCGTATAACGACGGGACAGAACGAAAAGAGGAAACTTTAGAGGTCCATGGTCCTTCTTATGTCGACCCTCGTAGATTTCTTTCGAATTTGAATGTTCGAATGTTGGAACGAATATATTCAGAATCTATCGCGTTGGAATAGCATAATTTCCTCTAATTTCTCTTTGTCCTCTAACTCTTTGGGGTTAGGCGGATTAAAAATTGTCCCACATTTTGCTTAGCTTTTTATGCATGGTGGGATATATTTCAACCCACCTCGTTATTATTTCTTTTTTCTTTTTTTCTTTTACTCATTTTGAGTAATATTTTATGTTAAATAATCGGAACGAACGTCTTTTCTCATTTTATATATATATATATATATATTGAAAAAGAAAAAATCGTGTGTAATTTGGGTTTTTATTTTCTTTAAAACCTTCTGCCTTAAAGAGCTAATTTTTTCCTTTACGATAATCGGACGATATCGATTTTTACTTTTTCCTTGATAATAACTTGTTCGTAAGAATTATAATTTTAACACTAAATTAACAGATTATTAATATTTTATATCTGATTTATACCGAAACAGGTCATATTGACGAGTATATTATAATGAATTCATTGTTTGATTCTAACATTAGTATTATACGATCACGTTTATTAAAGTTAACATAATTTGTTAAACAATAATAATATTCATGATTTCTGTAAGTTAATGGACAGATTCTGGAGTCTAGTGTTGGTAGAATAGTATTTATCAGATATAAATTATTTAAAACGATAAAACAAAAAGAAAGGAAGAAAAGGATTCGAATCTCGTTCCATTAAGCGGCGAAAATAACTGAAGCAATCGTTTTAAGTGATTCAACCAGTCTAGTAAGAGGGAAGCGCGCCGGTACGACCATTTCGTGACTTTTCTACTGAGAAAATGATTGCTCTTGCGAAACACTATTCGGATGCAAATTTCGGCCATTTTACGAAGAAAATCGAGAAAAGATCGAAAGACGGAACGAACGACGGGTTTGCCGGGGAATCATCATCGGCACGAAAACTTTCCCGTCGTCGCCATTGTCGTCGTCTAAGTCGTCTAAATCGTCGCGTGACAAGCCACAATTCTTAAGTTTTCTTCGATACGAAAAAAAAAAAAAAAAGAAGTGCGTTTTCCTGTTTCTACGAATATATTGAATGTCGTTCGTGTAGCTTGTAAAAAAAAAAAAAAAAAAAAAAAAAAAAAGAAAGAAAAAAGAAAAGTGAAAGAAAAAGGAAAAGAGAAAGAACGAAAAAAAGGAAAGTGAGAGAAGAAGGTTTTTCTGTTCTCTTTGGAGAAAGAACAAAAAAAAAAAAGGAAAAGAAAAAAAAGAGAAAAGATTTAGGCGCTTTTCTCACTTGATCGCAATCTCCTTGGATTCGAGTTTCCACTTACTTTACGAATGAACGAGCGAGCGAGCGAGCGAACGAACGAACGAATGAAAGAACGAGCGAAAGAACGAACGATTTCTCTTCACGAAACGATTAATTTTCGATGCAACGTTATAGGGAAGCCAATGCCTATTCACAGAGTCACGTCACGAACGACATTCATTCTTCTTTAATGAAAAAAGGAACTCTCGTGCCCTTTTGTAGAGTGGTCAACGTTGACTCCTCTTGTCTCGTCTGTCTCCCTTTTTTCTTTCTTTCTCTCTTTCTTTCTTTCCTTCTTTCCCTCTTTTTTATCTTTACTTTTTTTTTTTTTTTTTTTTCTTTCTAGAAAAATAAACGGAAACGCGAAACGAGTATTTCCTCAAAAGAGCGAGTTTTAATTACTCGTTGTTTGGCTGCGAAAAAGAGAGAGAGAGAGAGAGAGAGAGAGAGAGAGAGAGAGAGAAATAATGAGAGAAAGAGACGTAGTTATAAAAACAGTAGCAACAGCAGCTGCTAACCTACAGTCTTTTTCTCTTATCCTTTTCTCGCTCGGAGGGACAAATCGTTGAATAAGATTTTTCCTCGGCGGATCGTCTTTCAAAAAGAGGTGAGCGTATATGTCTCTTGTGAGAGAAAAAAATAAGAAAAACAAGAAAGAAAGGAAAAGAAAAAAAAAAGGAGGGAGACAGACAGAAAGACAGACAGAAAGACAGAGAGAAAAACAGAGAGAGAGAGAGAGAGAGAGAGAGAGAACGAAATTCGCGAAGGTGGTGGATGGAAAAGTACGAAAGTGATGGAACAAGGAAATGAAATAACGGGATGTAAGAGACGAGAAGTCATTTGAAAGCCGGCTAAAAATATTTGCACTTTTTATTTTCTTCGAAGTCCGGACATTGGACTTGTCTCGGTCAGAATGGCGTTATTATTTCCCGTTGTCGTAGAAATTCCTTGCAGGAAGGAAGGAAGGAAGGACGAAACGTAGTCATTTAATTCTCAATTTCTTTCTTCTTAAGTTAGAACGAAAGAGAAAGAGAGATAGACGTAAGTAGCGTGGAGAAATAGTAAAGAGATTTGACTTTTCTTATCGATCAATTACGAGTCACAAACCCTATTTATTATTTTTATTTGTTTCTTTTGTTGTTGTTGTTGTTGTTTTTCTTATTATCACTAATAGAAAGGAACATATTTACATCATGATGAATACGTGAAATAAGACGTTACTGTTCAATAATGTAGATTGATTTTTTTTCGTTGGTTTCGATGAAAACGTAATTTCGAATCCAATTTTCTTCTCTTCCTTTGCGAAAAGGAAATACGAAGAGGACGGTGCTACATCCTCGTCCTTTGTATCGCTTTGATAATTCGATTTGAATTCTTATTCGGTAGGAAACTCATTATAACGAGACGACGTCTCGAAATACTCCTCCTCTATATGGAAGTACCAAGTGAAGGATGAAAATAGACGAATGAAGGAACCTATAATTGGAATACATTCGTAATCTCCGCACAGCCCGACACCAGACCGTTCTAGAAAGTTGTCGCGCGTTTTCAAAGTTCAAGCTTCCTTTAGGAGTTTTGGTGTTGGGACTGCGAGAATAATAGGATAAAAGCAGATGTTACTACTCCCTATATTTTCTTCTCTCTTTTCCTTTCGTTTCGTTTTGTTTCGATTTCCCTTCACGTTTCTTGTTTTTCTTTTTCTCGTTTTATTATCTTTTCCTTTATTTTCTTCCCCTTTTTCCATCTTTTATAACGAATTTTCCTTTAGGTGTCACCTATCAAAGAGGATACGTTCGTAATTCGATTCTCGTTTTTTGTTTATCGGTTTTTTTTTTTTTTTTTCTTTACTTTTATCTCCTTTTTTTTTTTTTTTTTTTATAACGAATTTGTTTACATGTCGCTCATCAACGAGGATAAATCCGTCGTTTGATGCGACGGAATTACGATTGTTTTTTTTGTCTTTCATTTTCTTTTTTTTTGAAAATCGCTTTTCGTACTTCCGTAAAGCTTCTTCTTTTTTCTTTTTTTTCTTTTTTTTTTTTTTCTTCACAACGTGAAAGGCACGTGAAACGTTTCGTTTGGAATTTTTAAGATGCGATTGCAGAGCTTACATCAATTTCGTTCATCCCGGTGTTATATCATGGAGAGATCTCAAACTAATGTTGGTGCTTCTCGTCTCGTTAAGACGGAAGGCGAAAGAATTTTTATTTCATACGCGTAAATTCCCTCAGGCAAGCGTGTGTGTGTGTGTGTGAGAGAGACAGATATATAGATAGAGAAGAAAATACAAAGACAAGCTATTCCAATATTCTCTTCACTTTGTTATCTTCACGTCTATTCCTTTTTTCTTGGTTCGTTGACTCGCGGACATTTATTTCCTTTTTTCGCCATCTTATCCGTCAACTCCCAACTACTTCTGGACTCCGTTCGAAACTCCTTTCATTTCTTTCCTTCTCTCCCTCTTTTTAAATCTCGTCGATAGATCGAAGCTAAAGGTCCAAAGTCGAGAACTCGTAATATAAACACCACGAACTTTACTTTGACTTTCTTCTAACCATCTTTCGACTTTTTTAATGTCCCTTCGTTTTATCGTTAAAACTACCGTGTTCCTCCTCCTCCTCCTTCTCCCTTTTTTCCTCCTCTTTCCCCTTCTTCTCCTCGTCCTCCTCATCTTCCTCCACAAATAGATGGCTTTTCAATTTTCGACCTTCCCAGATGCGAAGCACACGTGACGAGTGATATCTTCGCGATGCCTATATTACTTCAAAGGATTTCCCACGTTGAAGTTTACGTCGTCGATACTTTTTCTTTCGTAAGGAATGACGATGGCGCACTGATGGCGCGTAAAAATTTTTTCGAAAAAGAAAAAAACGAGAAGAGGAAAGATAAATGAAAGAAATAAGAGGAAAATAGGAGGGTGCGAGGGAGGGAGAGAATCGACAGGGTAGCGATTTTATCGTGAACTTAAATTTCACGGAATCCGTAATAATACGACGTGAATGTGAAAGCGATAACAGGACTCGACGGACTCATTTTTCCTTTGCGGAGAGAGAGAGAGAGAGAGAGAGAGAGAGAGAGAGAGAGAGAGAGAGAAGGATGGAAGATGTTCGTCCTTTGAAAGCTCTAGCAAGTTCTTCCGAATCTCTCTCTTTCTCTCTTTTTCTCTCTTTCTCTCTCTCTCTCTCTCTCTCTCTCTCTCTCTCTCTCTCTCTCTCCTTTCACTCCCTCTACTTTCCAAGACGAGACAGTTATGGCCACCTGTATCGATTTTTCATCTTTTGTCGGGGGAAGTACACCACGATGGGGACACTGAGACGAGCGAGGTGGAGACTACGGAACTGGCTAGAAACGCACGAAGGTGTCGTAACGTTTCGCTTTTACGATCTCGTAGAAAGAGGAAAAAGAAGAATAAGACGAAGAAGAAGAGAAAGAAGAAAAAGAGGGAAAAAAGGAGGAAGAAGAAGAAGAAGAAGAAGAAGAATTCTGGTACGGTATAATAGTGTGATGGTGGTTGTGGTGGTGGTAGTGGTGATGGTAGAGGAAGTGGAAAACTGCCGGAAGGTCGTAACGTCGAAAAGACGATGCAATTCGTGAATGCAAACCACAAAGTAGACCGGACGTATGCCAGTCGAGCATCTTTAAGGGTCCTTTTTCTACTCTTCAAACTTCTTTTCTTGTATTTTCGTGAATAATTTTTTTCTCAAGTCACTCGACTATGTAACTCCCTTTAATATTCACTTAAAGATCTAATGTACTTCGTAATAACGAAAGAATTTGTTGAACTGGGAAAGCATTTAATTTGTCGTATTTAGTTTTGCATGTAGGAAACGCCAAATTCACATTGTTTCTCTTTGAGTGAAACTTATAAATCGGCACATGTTACTTGCACGCGAGAAATCATTTTAGATTGTAATTTTAAAGTTGAAAAATAAAAGGAAGAGAAAGTGAGACACAGAGAGAGAGAGAGAGAGAGAGAGAGACAGAGAGAGAGAGAGAGAGAGAGAGAGAGAGAAGGGAGGGTAGAAAAAACAAGATGTGCAGGTAGAAATAAAAGAAGTATGAAAATTTATTTATGCAATTTTCGTACACTTTGTTTTCGTTACTTTGCGCGGATTAAAAGGAACAAGAATTTCTCTCTCTCTCTCTCTCTCTCTCTCTCTCTGTTTCTTTCTTTATTTTTTTTTTTTTTTTTTGACTTTTATACCATATCAGATGTATCTCAGCTGTCGGAGGTTTTTCATTGCCGTAGATTTGAAAGTTACGATCTGAAAGAAGTTTTGCGAGAAAACTATGCCAGTAGAAGAGAGTTGAAGAGAACATTAGGAGGGAAGTGGCGAGAGGTCGTAAGATCGAAACGACGTCGTAATCCAAGGACGAATTTTTATCTTCTTTTTCTATCTCTCTTTCTTTCTCTTTCTTTCTCTTTCGTTCTCTTTCTTGTCGTCGTTGATGTCGCGATCCGTCCGATTCGCTAAAGTCATCGATTATGCGAAAACAGCAGGACTTTGTTGAGCTCTCTTTGTCGATGAACAAAACGAGAAGGAAAGAGAGAGAGAGAGAGAGAGAGAGAGAGAGAGAGAGATAAAGAGAGAGGTAAGGAAAGAGAGAAAATTCTCACGAAGAAAACGCAACGGGATATGAACGATGTCGAGGAAGGAAAATTTTTCTACATTGTAAAACGAATCGAGCATTATTGACGAACACCTCATAAATTTAAATCAAATTCCGTGAAATGATTTCTTCCTCCGTCTTTGACAACCTTCCTTCTATTCTTTTTCTTCGCCTTCTATGCCATCCTCGCCTTCTTCGCGTTTTTACCTTTCTTTTTTCTTATTTGTCATCTTTTCTGGATTATCCTACCCTTCAAAAAATCTGCCATTTTGAAAGTTACAGTTAGATCTCCCGTCAAAACCGAGCCTCCCATCTATAACGGTTGGAATAAATTATTCTCTTTCACCCCTGTCGCAAAGAGAAATTGCTTGGCCCCCGGTTACTCAAAGAAAACTTGGGGGATGAAAGTGCAAAGACTCTAGAGTAATCGAAGGAACGATTAAAACGTTAATATTAATAGGAACACATACACACACACACTGTCTCTCTCTCTCTCCCTCTCTCTCTCTCTCTCTCTTTTAAGTTTCATTAGAAAAAAAAAAAAAAAAAAAAAACAAGAAATAAATAACGAGTAAGGAGTAAAAAGATAACGTTGTATTCTTGATCGATAGTTTTCGATATAACTCGAGATAAGAGAAAATAAACTACACAATTTTCTCTCGTACGAACCATATTCAAGTTGGTAATAACACAGCAGCCTCTCGTGGCTTAAGACTCTGAGTTTAGAACGGCCTGCTAAAGTTCACCTTCCTTTCCTATCAGCCACCCACTTTTCACCTCCTGGACTCGCTTCATGAAATTTATAAGGTTCGCGACGATCCACGTTCATCCGCGTTTAACCGAGCCTCTCTCTCTCTCTCTCTCTCTCTCTCTCTTTCTCTCTCTTTCTCTCCCTCTCCCACTCTTCTTATCTTCTTCTTCCTCTTCTTACCGTTTTACCCATGAGAGAGCGAGAGAGCACCTGGAGAATTTCTCACAGGTATAAGGAAATTTATCGTGGCCCGATATTGCCGCCTCTGGTGCTGTTCGATAAAGGGTTCCTCCTCACTATGATGCTCTCACACAATCTAACGTTGGGTAGGGGGTGGTTCTTTGAGGAGAGAAAGCACACAGATACAGAGAGACGGAGAGAGCGAGACATGTAGAGAGAAAGAGAGAGAGAGAGAGAGAGAGAGAGAGAGAGAGAGAGAGAGAGAGAGAGAGAGAGAGAGAGTGAGAGTGAGAGGAGGGAGAGTAGTGTCACACTCACTGTTAGCCATCCACGTTATTAACCGTAGACTCTCTCTCTCTCTCTATCTATCTATCTATCTATCTATCTATCTATCTTTCTCTCTCTCTCGTTCATTTTGTTGTTTCCTCACCCTCCCTCATTCTCTTCGCCGTCCCGTTCGATCTATTGTCGTCGTTGCCGAAGCAGGCTCCAAGGTTGTCGTATAATGTTTACGATGCACGTACACGCTCGATTATTATTTTCCTAAGCGAACAGTGAGTGCTCACGAAGCCTCCGGCGTGTCGCCGATCGTGGATTGATACATTGGACGTGTTTATCACATCTCTTCGCAAATAGTTTGATGTGTTTGTGTGAGAAAATGAGAGAGAGAGAGAGAGAGGGAGAGAGAGAGAGAGAGAGAGAGAGATAGAGAAAGGGAGTACGATGATGAAAGTAATCCAATTAATTTCCTCGTGATATTCTCAGGAAATAGATTTTCGAGTTTGAAGTTGTAGGAATATTCAAGGACGAAGTATGTAACCAGTAGTGAGGAAGATGGCTCGATTCGATCATGATTATAATTATATACTTTGTTTGTTTATTTATATTTGTCTTTTCCTCTTGTTTCCTTGTTCTTTTTTCATGAATCGTTACGATTTGACGTTAGCATTTTTTTTATTTTGTTTTCATACACATATAATTTGATAATTAAATTGATTCGTTTATATGAAATAGTGAACGTTTCAAAGTGCTATCAAATCTTATTTAATATCAGTAAATATTAATTCAAAATGATTAGTGTCACATTTACCTTTCTATTTTTGTATATACGTTTGAATATAATTAGCTTAGTGATAAAACTATTCTTTGACAAATTTATTTCAGCTCGTTTTAATTTCATTTACAACTATGTCGTCTGAAACATTTCAAAATAGTATCCTCATCGAATTCGATCTAATTTTAATCGTCGTTTTCATAATTTCGATTTAAAGCAACCAAATATAAGTAAACGTTGGATATTTGTATAACCGAAAGCTCGATGAATTTAGATGATTAAATTGGAGCAAAAGGTATAAGAGCTTCGTTGTACCGGAAAGAAATATGTCTTTCACGGTAAAGAAACGTTAAAGAGGAAAGAGAAAAAAGAAAAGAAAAGAAAAGAAAAGAAACAAAAAGAAAAAGAAATACAAAATTAAAATATGGTCGGCGAGAGGAAAATAGAGGAGCTGATGTTGGTGATGGTTAAGATGAAAAGCACAAAAACTGGTTATTATTTCGATTATTAATTTAGCGAAGAAGACTTGACTGTTGATGTGTACGTATATATATGTGTGTGTGTGTGTGTGTGTGTGTGTGTGTGTGTGTGTGTGTGTATGCACTGTTGTAAGACCTTCGTCTCAGAAAATACGAAGATAGTGTGCGTAAAGCTTTACCACCGAGGCAGACATTAGCAACGAATAAAGTGTGCAAAAGAGTTTCGAACGAGTTTAACAACACTCCTCTCTTCTTTGCTCCCGCTAACACAACTGCGAAGAATGGAAATGATTAACCTTTTACTTAACGAGTACTCTGATACACGCGTAGAGTATAAGCCCGCCGTCGCATTTTTTTAATAAAAACTTCGCCACTGACGATCTGATAATTAGCGGCGATAGAAGCGGCTCGTATCCATTGTTATATTCGTTATGTATGTATATATATATATATATATATATATATATATATATATATATATTTTTGGATATAATGTTTGTTTTAAAGGTAGTAAAAAATAGTGATGAATGAAAATAAAGTTGAATACTTGAAAAATATTTCTTCTCCATCGGCGTTCAACTTTAATAATTATTTTTTACTTCTAAACGAAAGAGTCAAGGGTCATTTGTAAAGGTAGAGGTTATTTCATCTTCTAAATTGATTTTAAAATGTTAAAAAAAGGATGGATAAGAGTAAAAAGGGACAGAAAAAAGAATAAGATATTCTCGAGATATTTCACGACGAGTATCGTAAAAGAGAATCGAATAGAATAGAATCGAATCGAATCGAATCGAATCGAATCGAAAGAAGTGAGATTCGATAGGTAAGAATCGAGATTTAGTTGGCGTGGAAATCGACGATATCCTTCCGCGAAGTCCCATTATTCTCGAGTTGTCTTCGCATGTAGGCGACGCTTCGGGGATGGTTGCTTGCTGGCTTGGTAAGAAAGAGGGGTTCGTTGACTTTGCTGATAGCGGTTGAGTAAAGAAGGGAAGAAAAAGTGAGAGAGAGAGAGAGAGAGAGAGAGAGAGAGAGAGAGAGAGAGAGAGAGAAGCTCGCATCTCAGAGTAGAACTCCAAATTGCAGATTGGAAATTCTCACATTCTCTCTCTCTCTCTCTCTCTCTTTCTTTCGCAAGTCGAAACGTTAACTTCTTCAAAGAAAAGAGACACACGCTTCTCGCTCTCCGATGGGATTCTTCTCAACCTCCTAAGGGTGTGATAGCAGTCTAGCGACAGTTGCCGTTGGAGTAGCGCACCAAAGAGGGCTGAGCTGTCCTCTTGTGCTCGCGCGAGTACGTGCGCGTTTTCCCTCTTATACATACAATCGCAACTTTACCAATAAATCCACGTCAGTTCGAGTAACTTTTGCAATTGGTATCGAACCCTTCCCGCTCTTCTCAAAGTTATTTATCTACGTACACTCCGCATTCCTACTTCTTATTTATTTTTTTTTTTTTTTATTTCTTCTTTGTCCCTCTTCTCCGATTTTCTATCTTCTGCCGTTCTTTTAATTCTTTTCTTTTTTCTTTCTCTATTTTATTCGTTTTTTTTTTTTTTTTTTTTTTAATCTCCTCTTTTCGTTTATCTCTTTTTACCTTCGTTTTAAAAGGAAATTTATTAGATTTTATTATTAATCAATACACAAATATGATAATCTTATATTTAATTTGATTTCTCATAATTGATTTCAACGTTATCAAAGTTATAATTTGTTTATTAAATATGTCTTGATAAGCTCGGTAATGGGATATAAATTTAATTAAATAATAAATGAGCTTCATTCCGTACGACTAACATTAGTATAATAGCTTTAAATGATTTAATTTATTATTATTTTGCTTTTGCCGTAATTCATAGATTTATCTATATATGATTCGTAGATTTATAT
>OU426856.1:2556547-2561547 GCA_911387685.1 Dolichovespula media | reverse complement strand
CAATATAATTTTAGTGATCTAAATATACTCAAAAAGCTACTACGTAATGATGAAAGTGGAATGTTAAATTTAGGATGCAAGTTAAATATATATATATATATATTGTTTATATTCCATATCCACGAGCATAAATTTTAAATTAAGTGCGTAAATGAAAACGAATTGGCGGCGTTTCATTTCCACTGAATTCTCCCGGTTTGTCTCTCTTTCTTTTTCGAAAAATGTATTCTTTAAGGAAAAAAAGAAAAAAAAAAAAAAAAGGAAGAGAGGAAAAGAAAAAAAATAATCTAGCATGAAGAAGAACGACGAGAAGGACTTTATATTTTTTCTTAGATCTCATTCGAGGGAAGAGGGAAGAGAGAAATAGGAGAAATAGAAGAAGAAAAGAAACGTTCGACGTAAATTCTATTTGCTTTTACTTTAAATTCAACGAAGATTTCATTCGTTTTCGTCTTCGTCGTCGTCTTGACGATTTCATCTTGGCGTAAAATTATGAAAAAAATTCAAATTCATTCGAGAGAGTCGTCCTCCCTTCGTTACCTTTTTCTTTTTCATCTACGTAGTCGTATTTCCATGCCCATGTATTATACATTTATACATGGTATACATTTATATTTCGAACTTTAAATAATACAATAGAAATCGATATTATGTTTGCGTTCGATTAAATAATTAACGCTTGGCCATTAACGTAGCGCCGTTAATTGAATTTCTTTTATTACAATGTTTGACGAACATATTCTGTCTCTTTTTCTCTCTCTCTCTCTCTCTCTCTCTCTCTCTCTCTCTCTCCATTCGCTTTAATTAAATATGCTGCTGGGGTATATCGATGAGCTCAGTTTTCTGATTGCCATTCCAGGACACTATCTCTCTCTCTCTCTCTCTCTCTCTCTCTCTCTCTCTCTATCTATCTATCTATCTATCTATCTATCTATCTATCTATCTATCTATCTATCTCTCTTCTGCACACTTTCATGAACACAGTTTATAATACGCAAGCTAATACCGTCGAGCTTCGAAGGTAACTATTTACCTGGAACTGTATATTTTTTATCACGATTTATTTCTTTCCTCTTTTTCTTTTTTTTTTTTTTTTTTTTTTCAATTTATCACATTTCCATTAAGTATTCTCCACGAATAAAAAAAAGAAAAAGAAAAGAAAAACAAAATCAAAAAGAAGAAAGTTCAAAGGGAATGAAAATGGAAGAAGAGAAAAATAAACAAGAAAGTTGTATGTAACATTCCTAGGATGAATTATTTCATTTCCACGCGTTGAATAATATCGCCGCGTTTTGACTATGCCAGGTAGCCGACGAGAGACAAATAAGTGGCGACTCTCTCGTAATATATTCCGTATTACATACGTATCTCGTAACGAAGTCGGAAACTTGTCTTCGACTTCCGTTCGCTTCCATCGTGAGTATCTTTCTCTCTTTGTTCCAACGACAACGGCGCGTCTCCTGTTTGTCAAAGAGCAATACGGAGTTACTATTGTACGAGAGAAGGAGAATTTGTTTTCTATGTGATGACTATGGTCTATCTCTCTCTCTCTCTCTCTCTCTCTCTCTCTCTCTCTCTATCTTTTCTTTCTCTTTCTTTATCTCTATCTCTATATGTCTCTTTCTCTCTTTAACTTTTCACTCCATTCTAAAGACCACTGTGATAGAAGACGAGTAGAAACGTGAAAGTAGTTCGTTGGGCCTATACGTAGATCGTCGAAGCTTCCAGATAGAAAAGTTTCTGTCTCTGATCTATTTCACGATTTCTTTACGAGAGATCGAGAGAGAGAGAGAGATCGAGAGAGAGAGAGAGAGGGAGAGAGAGAGGGAGGAAGACAGAGACAAAGAGACAGGGATAAGGATAGAGAAGGATGGAAAGGTTTAAAGCAGAGATGCATAATGCGCCGGGATATTCGGCGAGGTGTGAAATGCTAAGAAGTAATTATCCTGTTACCACCAGCTGTTACATCCCCCTACTTCAAAAGGTAGAAATTTGTTTCCGGAACGACCCAGGTTTCCTTCTCTGCCATCTTCTTCTTTCTTATTCTCTTTTTCTTTCTCTTTCTTCTCTCTCTCTCTCTCTCTCTCTCTCTTTGTCTCTTTTCTTTTTTTTGTCGTCTTTCTCTTCTCCCCCACTTCTCTTTTTTGTCTGGGATTGAAAGTAGTATTTGGTCGAGAGAAAGAAAGAAGAGAAAAACAATGAGAGAGAGAGAGAGAGAGAGAGAGAGAATAAACGAACGTTCGCAATGATATATCGGCACTTAAGTAGAGTCTGCCAGGATACATCCTTAATTATCCAAATGGACCCTTCTTAACGACGCGAGAACATCGAACGAGTGAATAACGTTTAAGTAGATAAGATCGATAATTCGACGGTCCTCCTTGATAGATTTCCTTTAAGGATTTTTTTTTCCTACTTGTCTCTCTCTCTCTCTCTCTCTCTCTCTTTCTCTCTTTGTTTCTTTCTCTTTTTCTTCCTCTCCAACCCCGTCTACGTTTCTTCCCCATTTCCTCCTTCATTTCTCCGTTGGACAGTTTATCGATCTTCCCTCGTACTATTACTACCTGTTCGTATCGAAAGCCCATGCGACGGCTGGTACGTGTCAGGTCGGTACCGTGGAACAAAGTTACTCCGGACAGGCACGAATCGAAAGTCAATTATTCGAGAAAAGCGAAAGTGTATCGTAGAAAATGTCTCTCTTTCTCTCTCTCTCTCTCTCTCTCTCTCTCTCTCTCTCTCTCTCTCTCTCGTGTATCCCTTTAATCGGATAAATTCGGTAAGGAAGACATTGGTAAAAAGAAAAAGAAAAAAAAAAAAAAAACAAGAAAGGAAAAAACACGCCAGGATATCTTCTTATTCGTTTTCAATTAAAAGGACGGATCGATCGGAGCGAGAGAATTTTTTCCTGTGCGCTTCGAAAAAAAAAAAAAAAAAAAAAAAAAGAACAAAAACAAAAGCAAAAGGAAAAGAAAGAAAAGTAAAGGAAAGGAAAGAGGAACGGGTATAATAAAAAATAAAACAAAAAGAAAGAAAAGAGAGAAAGTCCAATTCAATAGACCACGACGGGGAGTGGACGAGTTTGGCAGAGCCTCGACAAATTATATATCCGCGGAGAAACGCTCTCGTGAAATCCCTAGTGACATTGGCGAGGCTAAAAGGCTGCCGGTTGGTGGTCGGAACGGTAATGGTGGTGCCTAGGGAGCAAGAGAGATAGAGATAGAGGGGATGAGTCCGCAGGTTGCTCGGTGTCATGGCAGTAGGGGCCAGTAAATTCAGCGAGGCATAGATTGCAGCCTCGGCTTTCGAAGTGTGTAGGTTCGGCTGGGACGGTTGGGTTGGAAGATAGAGGAGAGAAGAGGGTTCAAAGGGGGTGGAGGAGTAGAATGGGGTGAACTGAGGGGGTGAACGAGGCCGAGCTTAATTTCGCGACCACCTGGAAATCCTCTGGTGCCGTGCCAACTCATTGCTGGATTCATTCATAACGAAAGAGATGAGCGACCCTCTCAAAGGCAACAGTTTCTTTTTTCCGTCTCTCTTTCCCTCGACTTTTCATCTTTCTCCTCGCTCTCTTTCTCTCTCTCTCTCTCTCTCTCTTTTTCTCTTTTTCCTTTTCTATTTTCTTCTTTCTCTCAAGAACCATTGTAATTGCATCGATATTGCTATAAAGAATTCCTTCTCCGTGTCTCCCTCCGCTTCTATCCTTCCTGGAAAGTACGTCGCTAATTGGAGAAGTTGGTTTTATCGCGAAACGTTCTCTCTCTCTCTCTCTCTCTCTCTTTCTCTCTTTCTTATTTTCTCCCTCTCTCTCTCTCTCTCTCTCTCTCTCTCTTTCTCGCTCTCGCTGTTTCTTTTCTTTTTTCTTTCTTCTTTCTCCTCTTAACAATTCGTAATTATTTCATTGTAATAATTTCGTAAGCTAAAAGAAAAATCGAATTGGTTTATTTCGTGAATAAATTCTGTGCCTTCCGATATCTCGACGATTATTATCGTCGTATTATTGTTATTTCGGTGATTCGCGGAATACATAAACGTGTCTCTGGTTATTTGCCTTCCTCATTCCAGATGAATTAGAAGCTTCCGGATTTGGATGCGCATGAGTTGCTAGAAACTATTCACTATTGGTCCTCTGTAAACATCGATTCGGTGTTATTAAAGCGAAAAGTGCGTATATTCCGTCTGTGCTCTTTATAATGCTTATCCGTGAATTGGATCTGTTGGCCCTTTACGCGAAATATGTTTGTTCGTCGATTTTGCCGAGCGTTTCCAGGTATATAATATTCTATCGTGGTTGTGGTTCGTTCGTCAACCGTCATGTGCCACTAATATTTGCACTATTTATTTATAATTGTCACACATGCGTTTGCATTAGATATGTGTGTGTGTGTGTGTATACATATATATATATATGTATGTATGTAAATATAAAATATAGGTATGTCTTTGGTAGTAAAACGTTTAATACTCGAGAGAAAATATTTCATATACGTTGCCAAGTAAAAAAAAGTCAAATACACATTCGTATGTTTCGAAATACGTATCTGAAAAGGGGCGGAGCGAGTTTTGCACGCTCGCGCGCGCGCGTGTATGTGGATGGGTGGTTGTGTGTATTAAAACGCGTAATGGAAAACGTTTAACTTGGGGTTCAATTGTCGACATTATTTCTTTATTTTTTTTTTCCTTTTTGTTAGCTTTTAACAAGTGATTTTATTGTTGATTTTAATCGAACGATCGAGGATAACGATCGATCGATCGATCGATCGATCGTGACGATTTCGTAGAAAGCTTTTAAAGAGGATAAAAAGAAAAAGAAACTCAAGGTATTCTTAGCACGGGTATTTCTCCGTTAAAATTCCACGCCGAAAATGATATGAAAGAAGCAGCTCTTGTGCTTTCCTTTTTACGTGTCATTTTATTTGTATAAAAAAAAAAAAAAAAAAAAAAAGAAGAAGAAGAAACAACAACATTCCTTAATTCCTGTTAACTTCTTGCTTCGATGAATT
>OU426856.1:2529047-2551547 GCA_911387685.1 Dolichovespula media | reverse complement strand
ATTCGTAGCTTTCTCTATTTCTCTCTCACTCTCTCATTCTCTCACTCACTTACTCTCCACCTCTCTTTCTATCTTGTTGCAATACTTCTAAAATTTTCCTCGTCTCTTCGTTATTTCTTCATTTCGAAGCGAACGATTTCGAAAATTTTGTCTTTCTTCCATCGGAACGGAGCAAGGAGAGAGAGAGAGAGAGAGAGAGAGAGAGAGAGAGAGAGAGAGAGAGAGAGAGAGAGAGAGAAAGCAAGAGAAAAAATAAAAAAGAAACACGTATCGTCCAGCGGTCATGATTATATACTTCTTCCTTTCCCGGTCCCCCCCACCCCCTTCCCACACGTCCGATTTCATTCCCGCGTAATATCGTTCACGTTCGAGCAAAAATTTAGCTGTCCTGCCGAAAATTCGAACAGACCCCAATACTTTTTCATATAACGTTTGGTTTGATATCGAAAACCCAGATGGCCAAAAAAGATCGGCTACCTCACCACCCATGTCGTCATCATCATCATCGTCATCATCATCGTCATTTTTCTTTTCGTCGTCGTCGTCGTCGTCGTCATCATCGTCGTCATCGTCGTCATTGTCATCGTTTAGCCGTTTTTTTTTTCGGCTCTCGATATTATTCCGAGGGCCGTAAAAAATGTAGAAGTTATAGCGATCTCCGGCATAAAGTGGTCTCGGTGGTGGTCGAGCGTAGCAACCCCGGCATATTGGAAACCATCCAATAACCCACTATGCGAGCAGCATGTATCGTTGCCAGGGAAGGGTCGGGGAAATGGGGGAAGAGGGATTGAAGGGTGAAGAGGAGTGAAGAGGAAGAGATGGTAACGAATATAAAGGAACGGAGCTCCGGAGGTCAGGAAAATCGTGGGAAACTGAGAAACAAGGAATCGAAGGAGAGTAATACGGGAATTGGGGGATAAAAGTGGAAAAATCGAATGCGACGACGAACGGAGAAGGATGAGGAGGAGGTGGTGGGGGAAGGGGTGGGGGAGGAGGAGGAGGAGGAGGAGGAGGAGGAGGGATGAGGAAAGTAAAGAGGCAAGAAAAGAACGGGTTTTCCTTTGATCGCATACTCGTATCCGGAAAAGAGGCTGTTTGTACTTCTGCGGTTTAATGTACGTGCGCATGCGAGTTGCCAGTAAGAAGAAAAGAAGAGTAAGTTCGATGAGAAATGGGTTGGTGGGTGGATGGTTGGGGGTGGAAGGGACGGGGAAATTGGAGGATGACGGGGTTTTTCCGTGACTTAATATCAGCAAACTCTTTCACCCCACTTGCCTTCCGTTCTCTTCACATGGCTCTGATCCCACGTGAAATCGATTTGTTTGTATTTGAATTTTTACTCGAATATTCCTTTTTTCTTTCTTGTTTTTATTTCTCTCTCTCTCTCTCTCTCTCTCTCTTTCTTTCTCTTTCCACTTTCTCGTCTGCCCTACTCTCTTTCTCCTTTTTGTTTTTCGTTATTTGAAGAGACGAAACAGAGGAGTGGCTCACAATAGAAATTTGAATTTTATCGGGACGTGCATCATCCTCGAAGCGTGGGATTTTAACGAGCCTATAAACGAGACCTTATGAAAGTTTGATACGAGTGTGCATCCTGCAGATAATCGATGAACTTTTCTACCCCGTGCTGATCTTATGCGAATGGAAAATATCGATCGTAATCGCGTGGAATTATTATACTGTTTTCTATAAACTATTGAATCCTTATCGTAAAATTATTAAACAAAGATTATTAAGTAGGATCAGGATAAAGTTATATAACTATATATATATATATATATATATATATATATATATATATATATATACACGTATACGTATATGTATATATTTGCGTTCACTTACCCTCCAACGTGCCGCTGTATGTGTGGGAAGGATCGAAGGCAATATTTCGGTCGTTCGATCCTTCGAAAGTTGTGTCTTCATGGAAAAGGCTTGTGTCTCTTACAAGTCTCATCTTAAACTCTCTGAAATAAAAACAAAACATACGAAATGTATTCGAATCGATGATGGACCTTTAATCGAACTTTCTTTTTGTTTTTTAACGTAATATCATCTCTCCTACTAATTACTTATATTTCGATATTAAAACGATTGAATATTTCTTTCTTTTTTCTTCCGAACTATTTTTATTCCTTCGGAGAAAAAATATTCAATGAAACGATACTACTATTTAATATTGCATCTATCGATAACATGCGTATTATAAAGCAATCATTTGAGGGACATGTTCTTCGTTTATGAAAAGAAAGGTTCGTCCGTAATTTAGGAGGATAGATAACTCATAGATAATATAAAGGAAGCACGAAGACGAAGAGATAGCCAATTAATCAATATTGGCAAGTCTGTAATCCGACTATCTATGAACCGTGCGGGTAACCGCACGAGCATATCACTATGCTAACAACATAATTAATACGATATCGTTCATTTGAAATTGCCATAGGTATATTTACCTATACACGTAGGAATGACATACACACCCATTTGTGAAAAGTAATCCCGTCATACGTTTGTTACGAGAAATTTCAAATAATTCGTTCATCAAACGATGAGAAATTATTAATAAATATTCTGTCGGGCGTGTTATTAACAATATTACTGTTCCTCCAATATTTCCTTGGTAATTAAATATTCTCTTATTAGAGGTCCTCCCATCGTCAAAGAGGAAAATTCATTGTACTTTTTTGTCGTTAACTTTACAAAAGAAGAACTAAAAAGATAAAAAAGAGAGATAGAAGAGAGAGAGAGAGAGAGAGAGAGAGAGAGAGAGAGAGAGAGAAAGCTTTTCATTAAGGTAAATGCATGACTTATTACAATATTATCATCATTATCATTATCATTATCATTATCATTATCATTATCATTATCATTATCATTATCATTATCATTATCATTATCATTATCATTATCATTATATTCTCAGACCAGCAAAGATGGTCGAGAAGACGGCGAATCAATTATTAACCGTCTGTCTGTCTATCTGTCTTTCCCTCTCTCTCTCTCTCTCTCTCTCTCTCTCTCTCTCTCTCTCTCTCTCTCTCTCTGTATGTATGCCGAAGCTAGTAGACGCGTAATGAAATTATCGGTAATGACCTCGGGATAGGCCGTACGAACGATGTTTTCGGTTAATTGTCGGTGAAAGGGCCGGGTTTAGTTCCGCGGCTTCCCTTCTCATCAAATTAGTGCCACGCACGAGAAACACATTCTCGTTTTCATTGATTGTGCTCACACGGGTTTTCCTAAACATTTTCATATCTGAACAAAACATATTTATCGTTTTTTTTTTTTTTTTTTTTCTACGATCATAGGAAACGCCGTACGAGTGTCTTCGAGCTTTAATTCTATTTTTTTTTTTTTTTCTTCTTTCCACCCGCTCTTTTCTCTTTTTATATTTTTTTTTGATCCTTTTTTTTCTGTAACTCATTAAAATCAAGCAATAGTCGAACTTTCTAATAAGACAATGTAGCCGGATGGAACAGCACAGGTGTATTAGTTGACCTACGAAAACGAGTAATAATCACGTCGACGAATTTTCTATTCGATTTCCAGAAACTGAAACTGTCAGGGTTGTATTTTCAGCAGCATTTCTGTGCACCCACGGAAAATATCGTCTCGTTAATTAGGAAGTGCACGGACTTTCCCGGAGGCGATATCGAGGCCGCCCGCGGGCATGACACTACTACTCGCAATTAATTACCGCAGAATCGCTATGTAATTACGAGCTCGATGACAGATTCGCTGGTTTCGCGTCGTTATTATTATTATTATTATTATTATTATTATTATTATTATTATTATTATTATTATTATTATTATTATTATTATTATTTGCGTTTCCTGAAAAATTATTAGCTTGGTTTAATTAAGAACGGTAAAATAATGTTCATGGACTTGAGCTAAGTGAGTATTAGTTAGAATCTGTTCTATTGTAGTGCTACTGTCATCATCATCATCATTATCATCAGCAACGTCATCAGCATCATGATCATCATCATCATCATGATCATCATCATTATCGTCATCGTTATAATTATTACTGTCATTATTATTATTATCATTATCATCATCATCATCATCGTCATCATCATCATCGTCATCATCATCATCATCATCATCATCATCATCATCATCATCATCATCATCATCATCATCATTATTATTATTATTATTATTATTATTATTATTTTTATTATTATTATTATTATTATTATTATTATTATTATTATTGTAATTATTATCATCATCATTATCATCATAATTGTTATACAATATCTCGCTTGATATTTGTTTTCCTCGTCTCTTAATTCTTTTAGATATTATCATAAATAGATATCTATCCGTATAATCAAATTTTAAATAGAATTAACTGTGGAAAATTATATGAATCTTGTTCCGAATAGAGTTTTTCAAACTCCTATATTCATAAGCCCTCTTCTTTTCTCCAATATTTTGTAATTACGCTTGACGAACGAATAAATATTTAATCCGATGGATAACAATGCAGGGTTATCTTGCTTGAGCTAGATAGACGAAACCAGTACCGAGAAGAGAAAGCTCTTTCAGTTTAGTCTCTTGCTCATATTCGATTTAATCTTACTTTAATCTCCCTTTTGTATCAGACTACGCTACTCCATAATAATTTTCTATTTTTATTTTTATATTTTTTTTTTTCTTTCTTCTACGCCTCGTTAGTGTCAACGCCGAGTGAAGAAAAAGAAAAACTAAACCCGTATCCTACATCTCTCTCTCTCTCTCTCTCTCTCTCTCTCTCTCTCTCTCTATTTAATAGCATCGTTTTTATGCATGAGAATAGAAAATATCTTTATTTATCTATATTTTAATTTCTTGGATTTTAGTTAACAATGGACTTTACCGGTATTTCCCGTTATAACATTGTTCGTAATGAAAAGGGTTACTTTCGGGGGTTGAAGGAAGTCGTTTCCAATGGGTATGAAGGGTCCTAAAGTGAATACAAGAAGGATCTTGTCGAATAAAGGGGAGAGGAAGAAAAGGATAAAGTATATGTGTGCGTATGTATCTCTCTCTCTCTCTGTGTGTGTGTGTGTGTGTGTGTGTGTGTGTGTGTGTGTGTGTGTTTATGAATGTGTATGTATGGAGGTTAGGGTACAGGTGGGGGATATCTGAGTTGAAGGAGAAGGGAGTTAATGTCCGTTTTTCTTGGTTAGTCATCTCTCTCTCTCTCTCTCTCTCTCTCTCTCTCTCTCTCTCTCTCTCTCTCTCTCTGTCTCTCAGGAAGATATCGATTTTCTTCCGACATTGAAATGTCGAACGTGGCCGAGGAAACTCCCTTCAGAGCTGTCTGCTTCTTCGCTAATTGTTCGTTACGCCGACACGATTCTTTATTAGAGGTAGTGTGTCTTCATCGGACAAATGGCGTCTGGGCATGTTAGGTGTTAAGTCTTCTTCTTCTTCTTCTTCTTCTCCTTCTTCTTTTGCCTGGTCTCGACGTGGGAATTTAAGGGCTTCGTGTTCCTTTTCTATCTCTCTCTCTCTTTCTCTCTTACTCTCTCTCTCTCTCTCTCTCTCTCTCTCTCTCTCTCTCTCTCTCTTTCATCCCTCTACTTATTTTTCTTTTTTTCCTTCTTTTCATTTCGTTAAAGTCGATCATGACGATTTGGTAAACTCGTTCGCATCGAACGATATCCATAAAATGAACGAATTAACAAACGAAAAATTTCACTTCTTCTTCTCCCCACCTCGTCCCTCATCCTTATCCCCTTTCTTTGTTCTCACATCTCCCTGTAATTTTATTTTTTAACCCTGTTCTCCCTCCCCAACCCTTTTTCGCTCTCCCCCCCTCTTTCTCTCTCTCTCTCTCTCTCTCTCTCTCTCTCTAGAAAAAAGAACATTCGGTCTTTTATGCGAACGTCGAGAAAAATTCACACTCCTCTCGTATTCGGTTATTCGGTTATTCGCTCCCTATATAAAACCAATTCACGTTCGACGAGCATTGAGATAAATTCGAGATCGTGCATGCGTGCGTGCGTGCGTGCTAACTAACGATGGAACACAGTGAGATGAAAATCTGCTCCAAGAGTATCTACGTATACGGTAGCACGGTTGGTATCTATCTATGTACGTACATATCTATATTTTGACCATCGAGAACAATCATCATCGACGATTGAAACACAGCGATCGTTCTCGGCTTGTCTTTTGTTATTTTGTGTGTGTTTTTTTGTTGTTGTTATTTTCTTTTTCTCCTTTTTATTTTAATTTTTTTTCCCCTCCACATCGACACGTAGTAGTATTGGTTTAATGAAAATGAACGGATGCGAGTATCGACTTGAAAAAAAAAAATTGTAGTATTTGATTTTTTGTGTACGGATATACGTATATATGTGTACTCTTTCTTTTAATCAAAACTATGTACGTTCTCTCTCTCTCTCTCTCTCTCTATGTGTTTGTTAGTTTAAATTTTGAAAAGGATTTTGTTGATAGGTCTCATTGATTTTCTCGTATGAGTTTAAGAAATGAATCTCTCGCATGTCATCCTTGTTAATGGTCTATCTGTCTTTCTCTCTCTCTCTCTCTCTCTCTCTCTCTCTCTCTCTCTCTCTCTGATACTCGCGAACACGATTAATCGATGCGTGGAACGTGAAATGAGATTAGTCGCACGAGTAATGCTTTGCAACCGCGACAACATAGTTTACGGATTGTAATACAATCAAGAAAGAGACAGTTAAGATGTGCACAAGTCTAACATATGCATTCCAACACATTGCTATTATTCTATTTATCAATAATTATTTGAAAAAAAACGAATCGTTTATACGAAGATGGAACGAAATTTTCTAAACCAAATCATTTTCGGTCGTTAATGAAAATAAGATAATTCTTGAATAACGTTCCAAGTGACATTACACGTATATATGCTATATAAGTATGTACGTACACATGGATATATACATCTATTATCCATTCCTGGGCTACGTAATTGAGTTGAATTGATTTCGAAGGCCTCTCTAGGGTCCGACAATAGATCACTTTGGTAGACGTGTCTCTCATTGAACAGAGAGAGAGAGAGAGAGAGAGAGAGAGAGAGAGAGAGAGTAAGAGAGAGAGAGAGAGAGAGAGAGAGAAATAGATGGATGGATAAAAAAAAATAGAACTAGAAATAGAAATAATTTCTCATGAAAGTATTTCGTCGTAGTTAGTCGTAGTAATCACGTCGTCACTCATCCATTCTCGAATTACTATAATCGTTCGACTAATTGCTTCGGGTTTATCGTAGATCTTCGGCTTAATTGCGAGCCGACCGCTTGTGTTGAAGAATTCTCGGTGTAGTAATCGCATCGTTTATTTCGTAAATCTACGATGAGAAAAGGAATCAGAGAGAGAGAGAGAGAGAGAGAGAGAGAGAGAGCAACCGATTATTACCGGAAGGAACTCATTAGCGCGCGATCCAATTAAATCGCATCGTCGTTAATAACGGTAACGAGAAGTGGCTTGAGGTGTGGTTCGAGCCTTTTTGAACGAAAAAAGTAGTTTCATATAGGCAAAATCGCAAGTCGCTCATCGATGTCTCGAACGTAGCCGATTTTGTGGGAGTGGTTCGATATGAAGAAGAGAAAAGAGAGAAGGAGAGAGGGAGAGAGAGAGAGAGAGAGAGAAAGATAGAGAGAGAGAGAGAGAGAGAGAGAGAGAGAGAGAGAAAGAGAAAGAACAAAAGAGTGCAACTGAAAAAATATCACTCGTCATTCCCACATCGCGCAGTTATATTTTTTCTTTTTTTTTTTTTTTTCAGAAGAGAATTGTTAGAAGGAGCAAAAAAAACAGAAATAACATTCCGTTTTTATTCGTCGGATGACGTGGATCGATCGGAACTTTTCTACGTCATAGAAACGAACTATAAATATAAATAGAATGATTGGTCGAATTAAATTATTCTCGGGATGTAGAAATCATAGCGATTTTTCACCGAAAAATAAAATATATATATATATATATATATATATATATATATATATATATATATATATATAAGGAAAGAGAGCGTCGTCAGAGTTCACCGAAAGAAATGAAATAAAAAAGAATGTAGAAGAAAAGATCTAAAAAAAAAAAAAAAAAAAAAAAACAAGAAACAAAAGGAAAAAGATAAAAGAAAAGAACAGCTCGTCGACAAGGGGAGAGGAGGAATCGAAGCGAATTCGTGCCAAGCTTTACGATTAATTACCTTCTCAGTCAAGTACCCTCCCTCCCTCGTCCCTTTTTCGAATGGAGAGTCACGTGGCGTGATTGACATTCGCGCGAGCAAACTTAACATACGCCGTGGTAATTCGTTTGAAAGAGTGAGAGCAATTCATTTTGAAGGATCGATACACGAAGGATACTCACAATACATACGCAATTCGCTTTTTTGCGTGCCGAAGGTCGACATTTTTCTTCCCTTTTCCCACTTAAAATACGTGTCCCAACACGGCACCTCTCGTATTTCAACGATAATTTACTACTCGAAAAGGACGACTCTCTCTCTCTCTCTCTCTCTCTCTCTCTCTCTCTCTCTCTCTCTCTTTTTCTCTCTTGTTTTCTCTTTCTCTCTTTTCTATCCCTAAGGTACCGTATTTCGACTTCGATGACTTCGCTCGACCTCATTTATACATCTCGCACAGTGCTTATATATACACACACACACACGCGCGCGCGCGCGCGCGCGCTAACACACGTTCATGCAAAAGGGCTACGGAGGATGACGTCTTGCCTCGTGAATTCAGATTGCTTAGGTCGTCGTACGAAAGAGAAAAGTCGCCTTGAGGGTCGTCCTCGAAATTCGTGTTCTATCGAACGTGATTTTCTAGGTAAATGAGAACGGGAGATAAGACAAAGAATAGGATCTATTTATTTTTATATAGGGACAATATAGAATAGGAAAGAATATAACAAATAAGACTGATAATAGAAAATTGAATAAAAGTTATAAATATTTAATCGATATTATCAACGTAGAAGTAATAAATGAATAACGAATATAAATCCCATATATATGTATAATTTATTTATGGAATTATATAATCGGATAAAATATAAATATTTTTTATTCTTTATATTTCATATAACATAGTGGGTGAACTTCACAATTCACCGGTACGATATTCAACGAATTTTATATGGAACCGTCTTAGCGAAAGGTCGATGAACTTCACAATACGCTATACGATATTCTTCGAATTTCATATGGCTTTCTTAACACTGGGATATAAACCTTATAATACAGCGCGCTAGTAGTCAACTATGAAGAAAATAGCGATAGTTATTCCATCAGTAATGGCACCTGAATAGCTATTATAGGAAAAATTTTTTATACCCTCAATCCTCTTTATCGAGTGAAGGACGCTCATGGCATATAATTATAAAATCATTCATTTTTAACCTTTGCATTATTAACTTCACCATCGCTAAGACAGCCATATAAAGTTCGGCAAATGTCGTTATCTATCGCTAAGACAGCTACATAAAATTCAGTGAATATTGTAGCACGTCGCATTAACTTTACTATGTTACGACAAAATTATTTATATTTTATTTGATTATTTAAAGTACTAAATGAATTTTCCTACAGTCGTGATCTATGTAGCTAAATATATTTCTCGCATCCGAAAACGATAAATGCATAAGAATCTTTAAATATGTTTTCAAAAATAAAATTGACGAATACATATACAAGAATTGCTTGTTTTATATAGGATTTGCTTGAATAGTATAAGATACGAAGTTTATTATTTTAAAACGGATTTATTTATGAATCAATCCGATACAATAAACCATCAAATACTTATGGCATTGTACGAATCCATGTTATACGAGATACATAGGCTATACGAATATAAATTATATTTAATTGCATTTGAAAAAGAAATATTAACGAAATACGTAACAACAATTTATTATAAAAAGTATAAATTTCCAATAATCTTAGAATTTATCTTTATATAACAGGGGTCATAGTTAAATAAGAAGAAAAAAAAAAAACGAAATTGTTCAAACAAAAGGACTATTTAAAAGTTAGACAGACAATTTACGTACAAATAAAATCTTTCTTTCTTTTTTTCTCTCCTTAATATATATAAAAGATATAAAATTATAAAGAGAAAATAGAAAGAAAGATTTTATTTGTACGTAAATTGTCCGTCTAACTTTTGAATAATCCTTTTCTTATAATTTTAATACAATTAATTAATTTCATTTTTATTTCTTCTTCAACCATATCCCCTGTTATATAAGGATAAAATTCTAAGATCATTAGAAATTTATACTTTTTATAATAAATCGTTGTTACGCCTTTCGTTAATATTTGTTTATCCAAGTATCAAAAACAGATCACAATTTTCTCGTCTTTTTACTTGAATTTCTTCGAATTATAAGAGAATTTTGTTCTATATCATATCACTGTTATATATTTATTTTTACTATATACCTTATCTTTATAATATTTATCTCAATTAAGAAAATAGCCACAAGAGAAGAGCAAATAATCTTGTCATCTGAGAGAAAGAGAGGAGATGTAGAAACAGAGAGATCTTAGAGACAGAGACATTTAAGTGAGTGCGTGAGAGAGTGAATGAGTACGAGAGAGAGAGAGAGAGAGAGAGAGAGAGAGAGAGACGGATAGACAGATAGACATAGATGATTCTCACAAGCAGAATACATCGCGCTGACATCGAGCATTGGTCCGTAAATGACGTGTATGCGATTTCCGTGAATGTAACGTCGAGATTTATAGATCTCATGTCAATGGCACAACACAACATAACCGAGGCTCTATCGACATATTGCGCTACTCGCAATGGGATGCGTCGAGTCAGCTCATCTCGCAAGGCCTTCGGGATGATAGCAACAGCGACAGATCGAGAGGATGGAAGCTTATCGATGCCTTGTCAAACGTTGATCACAACGGCCGTGTTAGCACGGATTAACGTTCATATCGCGGTTACTAGTTACACCTCGAGGCCATTTGTTGATGATGAACACTTTCGATCATTTGTCAGATTTCGTTACAGTTGCCAATATTTAATGTATCCCATGTCTCTGTTATTATTGCTGCAAGTTATGCATTGGGATTATATAGATTCAATCTATGATAAATCGTTGATAAATATTTTTACTATTTTCTCGAGTATTATCGATTCTATTTGTTTTCTTTTTTTTTTCGGGGGCGGGGGGAGGGGGTATAATGATTACGCGCGTTGTTCGACAATCAAAACGATGATACTTTTCTTTTAATTTTTTTCAAATTCATTGTACAAACGTGAACGTTACCGTAAAGTTATATTTTGGTGTGCATATATACTTGATTATTTTAATTTATCTCAACGACGAATTAATTAATTAGTTCATACAAAATTGATAGTCATTCATTCATTTGATCGATCCTTGTTAAGTAAAAGTATGTTATATTATTAGTTTCATATAATATAACTTTGTTCTTTCTTTTGTTTTTATCAAGAAAAAAATTTAATTCAAAAGAGTTAAATTTGCTGTCTCCATCGTATTATTCTCTTGTAACATATATCAACGTATTTCGGTCGTTATCTCTTCGAAATTAAGTTCAATGCCGACTAATATACCTTTCATCCGATTGAACGGGTCACGAGAAAAAAAGAAATGTCCCTTTTTGAAGTCATGAGAATCGTTGAATGAGCGTCGTCACGTTCGTTTCTAACGGTCGTCGGGAAAATCTCGCGGCGGACTTTTGAAAGACGCGCGAAACGTGCGAGGAACGTGGAATCACAACGTAAACGTTTTACTTTCGTAACACATATAGACGCATAGAAAGTGAGAGAAGAAACGCGTTAAGGGGTAATAAAGAAGACGAAACGTCGTTCTACGAACCTGTCGAGAGCGCGAAGACGTAGATTCAACGTTGCGTCCTTTGGACGACCGGAAACCGAAGTGTCACGACGACTTCTTGCTCGATGTTCCTTCAGTGCAGCAGTATCGTACCACGCTGGGCTATAGTGTCTGATGTAAGAGTCTTTGGTGATACTCGCTGAAAAGAGAAAATAAAGATTTATTTTAAGTAAGACGAATTCAATCGAATAATCTTAAAAGATTCGTTCAATCTATATATGGTTCAAATGTCTTTCCTTTTTCTCTTTACATTGATTCTTAACTTTCTATTTTTTTATCATTATTATTATTTTTTTTTTTTTTTATTTTCTATACATTGATACGCTAATAAATTCATGTAACGTCTTGTTAATATTAACGAAACACGTCGTAACGATTTGGTATATTAAGAATTATGATTGTTTCGTTATTACAGTAGTTCGTATTATTACGTCAATCAAAGTCGATATAAATTGCTTAAGAAAATAGTTTCGATTTCTGTAACCGATAAATTATTTTTCTTAATTAACTTTTTTATAATATATGTTGGATGGAAAGTTCGACAATCAGACAAGTGATGGAAGGTCTTACAGATAATTAGGTGTGTGTATGCGTGCATGAAATAAATAAAGTCTATCGGCCGGCAGTCGAATAAAAAGATGGAAGGTTCTACCAATTAGTTAGTAGTGTGCGCGTGTGTATGACAAATTGGTGGTCGGCAGTCGAACGAAGCGTGGTTTGTCCTTTGTGAGGTGTATTTGTTTATGAAAGAAAGAGAGGAGGCTGAGATATTGAAAGAGTGAGATGGAAATGCAGCGTGAGTAAGATAGGCAAAACGAAACAAGGAATAGGATCAAGGACAATAAGGATTACTGAATGAGTATGCACGAATGTGGGTGAGTGATGAGAACGGGTACAGGGTGTTCGTGAGAAAAGAACAACGGTGAGACGATCTTGAATAGACCAACGAGAAGAGATGGATCAGAGTTGAAAGTATTACGTACGGTCCTAAGTGGAACAACAAAAAGTAACGAGAAGAGTAATACAGAGTAAACAGTAACAAGTAAAACCTTGAGTAGACCAGAGTAAGAGAAAAGAATTGTAGTATCTTAGTTGTAAACATCTTAGTTATGATATTTAGATCCATAAAGTACGTATTAACCGAGTGTAAGTGATTCGAGTTAGTTAGCCGTGTCTTCCAAGTAGGATTTCAAAAAATATCTTACATTTATATGTTTTATTTATCATTTTCTACGTAATAATAAGCTTAATTTATGTAAGTACATCGATTGTATACGTAGTTTCAAATGAAGGTTATCGTATCGATGGGGACGGTAAAAAAATAAGATTGTTACGTTACAAGATTAGTTCATATTATTAAATCGATCAAAGATCAATATAAATTGCTAAAAGAATAATTATTATTTCTCTAACTTTAAATATGAACCTTGAAATTCGTCAAATTGACTGATTTCCATAAATTTAGTATTAACCAGTGATGCTATAAAGTCACGTAATTTTGATGTTACACGGTTTTTGTAAAAAAAAAAAAAAAAAAAACAAAAAAAAATGAATTATATAGTTTTTATCCGTCGATTAATGTTTGCTAAGTATGAGTTATTATAGTCATATTATAGACTTCACATTATATAATATTGTTTGGACACGGAAAAAATGGCTTACATAGGGTTTTCAACAAATTTCTCATTTTACTTTTATCGATGAATTTTAATAGGTATGATCTATCGTTCGTAATTCAACAAATCTTATATAATAATATTTTATAATAACAAATGGAAGAGATGGTTGAATGAAACTACGATTATAATACTCAAAGTAAGATGAAAGAGATGAAACAAGTGAGAGACAGAGAGAAAAAGGGAATATTCAAAGAAAATGAATCGGCAGGGATCGACCAAGGAGAGAAAGAGAGGATGAATGAGAGAATGAAGAGGAGGAGGAGGATGAGACGAAGGAGGGGAGATGATGGAGGAGGAGGTGAGGGAGGACTAGTAGGAGGAATAGGAACAGGAGGCTCGATATCGGTGGAATCTGAAAGCGGAGATATAAATGCAAACTGTCGTCGGCGTAATTTACTTTTATTATCCGATAAATTCGAGAACCTTTACTTGGTGAGAAGAGGGAAGGAAGAGGAAAGCAGAAGAACGACGATGGTGGCTGCGATTACGAGCGAAGGCCAATCTTCATATGCAAATCCGGCATAAGCGTAACGACTCTTCCAACGTGCTGCTGCTGCTGCTGCTGCTGGCGCTGGTGATGGCGACATACCAGAAGCCAGTAGCAGCACCTACGCCACCACCATAACCAGCCCTGCGGGTGGTCCAAACGCGTTATCACCTTGATAACAATTTTATTACACCTCGAGATCTCTCGTTCTAAAAGGAACCGAAGCTTATTTCCCTCTTTCTCCCTCTCCCTTCTCTCTATTTCCTTTTCTAGAACTTCGCAGACAATTTTTCAAAGTCACTCAAGAGCCGTACATGTTCTTGCCACGTCACAGATAAGACACGTTACCTTTCTAACCTTCTCTCTTCTTCGACTTTCCTTATTTCCCCATAAAACGTGTATTTTTATGTGAGTATACGTGTAAGAATGAGAAAGAAAAGGAAAGAAAGAGAGGATGCGTGAGAGAGAGAGAGAGAGAGAGAGAGAGAGCGAGGCTACAAATACAAGATTTCTTTAAGAAAGAAAAAGAGAGAGAGAGAGAGAGAGAGAGAGAGAGAGAGAGAGTGTTTATGTGTATTTGTATGAGAAAGAGATAGAGAGAGAGAGAGAGAGAGTATCGCCATCGCGTGTTAAAGATCTTAGAGATAAGTTAGTCCTCCTCACTCTTGGATACTCGAATTAGCATCGCTCTCGACGATAGGTAGGTGTCGTTGGCTATACATCGTGTTACCTATGCTCTCTCCTAGCCGAGCTTTTACCGAAGAATAATTAAGGCGAAGGCTGTAGTGCATAACACGCGTAACTCGTTACTCAGATAACGGCAACGTTTCGAGCTTATCGTGACACTCTCTCCTTCTCTCTCTCTCTCTCTCCCTCTCTCTCTCTCTCTCTCTCTCTCTTTTTCTTTCTCTCTCCGAGACCTGTGTTCTCCCTTCTACTTTCAACGAATAAGAAGAAGAAGAAGACGAAGTAGTAGTAGTAGTAGTAGTAGTAGTAGTAGTAGTAGTAGTAGTAGTAGTAGTAGAAGTACGTTTTTACAAGATTACTTTTTTGCTGCTTTCGTGAGGAAACGACATAGCGTTGGATGGAAAACGACGGATGGAAGCATAGACGAAGTAACGAACTTCGTGGCAGAAGTTACTATCTGAACGAAGAAGACGTTACGGAATTTCTGAACAGGCAGTTCAATGGACAAGAAGCTTCTCTTTCACACTGTCTAGTTCACTAGGTAGAACGTTGTTCCGGTCTCCATCGAGAGACCACGATCTTACTCCACGAGGAGAGAAAGAGAGTAGGAAGAAACTGAGACTGGAATGTCACTTCATGGAAGAAGTTTCTTTTCAAAAAGAAAGAAAGGGTAAAAAAAAATTGAGAGAAAGACAAGAAAAGGAAGTTCGAGAGAGAGAGAGAGAGAGAGAGGGAGAGAGGGGGAAAGAGAGAGAGAGAGAGAAAAGAAAAAAAAAAAGATCGTTCATGTAGCGGATAATAGTAACCCATACTACTTTAATTTATTTTCTATTCAATTTCATATTTTTGTTAAACTTTTCAAGATTTTAACCTTTCATAATTATCAATCCTCAAAGGCTTATCATATCGAAATGTCAACGTTCGTGTTATCATAGGTAAAATTTCGTCCAAGTATATAATTATATTTTATTTGGGATCTAAGTAATAGATTAAAAATTAAATTATATCAATAGTTTCTATTGTTATTTAATATTAAATGAAAATAATTGAGATAGAATGATCGTACAAATGGCATATGTAGGTACGTACAATTAGGCCAAATAAATTTAATCTCATTTTATACATCTCTCTCTCCCTCCCTCTTTCTCTCTCTCTCTCTCTCTCTCTCTCTCTCTCTCTCGCTCTCTCTTTCTCTCTTTCTCTGTTTCAACCGAAAGGGTTAAAAGAATAATCTGTGTTGATCGTAAGCTGTAACTTTAGTAAGTGAACATACATTTTTCGTCGTTGATAATTAATTGATGCAACTTACTCCGAGTAAAAATATATCGTACAAAGGATTAATTTATGATCTTGAATAGTTAATGAATCAAATGAGTATTGATTTTCAATTTAATATTTTTAGACGTTATTATCACGTATCAAAGCATAAGAATATTCTCTCTCTCTCTCTCTCTCTCTCTCTCTCTCCCTTTTCTTCGTTTCAAGTAATTAATTAGGTTGGATCTTAGCAAAGAATTGGAGGCATAAAATTTTAAAGCTTCAGTCGACACCGTAGCATTTCATTCTTCCGTAACAACGATCTTTTCCACGTTCTCTCTCTCTCTCTCTCTCTCTCTCTCTCTCTCTCTCTCTCTCTCTGTTTCTCTTTTCAGTTTTAACTGGCCGATAAAAACACACGACAGCACGGGAAAACGCGCGACAGTTTGTAGTAATGGCCAGCCACGTATTTTTCTTTTTTTTTTTTTTTTTTCAACCCGTCTGAAGAGCCACGATGGCGATATGAGCTACCGTCGAAAATAAAGATTGTTCTTGATTGCCTAGCGTTATCGTTGGCATTGTCGTTACCGTTACCGTTATTGTACTGGAATTACACGTACACACATCGAAATTCCATTAATGGCTGTTACGAGCACGGCCTATCTGTGCATTTAAACATTTCCCTTTTTTTCTGTCTACCCTATCCTCCTCTCTCTGTCTCTCTCTCTCTCTCTCTCTCTCTCTCTCTCTCTCTCTTTCGTTTGCAAACCTTTCGTTCCATTTTCAAATATATTTCCAAAAGGTCTGCCAATTGTTCAATTTAGTAGAGAAATTATCCGAAATAATGTATCTTTTTTAATGATATAATTAAAGTTCTCGGAACGATCAAAATGATATAAAGGAAAATGAACGATCGATTCTATCTTTTGCACGCAGTCACTGGTAATCTATTTTCACGTATCGATGTTGGATACATCAAATTGTCTAGCCCGTTCCTAGAGTAATTACCAGAGAGATTAAAATGGGTACTGGAAGTGCTGGTTCGATCGAGGATCGAACGCAATTATAACGAGAGAGAGAGTGAGAGAGAGAGAGAGAGAGAGGGATAGAGAGAGGGATAGAGAGAGAGAGAGAGAGAGAGAGAGAGAGAGAGAAAACAAGATGAATAGAGAGGTGGGAGGTGGCGGTGGGTCACACACACACACACATATATATATATATATATACATACATATATACATACACGAGTCATTGCCGTCAAGCACGGTAGGGGGATGAAAAATGGTTTGATAGATACTTCAGCTACGAACAATGGGGTAATGCCATCCAGTATCCGGGTCACGCGCGTGTAGCTTCGCGAGAACATGACGGCGACACGCGCTCGTCAACTCGCTCGCTCGATCCATTGCCATCGCAATCACCATCGTCTCATCGTCGTCATAGCCGAACATCGATAAAAATGTACACTTTACGAACGTGGCGATTCTTCTCTTTTCTTCTTACGACAATAGGGAACGGTATTATGATTAATCGAGTGGCAAACATGTGACAAGCTTTTTTATATCTTTTATATGAAAGAAAAAGGAAAGAAGAGTAAAGGAAGGGGGGAATGAATGGAGGAAGAAAGAAAAAGAAAAATTAAACGAAGAATGAATTCGAGAATTTTTTATTTTGAGTTAGAAACATTTAGTAAATTTTTGTGCTCGGGGAAACTTTCACGATTCTATGATAAGAATTTAAGAAATTTTTCTATTTCTTCTTTCCCTTTTAGTAAGTTTTCGAGTTGATATTGTCCCAGAAACTTGTGAAATTTTCTACGAAGAGCTTAAGCAAATTTTGTTCGTTTTACTTCGCGAAATTAAGAAAGATAGTTTATTTTAAGATCGCTTGTATATCGTAGAATATCATCGACTAACTGGATACGACTACGTGGATACGACAGGGAAAATTGTTCGGGGAGATCAAAGGACGTGGAATATTTAGATTAGGCCTCTAAAAGACGTCTTTTCGATTATCGAAGAAAGAAAGAGAAGGATAGATAGATAGATAGATAGATAGATAGATAGATAGATAGATAAACAGAGAGAGAGAGAGAGAGAAAGAGAGAGGGAGAGAGAGGAAGAGAAGGATGATGGCGACGTTCCAACGGATGTCACCAGCAGCGAAAAAAAGTAAAAATTGCTGGATATTGACGCGAGAAATTGAACAATGAGAGCGATATTCCGTGTCCGTTCCGCACGTGAATATGACACGTTGATGATAGCCGGCCGGCCGGTATGCCGTTCGAGCTAACCGAACGAGATCGATCCATTTGAAATTACCGATGAGAGTTCCGTCGATACAGATAACAAATAATACTCGATCCTATCTTGACCGAACGTACATTGATCATCGGTTTAGAAGATGTAACGTTTGAAACCTCGTTATAGGCCGAGAAA
This sequence comes from Dolichovespula media, assembly GCA_911387685.1. Lineage (NCBI taxonomy): Eukaryota > Metazoa > Arthropoda > Insecta > Hymenoptera > Vespidae > Dolichovespula > Dolichovespula media. Next base: position 2,533,128 of record OU426856.1, on the reverse strand, counting down.
GTGGAACTATCATTAAACTACCCAAATGATCGTTATCGTTTCATTCTATGAATGTATTGATTCACGATATATCGAAATATTTTCTTCCTTTAAGATAATCTTTTTCTTTTATTTATTTATTTATTTATTTATTTATTTTTTTAATAGTTCTAAATCGTACAACCAAAATGGCATCTAATCGTTCGCAAAAGTTGTATGACTTTTTTTTTCTGTTTTTATTTTAAAAATACATAGTTTGGAATCGTACGACCAAAACGGTACGTAATTGTTCGCAAAAGTTGTATGATATTTTTTCTGTTTTCATTTTAAAAATACATAGACATCGTACGACCACCAAAATGGTACCTAATTGTTTACGAAAATTGTATGGTTCTTTTTTTTCTATTTTTATTTCAGAAATGCATAATTAGAAATCATACGACTAATGGCACCCAATTGTTCGCAAAAGTTGTATATTCTCATTTTTGTTTTTCCTTTAGGGATAATCAGTTATTTATCGCTAATTGTCCGAAAAATTGATTTAAGTAAAATGAACATTTGCAATTCATTTAAGAATAACTTCGCGGAGATTTTTACGTTCGCATTTGATAATTCTCAGGTTGCGAATTTCATCAAGATGATAGCGATCATTTTTAGTAAGAATTAAAGTATTTTAAAGTAAAAACAAGAAGAAGGAAGAAGAAAAATAGAGTAAGAACGAAAGTTTGTGGATTTTGTCGTCTTGTATTTCATGAATTCTGAATTGACGTGGCCGTTTTTCTTTTTGTCCTTCTTCTTCTTCTTCTTCTTCTTCTTCTTCTTCTTCTACTACTATTACTACTACTACTACTACTACTACTACTTCTTCTTCTTCTTCTTCTTCTTCTATTTCTTTTTCTTTTAATTTTATTTCTCGGTTCTTCTCTCCTTCCGTCGTAGGAAAAAGCGTGAGAATTTGAGCGCTTCTCTACCACCTTCCTGCAAAAGTGTTAGCTGCGAACCTCTCGATCGTTTAATTTATTATCGCCTTCGACGGGGAGCCAAAGATTTACATCGTAATTAATTTTATTATGCAAAAAAGTCCCTTCGCAGCTCGTTGCGATTTTTGCATGATATTAGCAATGGCAAGAAGGGATCTTGTCGTCAGCCCTTTGAAATTAAATTAGAAAGATAGAAAGAGGGAGAGTGAGAGAGTAAGAGAGAGAGAGAGAGAGAGACAAACAGACAGACAGACAAAATGAAAAAGAGAAACTAAATCAACAACGTTTGTTTTGGTATAAAGCGATAAGTTTATTTGTAAATCCCGTCGACAATTCATTCGTAAGAAATACATTCGTAGGGTTAAATCGATCATTTCGATCAGAAAACCGTATACAAACGATCGATCATGCATTCGATGATATTTTTAAAAATAGATTCGTACCTTTCGGTATTTTTAAAGGGTGCAGAAAATTTGTATGATATTATTTTTTCTTTTTTCTTTTTCAATCGAAACAGCCGGGGCACTTCGTAGAATTTGGAGAAAAAACGACTGACCTCGACCTGACAGGTGGTGGTATATCGATTAAATATAAAATCCTTATGAATTATTCATCGAACGACAGATCGACGTCATGCATATAGGTAGATGCTTAGGCGCTATTTGACAAGCCCGTTGACAGCGAGTTTAAATATCGGTAGAGTGATATTAATAATTCACGGTCGATCGACATTGGATGAAAAAAAAGAAAAGAGGGATGGAAGGGAGGGAGGAAGGGAGAGAGAGAGAGAGAGAAAGAGAGCAACAGAGAAAGATATTCGTCGTCGTTTTTGAAAATATGTTGGACTCGTTCGTTCGTAAAGAAATACAACGTCGGTAAAAACAAAAGGTTTTGGCTAGAAAAAGAGAGATAGAGATGGAGATAGAGAAATAGAAAGAGCCTACTGTAAAACGTCGTTGCTTCTGTCGGAAAACGAAATACCAGCTCGTAGATTTCGGCGTAAAAGCGTGAAAGCAAGCCACACGGATTTTTCTCTCCGTGGAACAAAGCTCGTGTAAGCTTCGTTTGTGTGTGTGTGTGTGTGTGTGTGTGCGCGCGTGCGTGCGCGCGCGTAAGTGTACGTGCTTTTCATAAGAGATTGACAGAAGAGTGCATATGCACCCAGACGCGCGCGCACACCCACGCACACATAAATATATACGAACATACAGAGTGAGTCGATAACTATTTCCAGATGAAGTAACACTTTATTCTATAGTTCTCGGGGTAAAACGATCAAAACAAAAATGTTCAATGTAAAATTGTTACGTTATTTGCTTCGTTTTCCATGTTACAATTTTTTCTTCCTTCCCTTTTCTTTTCGTTTCGTTTCTTTTTTTATCAAAAAAAAAAAAAAAAAAGAAATTTTTCTTTCCATCGCCATTTTCTACGTCGTTATTGACTTACCCTCAGTAACTTGTACGTAAGTTTGCTTGCTACCTTGAAAATAAGGACTTTTGAGAAAACGGTCTAGTGAGAGTATTTAAACGGTTTAGCTCAATGCATTCTCTTGAAGAAAAGCGAAAGGAAAAGAGTAATAGAGAAAGAGAAAGAGAAAGAGAAAGAGAAAGAGAATAGTATAGGGAAGCCAACTCTCAAAGGATAGAAACGAATTAAATCCAACGTAAAGGCGAGAGTGCGGAGAGGAAACGAAGCGATGGAAACGCGTAATGAACTTGCAGTAACAGTAACAGCAACAGCAACAGCAACAGCAACGGCACCACCACCACCACCACCACCACCATCACCACCACCACCATCAGCAGTAGCAACAGCAGCAGCAGTAGCAGTAGCAGTAGCAGTAGCAGTAGCACTAGTAGTAGCACGTAGAGCTTGGATCGGGTCGAGAGGCAGAGTTACGCTAGAGTCGCGTGTCTTGGATAACGTGCCAACGAACGAACGACCGTCTACCTAGTACCTGGTCTGTGTTTCCTGTACAATTTCCAGCAATTAGTTTCCATTTTGACGCTGAAAGACCCCGACTGAGTGGCAGGCGGTTTAAAACCGAAGCTGGTTATTTCTTTCAATGCTAACCTCTTACACATTAGTCCGCACACACACACACACATGTACGTATCTATATATAAATATATATATATATATATATATATATATATATGTTCGTGTACTAATATAATAATAATAATAATAATAATAATAATAATAATAATAATAATAATAATAATAATAATAATATATATATATATTTTTCTGTGTGTGCGTGTGTGTACTATTTATCAGATGAAATTTATTAAAGATTTATAGTTAGTGCATTTTATTGTATCATATAGTTTAACAAGATTTAAGTATTTTATTTTATTTTATTCCTTTCTTTTTTTCTTTTTTTAATATTTTATCAAGATCGTCACGTTATGTTGCGAGTTTCCAAAACGTTGTTTCACGTACGTTAATGGAAGTTCCGGATGAAAGTGGAAAAAGTATAAGAATAAGAAAAAGAAGAAGCAAGAAAGGCAGGCTCTGACCATAAAAGCCAAGTAAAAGGAGAATGGCTTTTAAACGCGAACGATACCGCGGCAAATCGTGGCGATAAATTAACTCCGTTGGTGGCCTGGTTAAGTACTCCTTGTCGTAGGGTCGTCGTCAACTTGTAAAACAGCAGGAAGTGGCCGTGGCTATGTAAGAGAGGAAGGTGACGCCCACTAAATGCTTTCTCGAACTTCCGATTATCGTGGCCGTGTAATTGAATATGGAAGAGACATCACGGATGAAGAATAAAACGAAGAAGAAGAAGAAGAATAAGAGGAAGAAGAAGAGGAAAAGGGAGGAAAGGTGAATGTCGTTTCGTTCTTCGATCGATCTATTAAATGTTTGGAGAGAGAGAAACAGGGATAGAAAATGAAAGAACGAGAGTGAATATACGTGTGTTCGATGTCGCGCGTTTGTTTACAAACACATAGAGAAAATGAAAATCCTGGACAAAGAAAATGTGTCACCACGCGTATTATTCTGTGAAAAATAATAATTGTCGGGATCGATGATTCGATACTTTTTTTTTTCCATCTATTATTTCTTTTTTATTTTTTTTATTTTTTTTTTTTTTAGAAATTCACGCCTTTCTATAG
>OU426856.1:2511547-2521547 GCA_911387685.1 Dolichovespula media | reverse complement strand
TGAAACTTACCAACGTAAATCCATTCCTTCATTTTCTCATATTTAATCGAAACCCTACCTTCGTCCCCATCCCCTCGCGGATGATATTCTGAATATCCGAAATAGTAAGTGAAAAGTGTAATAAAATCGTGAATTACAATGCGCGACCGTGGGATTGTACTTGCGAATCGAATAAAATTCATTGGATTTATTCATCCGTTAATTAATTAATTAATTAACTCATTCATTCATTCATTCATTCATTCATTCATTAGCGAAATCAAACGTCGGAAGTAAAGTTTGAGCATTTCGATATAATTCCTTTTTTAAGGAGATCGAAAAAAAGGAATCCCTTCGCGTATTGATTTACTAGTTAGAGGGAGACAGAAAGAGTGTGTGTGTGTGTGAGAGAGAGAGAGACCGTGATATCATCATTAACCTCGCTGGAAAAGTGTTGGAAAGGAAACAGAGTAGCTGAGTAGAACCAGAGTAGTACCAGAGTAGTACCAGAGTAGGACCAGAGCAGACGATTTTCCGCTTTGACGATGGAAAAAGTTGGAGCGAAGCCCAACCGTAAATCCTGGCTTCTTCGTTTCCACATTGACATCCCGGTATAGCAGGTATCCGAATATTTTAGAGTGCTGGACTACGTTATACTCTTTGACGAGAAGAAGACGAAAATGGCGACCATTCAGAGCTCGTTAAGATCCTTTTCGAAATCTTCTCATAGTTCTTCGATCACCATCACCATCACCATCACTATCACTATCAAACTCTTCCCCCTCTTCCTCCTCCCAGGCAATCCAACTCCCCTCCCTTACACCCTATTCCTTTTTCCCTTTTTCTAGCTTCGACGAAGTGGAAGCTGTTTTTCTTTGAACGAAGAATTTATCTTCCCTGGTCTTCGGTAAAAAAGAAAAGAAGAATAAGAAAAAGAGGAAGGAGACAAAAAAAAAAGAAAAGGGACGAGTGGGTGGACAAAGTCGAGAGTGCGACGATCCTCGACCTTTACCTTCACGACCCTTCGTCGAGTCGATCGACAGGAATTTTATCACTCTCGAGTGACGTCGTTCATATTGGATAGAAAGAACACTGTGTAGTACGTATGTACGAAGTATACGATCGATTTAAACGCTCTAACACGGTCTTTACTTTTCTTTTCATTTCCCCTTTCCTTTTCTTTTTTCTCTTTATTATTCGTATTCTTCTTTATTTTTCTCTTTTTAAAACGGATCAAATTAAGTAATAAAAAAAATTGTACGGCCGAGAACAACGATACGAATGATACATAAATTGAAGAGCATGTTTCGTTAAGTATACCGTTTTATTTACTAAAAAATGTTTTCCTTCACTCTCTCACCCCATCTCTCTCTCTCTCTCTCTCTCTCTCTCTCTCTCTCTGCGACAACGGAATAATATGCTCAGAGATAAAAAAAGAAATGTCAAGCTTTATCTCTTATAATGTTTAAGATCCATCTTACAGCCATACTGTTCTTGTTGGTGAATATTTTTTTATGACAAGGGTAAAAACATGAGACAGATCTCTTTCTCTCTCTCTCTCTCTCTCTTTTCGTTAAATAAGTACATTCTTTTCGTTAACGTTGAACTTTTTGAATTATTTTCTTTTTTCTTTTCATTTGTTTCTCTTTTCTTTTTTTCTTTTTCAAGCATCAAAGCAGAGACTCAGTGATAATAAACAAAGCGCGACAGGTGCTCTCGATAGTTCGAGATCGATCTCGAGAACCTAAATTGTCTTTCGTTTTTCAGAGAATTGAATCACGGGCAAACAACAATCGCGAAAGCAAGAGAGAAAGACAGAGACGGGTAACTTGAAGTGGTCGTCCGCTCGATGCCGAGCAAAAGCCTTTCAAAACCGTGCTTGACCCCGATGTAACTACTTTCCGAGGTGCTTCAATGGCTGGCTGCCTAGCTGGCTGACTGGTTGACTTATAAATCAAAATAAAGATTTTAACTGCGAGGAATCAGAGACTGCAAACGGCTGAAAATTTTCTATAAATACTGTCCTTTACGAGTAATTCCTTTGCGTTTGGATTTTATTTTATTTTTTTTTATTTATTGTTATTGTACGGTAATCATTATAAAATATAAATTCTCTTATTAATTACGATTATCTTGAAAACTCTCTGTTTCTTTCTCAGATAATCATTATAATAATTATAATGATAATAATAATAATAATAATAGTAATAATAAAAATAATAATAATAATAATATATTCGTATTATTCTAATGATTACTTTTAACGGTAACAATAATACCCAATTGGAATATTTATTTTTAAAAATTTGGAAAATATTTCTTTCGAAGATCAGTGATAAAAGGTGATTAAATTGAAAGAAGAAAAGAAATTGATCAGTTTGTAATTAAATTCGATACATTGAATCTATTCCCCGAGAAATCAAGCGGGGGAATAGTTGAAGAAGAAAGCACTTCCGGCAGTGGTAAATCGCGCGGCATAAGGGCTTTCGAAGGGCACTCGACCTTGATGTAACGACTTTGCACGCGCTCGTAACTCGATATCTGCAAAATCCCCTTATCGCGCGACAACAGATCCAACGATCGAAACCCCTCCAGCTTAACGCTGTTCAATTTTCGAAGGGTTTTGTAATTTTTCTTTTTATCAGTCATAACGTCAACGTGTCGCGTCAAAGTTTTTCTATAACAGTATGCCTCTTATTATTTTACAAAGTAATATCAAGTGTCAACTCTCCGTTCTAACGTGATCGTTAAAACAAGTTGATGAAAATGAAAATGCTACGAAAAAAAAAAAACAAAAAAACAAAAAAATAGAGAAACGTCTGAATTCATCGGAGAAACAATATTTAGCGAGAATTGAGAGACACGATTAGAGTTTTATCTTTAAATGTACGATCATTCGTTCGAAAAATTAATATATATATATATATATATATATATATATATATATATATATATAAATTTATCATAGAATATTTGTTAAATAGTTAAACTTTCTTTAAAGCGGATAATTCGCAAATTATATACAACAATTTGAAAAATAAACTATTTCTACTTTTAAACTCGTCGAGACTCGATGAATATTCCTCGTTAAACAACAAAAATAACAAAAGAAAAAGAGATAGGTATCTCCTATGAGAAAAAGTCAACGCACGTCCCATAGCATACATCCCCATCTTTCTAATTTAAAGTCACGTTCACCCCTCGTATTTTTTTTCGTTCTTTTCTCTCTCTCTCTCTCTCTCTCTCTCTCTCTCTCTCTCTCTCTCTCTCTCTGTCACACATACACACTCACTCTCTCTTTCCTTCTTTCCCCTCTTTCTCCCTATCTGTCTATCGTTCACGTTGGGCCACGCAGAGAGCCGTTTTTCCGTAAACGCGAGGGTAGGTAAATGCTCACGGTAACGGCAAGGTTATACGACGCGAAAATGCCGCTCGGTGGCTAATACGGCAACCATGGCAGAGAATATCAGAGCACGGCGACGTCATAGGACCGAGCTGAATGTAAAATTGCATATTCATGTGATAGGCAGAGACCAGAGTATCTTTGTGAAATACGGACTCACCTATAGACAGTTATACACATACGTGACATGTATCGATTCTTACAGATATATATATGTATATATATATATATATATATATATATACTTACTATGTATACGCTTTTATACATACATATAACCATGTACATGTACTTTCTCTTAGAGATAGATACATATACAGATATATCATGTAACTGCTTTTATATAAGGATAAACACAGATACACCTTCTATTCGTATATACATACACGATGATGAAGTTACACGGTTGACTGTATGAAGGTAGACAGTAAAATAATAGTAGAGGTACGTGCGTGGCAAGAGAGGGGGTATCGTAATCTGGTGCTGACATTTGTAAAATTTGTTGCACTGAGTCGATTGCAGGACAGTACCTATTATTACCTACCTTACGCTCGAGAAAAGTCATAGATATAAAAGCTCCTTTGTAAGCGACACGCGTTTCCACTGGCTCACCAATCCTCTTTCTTCCTTTTTTTCTTTCTTTTTTCTCTCTTTCTTCCTTGTTCCTCTCACTCTCTCGCTTTCTCACCCTCACTCTCTTTCGTTTACGTTACCCGATTTATCATTATTGAATAACACCGAATTCATTTAGCTAATTAATTAAAACGCCAAGATCTTGAAAAATTTTTTCGATGAAACAAAGAATTTTCATAAACGATGAGTATGAATAGTAAATATATAAGGAAGTAATTACGTTTTCCATGTGACACAAAGAAAGAGGAAAAGAGAGAGAGAAGCATAGAGAAAGAGAGAGGGAAGGATAGAGAGAAAGAGAGAGAGAGAGAGAGAAGATAGAGAGAAAAGCATAGAGAAAAAGAGAGAGAGAGAGAGAGAGAGTGAGTGGGAGAGAGAGACAGTAAAATGAAAGGAGTGAACCTTGTATACGAGATGAACTTTTTACCTGACATTCGCACGGTAGTTTTTTAATCATTGAAAGTTACGGATAAAAACGAGCGAAAGGATTTGAAGGACCTCCGTATACTGTTAATTATATCTCTGTATTCTATTTCTCGATTTCCTTATTATTTGTTTTTTATTTCGTTTTTTCTTTTTTCTTTGTACTTTATCATTTTCATTTTGGAAAGTTCTCAATACATTTCCGTAACAAACAGTTAACTTTCATTCATTACTGAGGAGAATAATTTTGCATGGGTATAAAATGATCATATTGTTTGGGGTATGCGAGAGAAGCTGGAAATATAATTTTTTCATTCGTTTAAAAATGATTACGACGTAAAATTCATAATGAATATTTCCTACAAATTATATCTTTTTTTAAACTTTAATAATTTTGTTATAAGCTTTCGCTGTATGTGGATAATTGTTTTTCTTTTTCTTTTGCTTCGCATAGAAAAAAAATATCGTCTAAGGGGAAAAAAAGGGGAGAAATATTACGAGATACGTCGTTTATCCACAAAAGAAAATTAGCAAAAACGATCGAAAACAAAACAGATAATCGTATAATAAATAAATACGATAAAACTGTTATTGTTTTTATTGAGTGATGTATATTCATAAACTTTCCGTACGTGTCTGCGAAGATAACGCACACTTTTTATATCAGACTTTATTTGTTTTGGCAGGTATACTATACCGTAGATTATATTGGAGAGAATTGCAATATATATATATATATACAGTATCTTTAGATATGTATATGTATTAAAGTCGTTAAATTAAAATGTTATTTCAAAAACACATGCTCCATACGTATTCCTCGTTTCTCCATCAACGATTATTATGCATATTATAATCGTACTTTAAACGTAAAATTATGGAATAAAATAAATCAGAAAGATTTACAAGAAGAGATAAGTACGTGAAAGGAACTTTGTGTAAAAGATCATATTGAGCTTTTCATAGGAAGCCGTGAAGATTCTCTGAAAGTGTAACGATCGTCTAAAAGGGATATAGAACGATCATGGTGGAATATCGTAGAAAGAGAGAGATAGCAAGAGCAAATGAGAGAGAGATAGCGAAAGCGAAAGAGATAGAAAGGAAGAGAGAGAGAGAGAGAGAGAGACAGAGAGAGAAAGAGAGAGAGAGAGAGAGAGAGAGGAAAGGTGAGATGATATCAAGACTCCCAGGAACGTCGTTGCATATAAAATTGCATATTCATATGTACGTCGAGATCGAGTACCATCTCTTATGGCACATATGGGAAAAGAGAGGAGGGACAATTTTCAAGGTGTCGTCCTTGAAAATGATTCTGTATTCATTCTGTGTCTGATTTTTCACCAACGTACATCCACAAACGCACAGACATAGACTCAGACGCGCGTACACACACACAAACAGCAGACGTAGCACACAGAGGACATAGATAGACACGAACACAGACACCTACTCATCTATGCATTCTCTTCACTCTCTTACGATGCCATCGAAGAGTTTTTCAAAGTATATTCGCGGTCGAGTCGTTTTACCGCGAACGAGAATACACCTCTTTTTCTCTCTTTTATGGTATAAAAAGATAAAGATAGGGATAGTATATAGAAGAAGGAAAGTGGATTTTTCGACGTTCTGTTCTCGCTTTGCTTCTCAAACCTTATGGCTTTACCGCTGAATGGATCCCTTGAAAAGGAGAATACGAATACGACTATGTTTTTCAATCATATCGGATCTTTTTCTCATACGGATACGGTATTATCCTTCTTCTTTATTATCGATTACAACATAGCTACCATTAAAATCGATAATATCAAACTATTTTTATTTATATGATTGATTTAATTTCATTTAATCAGCCAATAATAATATCTCGTTTTTATTAGGCGTACCATGTTAAAAGGGGAAAGACAAAAAAAAATATACGAAATATTCTAAATAATATCAAATGCAATAAATAATGGTAGTGATACTTAACACATAACTATCGTCGATAATATGATACGAATAGTTCTAATGGTATCTATCCACAAATCTTATCTTTTTACTTTTTGTCTCTTTTGAATCACCTAATAATTCTGATATTAATAAAAGAAACATTTCAGAATTTAGCATTTAACATTTTGACAAATCGAGAAGTCTCGTAAATCAGGATTGATAGGCTCGAAGGCAAGAAGTAAAGAGACAGAGAGAGAGAGAGAGAGAGAGAGAGAGAGAGTGAGAGAGAGAGAGTGAGAGAGAGAACGAGAGGATGTACCGGCAGCAAGAAGTACGTTGCGCTCGTTTATTACTTCGGCTTTCAGTTTAGACACGGTTCGCTTTATTTCGTAACCCCAAGCGATCGTAAATGCGAGTGAGAGCTCACTCGCGGATGCGGGCCTTGGGACGATTTAAGGGTTTTAAGCTCATCGATCTCTCCCCTCGTGTCAGACTTGGAAAATTCTCTCCCCGTACGAGATTGAGGCTACCTGCCACCACGACGAATCCTATCCTTCCTAACGCTTAAGGATAGACCGCTGGTTTTTTAATTAAAGTGCATTAGAGTAAAAGAGAGAGAGAGAGAGAGAGAGAGAGAGAGAGAGATAGAGAGAGAGAAAGAGAGACAGTCGACGAAACGGTGACAAGAGACAGGATTAAATGGCTCTTAGCTTTCATCCAAGTAAGCATACGTTGGAGAATCGAGAGAGAAAGAAATATTTTTTTCCTGAAGTGTTAACCGTGATGAAATATATCCATTGTTCGTAAATAAGTGTTATGTTGATAAAAAAAATTTTACTATAGTAAAACGATATTTATTTTTTGAATTAATTCACAAACCGCTACGCAATATGATAAAATTAAAAATCGTATTGTTAAATCGTTGTGAATTTCCAAATAAAATATTCATATTGTAAAAGAACGTATAAACAATAAATAAAACATTTTTTCCCTTTTCTTTTTTTTTTTTTTTTATACACGACACTTATTTATGACTCGAGCCAATAAATAAAAATTTTTAATTCAACCATTTTGCATAGCAATACGGTTGATTCATAAATAAGTGCCATTTTATTGTAATGAACTGTTTACTTATAACCGGTACTTATTTATGAATCAATTCGATACAATAGAAATATGTAAAATAAACGAAGCAAAATAAATAATAATGATAACAATAATGAAAAAAAAAAGAAGTATAAAACATGTCAAAAAGTATCGTATATGTATAAAAAGAAAAAATAAAAAAACGTCGATGTCTCTTCCAAGGGGGGAGGGTGTGGAAACAAACAAACAAATAGTGTCAACCTACGGTAATATATTTTTCTGGGATTATAGATACAAAGGAAGGGTAAAGACGTTTGGGAGAAGTGATCGTCATCGACAAGGGACCGTAATGTTGAGACGAGGCGTTGGCATTCATTTTGAACGCAGAAATAGGTATGGTCTCGATTGTTAATTTCGTCCTTTGTCTTCAACGAGGGATTGCTGCATGAGTTGCTCTTTTGAGACATGGCCCAGGTCGAACCGGAGTTGGACCAGTTGTACCCGACGACACATTATTGCTCCCTTTCTCTCTCTCTCTCTCTCTCTCCATTTCTTTCTCTTTCTCTTCCTCTTCATGCTTCTCACTCTCCCTTGGATTCACGAAGCACAATGAAATTGTCCGTTTGCAGTTCTAAATTGCAATTGCCCAGCGTGCTCGGGAGAGAACCGTGGGAAAATTTATCGTGACGATTGCCGAGATTGAATTAAATTTTCTCTGCGTTTTCGTGATGATCGCTTGTATTACGGGGATTAACAACGGGGAAAAACAATCGAAATCGATCGAAACAAATAATGGGATAAAAATCATTTAGGCTCTCGTCTCATCGTTTACTCACGAAAGCCTTTCCAATTTAAGTCAATCAAATCCTTTTTTTTCTCTCCTTTCTCATTTTCCTTTTCTACAGGATTTTAACGCGTTATACTTTACACACAAACATATATATATGTATGTATGTATGTATGTATGTATGTATGTATGTATGTATGAACATAAACACACATACACAAATACACACATGTACCCACATAGCAGGACGAAAGTAATGGTAGCTTGAATTGGTTGTCCTCACGCGACGTTGAATCCTGATGGACTAATTCCGGAAATGGAACCGCGATTACGCGAGCGCAGCCACATAATAACGCGAGCGAGCGGCGCGTTTGCGAAATCGAGCGTGACCTCCTCTGTTTTAGACTCCCGTGACTCTCTGTCAAGTTCCCTCTCAACCCTTCTTCTCTACCTCGTTTACAATTCTCATTCCCTTTATTTATCCGTATTCTTTGGCTTCCTTTCGTTCGCGTCGCGTTTTGTTCAAATTAACTACAGAAGGAAGGGACTGACGTTAAATCGATAATCGTTTTCAAGAAAAACAACGTCCACTCATATACTTCCTTTTGAGAGTATATACATAGACGTATAACGTTAGGCTCTATACCATTTTCTTTTGGATTTGATTTTTCGCTTGGGAAATAAAGTGGAAATGATTTGTCGATTTTCCTTTTCTACCCTAGCCGAGTGAAAAAGGGTGATCTTATCGTAGTCTCACGCACGACAGGCATCGAGAATGGCAAGTTTTACGGGCGAGCCTTGTTTTCTCTCTCTCTCTCTCTCTCTCTCTCTCTCTCTCTCTCTCTCTCTCCCGTTACTTTTAAAAGTCACGTAACGAAAGAAAATTCGCATTTCTTTTTCTTTTTTGTTTTGTTTTGTTTTTTTTTTCTTTTTTCTTTAGTCCTTCCTACCTTCCTTCCTCTCTTCCTTTTTACTTTCTTTCTTTCTTCCTTCCTTACTTCGCATCGGATTACGTATATCATATATTTCTTATTTCTTTTCTCTTCGTTATCGCCTTCCACGAACGAAGTTGAGAAAATGTGTGGATGATGTGAGAAATAAGAGGAGGAGAAGGGAGTAAGGGTTGATCGTAAGAAAGAGGAAGAAGGAGATCCCCATGTTGAGAAACATAGGAACGGAAGAAAATTTCAAATAGAACGCGTTCGAGATAACGCGTTCTCGTACGTATAACTAATGAATGGAGCAATGCAAAACAAAATGACTTTTTTTCTCTTGCTCTTTCTTCTTCTTCCTCTTCTTCTTCTTTTTCTTCTTATACCCTTAACCCCGTACATCCAACTAACCCACCCACCCACTCACCCACCCGTCGGTTACTTCACACAGAGGCTACTTTTTCTTTCTTTATCATTCGCTACTTTTATTACAGGGCACTTTAAATTACAGCCTTTCCATCGACCATAAAACTCCGTTGAAAACGACTACCGTCTGTGAGTCTATTTCCACCTTCCTCTCCTCCCCCTTTCCCGCTTACTCTCACAGTATCTATCTATCTATCTTTCTTTCTTTCTTTCTTTCTTTATTTCTTTCTTTCATTCTTTCATTCTTTCTTTCTTTCTTTCTTTCTTTCTTACTTTTTCTCATCGAAGTCTATACAATACCTACGAATAAAGAAAAGAAAAGTTCGTATAAACTTCCGGGGCTATCCATTAAGCTATATCGTTAATACTTTTCGAGCTATTGTATATCGTTGCATACTTGAC